>OY970763.1:20486200-21022200 GCA_963853795.1 Xestia rhomboidea
CGCATCATCGGTTCACATCTAGGCGAGTTGTGACCAAAAGCAGGCTTACTATTGAAAAAAAACACTTTAATTATCTCGACAGAGATAACGACAAAATCGCTAACTTTCGAATAAAATACGAATAAATTCGGTTGCAATAATGATGCTTGCGAGAATCGCATCTTGGATGTAGAGACTTGCATTTCCCGCAAGCATCGTTATTGCAACTAACCGAATTTTTTCGTGAGATATTAGCGATCGAAAGTTAGCGATTTCGTTGCTTTCTCTGTCGTGACTGCTGGCAGTCTTTGGTAAGTATATTTTGCGAAACTTCCTAATGAAAAGGCCCTGTATGTTAATTTGTAAAATTAAAAATCATGCTTATAATAATATTAAAGGGCGAGAATATAATGATAATGGATCTTATAAATATAACTTGAATTCATTTGAAAACATTAATAATCATGCATACTATTAAATATGAAAAAATGATGCAAAACAATGATGGCTTCACCTGTCATAATTGATTGTCATCATTCTCTAGTCCTAAATTTGATATTGTAAATCGTATGCATGATTTCTCATTTGTTTATTTATTTATTAGCCCCCGCTTATCACAATGAACTATACAATTTCATTGTCAGTGCTTGAAATGAAATGAAAATTTAGTAGTTAGTAATTTACTAGTTAAAAAATAGTCTAGTTAGGTTAGGTTAACCTAGCAATAAAACATAATTATATTATAATATCTATGAATTTATACAGGAGGTAAACCACCTCATTACGAAGCCGTCAACCAAGCATTCTGTACATCAAACTAAGTCACTTTACGCAAAAATTATTGCTGGGAAATTACTTTTTTTTGGGGTGAAAAAGCATGTTTTGTGGTAGAACTCAATGTAATGCACTCAAAACATTGCGCTGATGGATGGATTGAATTTTACGGGGGTCGTGGAGGTGTTTAAAAAAATATTACATTAAAAACTGTTATTTAAAAAAGAAGTTGTTAAAAAGTTGGATCTTTGACCCCCAATATCTCCGTAACTATGTAGAAGGTTCCAAGGTCCACACCGCGATCATTTTTTTGTCCTACACCACTGTAGGACAAAAAAATGATCGCAATGACGAGAAGAACAACTGCCTTTCGGCTTCGTTGAGAGTTTTTTTAAACCCTTAATACTGACTAGCTGATGATTTTTCCTATTGGCAAAATTAACGAATTTCGTTTTAACATTTGCAGAATTCGGCAAATAAAATTTTGTGAGTTACTACTTTGAAGTTTACTTAGTTTTTGTAGTTTAAGAGTTACCTACTTTGTTCCTTGGATTTACTGTGACGTAAAACGTTACAGACAAAAAAGATTTTTTTTATTTTTAAAAGCAACAAAATAATTGGAGATGGTAGAAAATTTCGCCTTGCAGTGGGTCTAAACAAGCTGAAAATTAATAAAAAATTTGGGCTCGTCCGGGATTTGAACCCGGGACCTCTCGCACCCTAAGCGAAAATCATACCCCTAGACCAACGAGCCACCTGACGATAGTGTTGAAATTCTATTATCGTCTGTTCGACTGCCCAGTGTTGATAAAGGTAACTGCACCCGAAGACAAATTTTTAATGGTGACATTCTTTACCACTAAACCAATACATTCCACGTTAAAATCTGCTTTACCGACTCAGCATTATATGTATTAGTGCTAGGTAAATAATATATTTTATTTGTTCAGACAACAAAGATTTTTGATGTGTTGGTTACTAAAACTTACAGAACCATGTTAGTACAAAATATTATTATAACACATTTACTCGTAAAGGGTCTCTTATTTCACCATTTTCAATATCGTAATGTATCTCATTACGTACTTGTGCTGTAAAGTAAAATGCACGGTTTATACTTTTTTAAATCTTAGCAAAGAGTTTTTATGTCAGAAAAGTGGTCAACATTTTATGAATAAAATTAACTTTGAGAGATGAAATATAATAAATAAACATTTAATTCTTTAATTTAATTAATTTTGACAATAAATTACAACCATATATCTGTAACAAAAACACAAAAATATTAATTTACTTTATTAGTAACACTGGCTGTTTTTTGTGTCTTTGCCTTAAAAAAACGCGATGATGCGCGCGCCTCGCTAATTTGTAAACAAGTAAAAATTATTCCGCGCGTTTTTTCTTTTCGCTGTATTGTTTTTATTTGTTTTATTTATTTCCTCGCAAATATGTTATGAAACGTCGTATGACATACGTGCGCTTTGATAATTACAGCCTCTGCTTTTTTATCGCCCTCGCCTGCGGCTCGGGCTAGTAATATCGCCTTGGCTGTAATTTTCAACTTACCGCACTTATATCATAATGTACTATTACGCTCCCAGAAAATTCATACATAACAACAAAATAAAAACATCACAAAAACAACAAACAAACATTACAAAAATCATCGATGTTGCATCATTCCTGCCTCACCAACACCTGCATGAAATGGTTCATCATCGGTGAATCAAATGTATTTATTAACATCTTCAGAATGCTATTAGTTGCAACAGTAATTAAAAATATGAGCAGAGGCAAGTCTCCCGGACATGACGGGCTCAGTATTGAGCATTTCAAATTTGCTGGGGTTCATCTGCCAAGGGTTTTGTCGTTCTTATATACCATGTGCCTTAGTCATTCTTACTTGCCGGCGGGAATGATGAAAACACTGGTGGTTCCCATAATTAAGAATATGACGGGCGACATATCAGATAAGTCAAACTACCGACCTTTATCTCTTGCAACCACATTGGCAAAAGTGCTGGACGGTATGATTGATTCCACTTTGAAAGAATGTCTATCCGTGCATGACTCACAGTTCGGGTTTCAACCTGGACTATCAACGGAAAGCGGCATAGTGAGTCTCAAACTTACCGTCCAGTATTACACTGATCATAAAACGGTATACGCCTGTATACGCCTGTTTTCTGGATCTCTCCAGAGCCTTCGATCTGGTAAATTATGATGTACTCTGGAGCGAGCTTGAGGACAGAGGTGTATCGACAGGAGTGCTCAGGATCCTACAGTATTGGTATGGGAACCAAAACAATGTTGTAAGGTGGTCCAATGCACTCTCTGATACATACAGGTTGGAATGCGGTGTGAGGCAGGGTGGTCTGACATCTCCGAGGCTTTTTAGCACATATATAGACGGCCTAATCGTGGACCTCAGCAATATGCAGGTGGGGTGTAGCGTCCATGGTGTAAAAATAAATAGTATCAGCTACGCTGATGACATGGCGTTGCTGGCGCCGACGGCAGGTGCGGTAAATGAAATGCTTCGGGTCTGTCAGGCGTATGCTGCCTCACACGGACTTGTGTATAACGTGAAGAAGTGTGAATACATTGTCTTTAGGGCCGGAGGCGAATGCCCAGATACTATACCTGACATTACCCTAAACGGCTTGAACGTCAAAAGAGTGGCAACATTCAAATATCTAGGGCATCTTCTCACTGACGACCTTAAGGACAATGTTGATATTGAAAGGGAGCGTGGGGCACTGGCGGTCCGAGGTAATATGTTGGCCCGAAGAATCTCTCGGTGTAGTAATTTAGTGAAAGTAACACTGTTTAAGGCATATTGCCAATGCTTGTACATGGGGAATCTTTGGGTCAACTATACCAAAAGATCGCTGGATGACCTACGCATACAGTACAATAATATTTTTAGGATGCTGTTGGGACTGCCGCGATGGTGCAGTGCTTCTGCTATGTTTGCGCAAAACTGAACTGACGGCTTCCACGCCGTCGTTTACAAGAAAACCACGTCGCTTTTATCAAGGTTGCGGGCGAGTGGCAACAGCATCCTAAAAAATTTGGGCGGAGAGTATCGACTCTCCGATTATTAAAAGTTTTGTGAGAAGGACAATCATTGAACATTAATCTGGGGATGTCCTTTTCACAATACTATTTACTCTGTCTTCTCTATTGTATTTTAGCTACTAACACTAGAAATAAGTTATTGTATTGCTTACTAACACGATGGATCAATGTTGTCCTAAAAATAAAGCGGAGACTTTAAAGATTCTGGAGACCTAGGCTGGCATGTCAATTACGAAAAATCAGTACTAGCACCCTGTCAAGAGCTGGAATATCTAGGTCTATTGTGGAACACCAAAAACAAGACCATGGCCTTACCACCGAAAAAGGTGGCAAGAATAAAATCATTCATTACAAAACTTCTGGAGAATGGTCGTTGCACTCTTCGGGAGAGTCAATGCCTTCTAGGTCTACAAAATTTCGTAAATTTTACAAAACCGAGGGGACGTTTACACAGTCGACAAACACAGAGGTTCATAAGGGAGTTCAGTCGACTCAAAAGTTCACAAAAGAAGGATCTACCTCCTTGTGTGCAGCGAGAGCTAGGCTGGTGGCGGAACGCCATAGACCACAGTTTAGTGGTCCTGCACAAGAAAGAAGTGACCCACTTTTTGACGACAGACGCTGCGGACGTGGGATGAGGCGCTCATCTAAACGACAGGCAGGTGGACAGCGCAACTAAGGTCTTGGCATTGCAACCTGAAAGAACTTTTCGCAGTGGAACTTTACGGCACCATAGATCGTTGCCAAAAGTCACTGCGGAGTGCGCACATATTAGTAGTCCGACAACAGGACGCTTGTGGCTTATATCAGCAACGAGGGCGGGACTTGTTGTCTAGTCCTTTTTCAGCCGACAACCAAACTTTTGGAACTCACCGAGCGCCTCAACGTCACGCTCTCGGCGGCGTACCTCTCGGGGAGGTACAACGGCATAGCCAACCGCCTATCCAGGAATCGACCAGTGCCGGAATGGCACTTGTTGCCCCCGGCCTCGGAGGCCGTATTCAGACTTTGGGGCTGGCTTGGCTTTGACTCATTCCACGAGTGTTGCGACACCTCAATACGGCGACCGGAACTTATATAGTGGTAGCGCCACATTGGGCACAGTGCTTTTGGATAGCAGACTTGAAGGCACGAGCTTTATCGGAGCCGGTGCCAATACGGGAGTTATCCAACAATTTGACGACAGGCAGGAGGCCCCCTCAGGTACAGAAGTTGGAACTTCTTGCCTGGAAATATGGGGGTGGGCCAACCAGGTTGCTCACTGGACTCCTGAGGAAAAGGGTCTCCTAAATAAGAGTTGGAGAAACTCCACTATATCGACCTACAAAGCTCCAATCAGGCGTTGGGTTGCATGGTGTTTGCAGAACAACATTAACCCTAGTTTCCCACAGAGCAATGATGTTGCTCGGTTTTTGGCTAAGTTGTGTATTGTTGACAAACTTGCTTATAGGACTATACTTCTGCATAAATCTGCTGTATCCACATACACAGCAAAAGTTGAAGCAATATCAAAGAATTTCTTTGTACAGCCAATCCTAAAAGCTACAGCCTTAGTTAAACCACCCGAAAAGAAAACACCTATCTGGGATACTGAGTTACTTTTTAACTGGTCCAAGGTTAGACACTTGATTTGACATATCTAGAACAACTGCAATTATCTTATTACTAGCTTCGGGTCGAAGAATCCATGATTTGACACTTCTAGAGTTGTCCAAAGACAACCTTATTGTGGATAATGTGAGCCACAAGGTAACATTGTGGCCAAGATTTGGTTCCAAGACTGATAACGCTGACACTAGACAATCAGGATGGATATTAAAACAACATCCTGATGAGAAAATATCAAGTAATAAAGTCAGACACATTATAGAATTAGTTGAAACCACAAAGGTCAGGCGTTCTGAAGTTTATAACTTGACAAGCCTATTTATATCAATCACAAGCAAGATCAGGCCACCCACTCGTACCATAATAGCTGGTAAAAAAGGAATATTATTAGAACTCGACCGCATTCTTTCTAATAGTGACGCGGTTTTTCCTTCTCACCATTGCGTGGAAGTCGTGAACACGCGCCTGAGTGAACATGTCAGAGGCACTACAGAAACGCGGTAGCCCCAAGAGCATTCAGAAGCTGTTATTGTATTGGACCCTCAGGGCGTCCATTGTTTTCCGTGTGTAGCTGGCCCACAGGTCACTTGTGTAGAAGGTCTGGCAGTAAGCCTTTTTTTTTTTTTTTTGATGGGAAATCATCAAATGGCTCCTCCCGCTCAGGAGGGAGTGTCAGACTTTTACTGACTAAAACCCATCCATGTTCCTTCCTCGCCCTTTGTGTTCCGGGGCCACGGTATCCCTTTCGAACAGTCCAACAGCCCCGGCAAGCTGGCAGTAAGACTTAAACAACGTAATTTTAACCTCCTTACTACAACAAGCAAACCTGCGAAAAGCCAATAGGTACCGAAAAAAACTTGCTGTAAAGTCAATACCGAAGAATGAAAAATATTCAGGTTGATTCAGGTGTCCGGTCTTCTTCGTTACATGACAGACCGCATGAAAAATGTGACACTGCCCGTCTCTGACAGTTAACTTTAATTACAAATTATTTGTTTTAATTTGAAAAGTTTTTAGGTGGTTGAATGATGTACTGAATACTTGGTATTCGTTTGGGCGTCGATGTCTACCCTGTATATTAAATAATAATATTCGAATAACATGTGAAGTAGGTAAACAAAAAGTTATGTTTTATTATTAACATTATTGTCATGACAACATAGATAAAAAATAATTAATCTACAACCATAATATATTACGAGCTGATAATATCGGTAATTCAGATTGATAAACGATAATGTTCACAAGCGATACTTTATTATAAATCTCCAAATCAAATTAATTCATAATTTTTAACCAACTTCATAAAAAAAAGTGTGATGTTATGAATTAACGCCTAAAATAGCATCACACGCTCTGGACTTAGCGCTGATAGCTGAAATCCTAAAACTGCAATAACATTCCAGGCATTGCCTAACGCTTAATGTTAGTAAACACGGTCAAAAACAAAAGTCATTTATTCCAATTAGGCTGATTAGGAGAGCAGCGGTGGCCCAGTGGTGGCGGCCTCGACTTACGAACAGTAAGTCGTGGGTTCGAACCCAGACAGGCGCATTACTTTGTGTAATTTATTTCATCACCACTGCTCTCAAAACGGTGAAGGAAAACATCGTGAGGAAACCGGCATGTCCTAGAACCAAACATTCGAAGACATGTGACATCTACCAATCCGCACTGGGCCCGCGTAGTAGATTATAGCCCATTCCCTCTCTTAGAGAGGAGGCCTGTGTCCCAGCAGTGGGAACATTAATAGGCTGATGATGATGATGATGAGGCTGATGATCAGCCCTTTTTAGGCGTCAAAATTTACAACAGACAGTCCTCAGAAACGCCCGCCCTTCTTTGATAAATATTGGTGTACCCTGCCTAGCCTTTTCCCAACTTTGTTGAGGTCGGCTTCCAGTCTAACCAGATGCAACTGAAACTACCCATCCGACCTCCATAACCCAGGTAAAACTGGTTGTAAGACTTTCGGGCCACTACCTGTAACGACTGTCACAGATTTACAAATGACAGCCAGGACCAACTGCTTACTGTGCTTTCCGAGGCTTTCCATGGAAACAACTCGGTATGGAATGGGTGCATGTTCAGTGGTCACACATCCAGATACAAACTTAGGCAATCACGGGTTAACCTGAAGATTGATCTGAGCGGCTCTTTATCCACGAGGTGCTCCTAATCAGAATTGGAACCAGTAACCGGCTCCACTAAAGCGTCCGCATACAAACAAACAAACAAATTGATGAATCATCCTGAGAGCGCAAATAAATTGACACTACGAGCGATAATCATGATAGAAAAGTCAAAATAGAACTGACCGGGCATAATTTTATCTCTATTATTACGATTTAAAGTTATTCGGTAACATATTTTGTTTATTGCATCATTACGAAAGTCAATCGCATCAGTAAAACCCACAGAACAGGTAGAACATGTTTAACCCTGCAGCAGTGCAGCAGTGCAATGTTGGCGGTTAGCAATGATCAAGCAGATGACAACTTCTATTGAATTCATGATTTTAATCGAAATCCTTCTTTTCAGTATGTACCTACGGAAGAATTAGTCTAGACTAACACTAGTCATCAGATCAGGACTTAATTCCCTAGCATTCATAAGAGAATCAATCCGTCATCGTATCATATTGTCAAACGACAACAATGGTAAATAAATACACTCGAGAGCAATGAATCCGGGTCACTTAAAGAATGTTAAAAATCTCGGAAACTAAAAATGATAGGTTAATGCAATAAATTGTATTTAATAGACAATGTAATACTCCTTAAATGAAAGTAAAAAAAATATGAGTCACCATACATTTTATTAACACAAAATTACATAAAGAAAAAAACTGCTGATCTTTCCTTAAAACAAAAATAGGAAACATGAAATTTTTGAACTTTACGATTTTCTTGAATTTTAATACTTCGTATTGCCTCCTCGTGCTTCCATTACTGCGTTTACGCGGTTTGGCATGCTGTACACCAAGTTCCTTATACGATTTTGGGGAATATTCTCCCATTCCTCTGTGAGAGCAATTTTGAGCTCACGAAGCGTGATTGGGGGAGGGTTTCGTTGTTTTACGCATCTGCCTAGCTCGTCCCAAGCATGCTCGATTGGGTTGATATCCGGGCTGCGCGCTGGCCACTCCATACGAGTAATGTTCATCTCTTGAAGGTAGTCATTCACAATCCTACCTGTATGAGGTCGGGCATTGTCATGCATAAATATAGCATCCTCACCTAAATTGACCATAAATGGACCAACGTGATCATTGAGGATTTCTTCCACATATCTTACGCTAGTTAAAGAGCCGTTTTCTATGATCACCAGCTCTGTGCGACTTTCAGAAGAAATTCCGGCCCACACAAGTACAGACCCACCACCGTAGGCTACTTTTTCTTCGATGCATGCTTGCTTGAATATTTCCCCTGGTCTTCGATACACTCTGTGTCTTCCATCGTGCTTGTAGAGCATAAATTTTGATTCGTCGGAGAACATAACTTTTGACCAATCTTCAATACTCCAATTTACGTGGCTCTGGGCATATCTTAGTCTTGAAATACGATGCCCACGCTCCAGTTTAGGGCCGTTTGCAGGTCTAAGGGGTTTTAAGTTAGATTCAGCAAGCCGACGTATTACTGTCCATGCACTTGGGTTACTTCCTCCGAGGCGTCGAAACTGATTTGTGAGTTCAGTTCCTGTGAGAAAGCGATTTCGAAGCATGGTGTTCACCAAGTATCGGTCTTCTCGTGCTGTGGTACACCTGGTTCTGCCCGTTCCTGGTCTGCGTAGGTTAGAACCAGTTTCTTCGTAACGTCGGAGAACTCTTTGTACTGTTGACAGCGACACACCGACAGTCCTGGCTGTATCGCGCTGACTCCGGCCGGTTTCCAGCATTGTAAGTATTCTGGTGCATTCTTCAGGCGTAAGCGACATAATTTCAGCTTGAATAATGAATATAGAGCACTATCAACATGGTTTATTTACCCACAGAAAATGACAGATTACAAACAAAAGCAAAACCAAATGCTGTAATTTCGTAGTTCCATCTTCGAAAGTGGCCCTTTTTCAAATTTGATGTTTTTATGATATAACTATACAATAACTAAGAAGTTTTAATACCTTCATTTAAGGAGTATTACATTGTCTATTAAATATAATTTATTGCATTAATCTAGCATTTTTAGTTTCCGAGATTTTTAGGATTCTTTAAGTGACCCGGATTCATTGCTCTCGAGTGTATTTTGATGGTTTTCTATAAAATTATCATTGCGTCACCACCTCGGTGCGCGAGTCCGACTTGCTCTTGGCCGGTTTTTTTGAAGTCGGTTTTAATTTTAGCAAAAAAGTTTTCGACATACACGGTTTTTTTTTTATATCAGGATGGCTGGTCAACTCACTGTTTGCGTAAACTATGCAGTCATGTTATTATTTTAACTTGAGTAACTGCTACCTGGATGCTATCCTCACGTCTTTCAATCTCCACCTTGTAGCTAGCAAGTAAAAATTTATGATCGTTTGAAATTTTTACAGGGACTGGATTTTGCTATTGAATTTTTTTTTTTGTTATTAAGCCGAGAACTGCTTTATCAAATGTCCACGTATATCAAACGACGTTTTTCAATACACCCGGAATAATAGGTGGGCACTCGGACCCTAAACGGCTCAAACACTGGAAAACACACGTCGATTACATCTGTGATAAACTCGACAGATTTGTCTACGCAATAAAAAGATTAAGAGTCACGGTATCAACAGAAGCTGCTCTTTGTGCTTATCACGGATACGTTTCGTCTGTACTGGATTATGATCTCTTGTTGTGGGGTAATTCGGTGGATATTACAAAAGCGTTTAGAGTACAAAAAAAATGTATACGTGCAATCTGTGGGGCCTGGTATATGGATAGTTGTAAGCCCTTGTTTAAAGAGTACAATATTCTGCCATTACCGTGTATGTACATTAGAGAATTATGCCTATTTGTAAAACAACATCCGCAATATTTCACTAAACACAAAGATGTGACCAAACGAAATGTAGTTCCTAGAAATAAAAATGAATTTAAACATGAGCTCTGTTTACCGCAGTGTAGGCTCGAATTGTATAAGAGGAACTCGTACATAAATGCTGTAAATGTGTATAACAAATTACCGGACGCTTTTAAAGATCTACCCTTGATTATGTTTAAAAAAAAAGTTACGCAATGGTTAAAAGATAAATGATTTTATAATCTTAATGAATACATGTCAGATCGCGGAGGGGGAAATAAAAATTAACAATATTAGATAATACCTTATAATAATTAATTGATGTTCAAATTAATAATTATGACATTATCAATTACAATTTAATCTGACATTTTATTTTATTTTAATCTCTTGAACATTTAACTTTGACATCAATTAAATAATTTATTAATTCCTCAAATCGATGCATGAGTGTTGTTGCTGACTATTTATTAATCTTATTTTATTTGCTTCTGAATGCACATGACTACAACAATAATTTTGTGCAGATTAAAATTAAATATTTGCACACCATATGTAATGGTAGAATGTAAAGGGGCCATTATAGTTTTAAGATCATACTTTGTAAACCTACATTCATTCATTACATGGCAAATAAATAGATTTTGATTTTGAACACAATTACCAATTAAATTATTGTATTTGCGCCGTTTGAGGTTTTCAGCACCTGCAGCAGCCGCTACAGCTTTCTCTAAGAGTATTTTTCCCCTTTATTGACGTAAATGTAAAAAAATTCGTGAGTCAGGCTCACCTAATTACCAATAAAAAACTAGGAATCGTGACATAGATTTACAGACAACATTACAATTAACACGACTGAAAGCGATTTTAAGGTTCTCCATAAAATCACTTTCAGTCGTGTGTGTGTGTTGTTATTCTTTGAATAGAAAAATACTGGCTCGTTGGTCTAATCGTCCCTAGCGCAACTGCTGAGCTTGAAGTCCTGGGTTCGATACCGGGTCGAATGAAATGTTATTGGGTTTTTCCATTAGGAATTTCTCAGTAGCAGCCTCGGAGTACGGATGGTTTGCCCCTTATTACCAGGGACTTAATTATAACTGGTAAACTGTGCGTGTACGTTAGGCACACCTCTACCTAACCCTTCGGGGTTTACAGGCGTGATGTTACGTTATGATGTTATGTAGAATAGATTATTTTTTCTGTGAATTTAAATAACATGGGAATTGTAACAAAATAGAGTTTGTTTCCAGAACATTCTACCATTGGGCTTGCTTGCTTGCTTTTTGGTTTTATAAATTAGAGCATGCATGAAATGTTTAGACACATATTTTATTTTGGTGCGGTTTTCACCAGCACTTATTCCGAGCATTGATTCCAAAAGGTATACACGGGGTGTTTAATTTTAATATAATTAAATAGGACATTTATAGTCACTGCGACAGCTGGAACCACGTTTTGTAGACGTAAACAAGTAATTTAGATATTGTTTTCTGGAGCATTTTATCTGCTATAAAACAAACTTGAAATAACAACAATCCCAAACTATCATTATCATCATTACCTTGCATGTTTTTGTTGACTACTTTTGTTTTTTTTTTTCTAATTCAAATTATATACGTGTATATAATTTGTATTTTTTAAGTTATATCATGTGTACCACATACCTAATGTGGTACACTCAGGGATAAAACTCTAATCACACCCTCTTTTGATTCTTTTTTTTTATTAATTTACTCTTTGCCATTTTAATTAAGTAGTATGAATTACAAAGGGTGTAAAAATACCCCTAACGAACCCGAAAGGCACTTGTTCCCCTCGACACGCGCCTTTGCGATATTTTTTTTTGTTCTAGACCATAATACGTGGGAACCTTCTAGTTACGGAGATACTGGGGGTCAAACTTCCAACATTTTCACAAGTTTCTTTTAAAAATACATGTTTTTAATGTAAGATTTTTACTTTAAACACCTCCACTACCCGCGTACTATTGAATCCATCTATCAGCACAATGTTTTGAATGCGTTACATTGAGAGCAGCGGTGGCCCAGGGGTGACGGCCCCGACTTACGAACAGTAACCCAGACAGGCGCATTACTATAAGAAGGCGAAAAACAAAAGTCGTTTTCCAGCAATAATTTTCGCGTAAAGTTACCTACATATTTTGAAGTACAGAATGTTTGTTTGACGGCTTCGTGAAGGGTCTGTTTACATCCTGTATGTCTATTAGGATTACTTATGTGTAAAATAGAGTTTTCAAGAGAGAGAATCAAGATATTTGTTGGCACTTTTGAATTATCAAGGAGTCGATCAGTTTAAGATGATTCCAAATGTACCTAGATATGTCATGGTGAAGAACGGGCATGAAACTTTGTCACTTTTAAATCGAGTTAGATTTTAAGAATTCTGGGTAGATAGTAATCGACTGGAAGGGGTAATCAATTTTTGTAGCTGGCCTTCTTGTAGGGAATGTGTGCAACATCTCAATAATGAAACCCTTCGTCTGTGAACCCCGACCGAATCGGTCTGACGCCATTGTTTAACTAGTGTGTCTACATCGCTAACAGTAGAAGGTTTAATTTATTGAAGATGCCACTCTGTCATAGGGTTCATAGTTTATATGTATTTTTATCCGATTCTATTCCTTATAATTATTTTTGTCCTTGGAATCCATATGCGAAGAAAGTCGACTTGTCTAAAACGCTATTCCCACGGTACGTGCGTTACGTACGCCCCCTACGAACGTGTTTGAAATAGTTTATGTAAAATGTAAGTACACACGCATTTTTTGTGAGCCATAAACGAAGCACGGTCTGCCTGCGTCCCAAGCACGGCCCTTATAATAAAATTATGTGTGGTCTTTTCTGTCCACTAATTAAATACCCGATGGAATGCAACTGCGCGGTTACCAAGACAGAAATTATGCTGTAAATGTTTATTTTTTTAAGTAAATCAATCATTAGGTGTAAGATTCTCTAAGGTAGCTATCAGAACAAAATAAATGTCATAAAAAAACTGTCATCATGTTCCAGTGACTCACCCAAAACTTAGCATATTTAGTAGCTAAATTGACTAACCCTAACCTATTCTAACGTTGGCTATTGCAAGTAGATTATGGTGTTATTCGCTATCTCGTAAAATGTGTTATTTGTTTGCGTTATGTGGGTGTTTAATAAAGCTTATTGAATTGCGCCAAATTATTTGTTACCTATATTTCAATTTAAATGTGTTAGTTCAAGTGAAATGAAGTCACTCCATGTAAATTATTGGTAGTCAAATTCAAACGTCAGAATTATTTATTTGCGGGAAATATGGAACAATAGATAATAATAATTTATGTTAGTCTCACGACACATTTCGCCATAAAATTGCATGCAAACATTAATAAACAATATGCTAGTTTCAGTACAGTAAATTCAGGTACATCCGGTTAGACTAGAAGAATCCGGTTAGAGCAGAAGATTAGGCTGCCAACAGACGGACTACATCGCTGAAACCGCGCGCAGTCGATATATTCAACTGCATGCAGTTGTACTTTCGACGTGCGTATCGATGGCGCGTCAGTGGCATTTTTTTTTTAAACTATGCCAAGACTTTGTAAAAATTTGTAAAAGTTGATTCCCAAAACCTTAAATTTGTCAAAGTTATGGTTAAAAAGTTATAAGGGCTTGAACGGCGGAGAACCGCGCGGCCACGGAGATCTTTAAAACTAAGCGTTGCAGAGACCTGAAATTTAGGTAAATAACAGATTGAATTTGTAAAAATATAGAAAAAAATCCTAGGTTTATATTTTAGGAGCTGTAAGGCTAAAATCCCGATTTACACGTTATCGCCGATATCTCGCTAAAAAAGCATCGCAGAGGTCTGAAGTTTTTTGTAAAACCTAGATTTGAATTTGTAAAAATTCGACAAAAAAGTTTTGGGAATCAACTTTTACAAATTTTTACAAAGTCTAGACATAGTTTTTTTATAAAAAGAAACGCCGTGGCCGCGCCATCGAAACGCACACCGGTCGACTTCATGCAGTCATGATACCAACATCACGAGGTCCGCAGCAGCCGCATACAGCTAGTGTGCAGTTGCAACTGAATGCGGTCAGCGGTTAACTGCATACAGTCGTGACTTCAACTTTACGCGGTCGGCTACAGTCGTGTAGTATCGACGCACGCTGTCCATCGCTCGATGTGGCTATAATACCTATAGGTATATAAAAAAATCATTTAACCACTGAATTAAGTACAGTTGTGTGGCCAGTATATTGGTTACGCAGTCACGCCAAACCGGCGCGGGCGCCAGCTGTATCGCACTTTACGTCAGTTTGGTTTGTGAATCTTTGCAGGTATGTTGTTTTAACTCAGTTGTACAGTACCACAGATTACTTAGAATTTACTTGAATACATAGGTACTATGATTAGAGAAAGGCCACAAAGTTAGCTGCTAATTCTACGAGTCTGAACAGTTCAGGGACCCCACAAGTGATATTGAGTTTAATCTTGTTTTGTTATTGAATGTTATCGCAATATTATTAGTGCTGATCCCTTATCTTTGTATTTATTATTGACATGCATGTTTTTAGACTTCTGATTCAGACAATCTATTATACAAGTAATTACTTGACATGCATTGCATTGTTAAACATGGATTTCACATGGACTTTGGATATCATAAGTTTTATCTTTATTTAACTCTATCGATCAGCTGAATGCAATATATCCGATAGAGGGTCTCCTAAGTAATTGTTGTCTGTGACTCTACTGCCCATTTTCACCAACACGAAAGCTACATCTAAACGAAAGTCTAAATGATAGCGTTCTGTATATTTATTTGTTGTTTGTAGTAGTAGCAAACATTCTCTACCAGCCAACCTTTGGGATAAATAGGACTACACGGGATAGGTGTCCGTACAATTTTAATGGATTTAAAAAAAGCTCAGTTCAAGGCCTAAAGTTGAAATTCACCTGGAAAGACCCAACAACACTGACCGATGTGAGAAACGAACCTAGGATCACATGTTCAGCAGTTGCTTTTTTGCGAACACTACACCAACGAGCCATTATTAATGTTGTTTATATTTTAGCTATGATCCTGACATGCACATGGCTAGCGGTGGCCATTACGGCGCTACTGCTGTACCTCCGACAAGTGTACTCGAAGTTCTCTCGTGATGGAGTACACCACCTGCCCCTGGTTCCGTTCTTCGGGAACCTTCTCTGGGTGTTCATGCAGAAAGAGCACATGATTGACTGCTTGATGAGGACTATGACAATGTTTCCGGATGACCGGTAAGTTGCCACTATTTTTTTAAGGTGTTTGATTCATTTTCTTTGAATGAAGCATTAACAATATATTTTTAAATAATTGACCTCGATAAAAAATAATGCTGTTTACCAAAGAGTACACACGTATTATTTATATTTATTTATTTCATATGTTTCCTTTGCCATATATACAACGTGTAACATAATTAACGCACATCCTGAAATTACTTTGTTCAGAATCGTTTACTGAATCGATTTCTATAATTTTTAATATAGGTAATTTTTTATCCCAAAAATAATTAAAGCTACGTAATTTATAGCCACACTACCCCTGTATAGTCCAAGCGAACTGAAATGGACCGTAACTCAAGGCAATAAGACTTTTAAAAGTGCAGTTTTATTTGTATTAATACAAATTCCGCCATTCAATACAAAATAAAGAAAAATGAACCTTATTTCAAGTAAGTTAAAGTCGTTACAAATACAGTTAGGTAAACTTGGCGATTCAACCGCACGCACACATTAAACAGGCACTCGTTAAAGGACACAATAGATAAACCAACAAAATGTAAAATATGTGAGTTCCCTTTCTCGTGCAAATTAAAAACCTGGGATAGAGCGAGATAGCCACCATGACACCGGGTTGCGCCAGCGCCTACCATCAAAGCTAACTTAAATAAATGTAAACAATTTTAGTCACGCCCGGCCTTCCGTTCCGTACAGTGTATGCAAATAGTTCACGCGCGATGTCAATAATTGACCCAAAATGTTCAGTGAAATGGTGACTAATGTTGGACTGTGGCACGTTGCAGTGTGGTGATAATGTGGTTCTAGCTGGCAGAACATTCAAGTCAACCAAAGGTATGGTACTGGAGTAGACCGCAGGGTAGGACTATGTTAGCTGCTACTTCGTGGCCATGGAACGTTCCGTCCGAACACAGCCATCGACAGGGGAGCCGATTCTCGTACACGTACTCGTTTTCAAAACGAAATATGGGATTAATTCGATGAGAATCCCCAATCAGCTGATTTGACGACTTTTTTTGTGGGGACGTATTAAATCGTTAGTTTATTTTAGTGCGATATCTAAGTCTAAGAATAAGTGCCGAGGATCTAAAATATAGGATAGTGAACGCTTTTGATAAAAAATGACGAAGTGCTTTCTAAATTAAAACATCAATTAAGAAAACAGGCATTAAAATGTATTGAACTTTTCTATTGAAGTTGAGTCGAGCGACGACGTTAACAGCTGTCTCGAACGCGATCGAATACCTACTAGGCTAGCAAGACTCACACAGTCGCATACGTAGTAATGAGACCTACGTATGCGACTGTGTGCGTTCGTTGATTTGTACTGTGACTACAACATTCTTCCGGAATTAGGAAAACTAATTTATTAAATAATCATTGTCTAGACATGTTTAATTAAAAATTCAGTGCATGTATTATGGTTATAACATAATAAACTAATTGGGGTGTCTGAGGGTGTGCGTTAATTATGTTACATGTTGTATAAGTATACATTTGCCAGTTTGTTTTACTCGTAACAGATCATGATCAGGTTTGATTTGCGGCTTTTTAAAGGGAATTCTTTTTTTCTTTACCGCGAGGTAACTAGGTTGTGGGGTTCAGATAAGCAGTTCAGTCTTTTTTTTCACGATGTGGAAATCCTCAATGGATGTCCTCCGCCCTGGGGAGAGCGGAGGGGTCTGTCAGACTCGTACTGACTAAAACCACACCGGTGTTCCATCGCACACTTGCGTCGGCGGGCAGCGGGATCTGATGCGACTTCCGCTGCCCCGGACTAGTGCCGGCCCGCTCGACCTGCGGGCCTCGTCCCGGGGGGAGTGAGGTGTAAAACTCCCCCCGCTACGTCTCGGAGAGGCGCGCGTGGAACACGACGCGCCGCCGTGTCGGGTCCAGTGTCATGGGGGGCGACGGATGTCCCCGAATCCGTCGCCCCTGGACCTATTTAGGGGGGCCGGAGGAGGGCGTTATCAGCCCTCTGCCGACGCCCGGTGCGTCTGCTGCGGGTCGGGAGAGCGGTTTCGACCTCCCTCAACCTCTCCGCAGCCTCCTTCTGCGACATGACGGTTTCGCAGAAGGACACCACTGCGTCCCAGGACTCTGCACTGCCAACCATCACGCGAGCGACGGCCGGCAGCGACAGGTCTCCTCCAACCTCTGCTACGAGGGCACGGCGCGGCTCATCTCAAAGCAGTATAGTCTAATCTAACCCGATGCAACTGAATACTAGTATTTTAGATGGAGCGACTGCCTATTTGATCTCAAAATACCATTTAATTGGACGAATACACCTCCACAGTCGGGCTTTTGACTCCTATAAAAACTATCAAAAATCGACAAAATAATGTCAACTAGTACTTCCGCCAGAACTCGCATCCAGGGTCTAAATTTGCCGGGGCTGCGGGACTGTTCTAAACAGAAACCGTGGCCTCGGAAAACTAAGGGCGATGAAGGAACATGAATGGGTTTTAGTCAGTAAAAGTCTGACACTCCCTCCCACTCCGCCCAGAGCGGGAGGAGTCATATGATGATTTCCCATCCGAAAAAAAAAAAACAAAAGGGTCTAAACTTGGCAAACGTTGTTTATCCCAAAAGGATCGACCTGTTCGTCTGTAATTGCTTAGCTACGAGCTCTTCATGATGGTTGCTATATTTTGTCTCCAGGATAGTAGGGCACTACGACTTCGTGACTCCAGTGTACTTAGTGCGCGACGTGGAGGCGCTGAAGCGGATCGCCATCAAAGACTTCGAGCACTTCGTGGACCGGCGCCAGTTCACCAGCGACTTCGACCCCCTGTTCGCGAGGGGGCTGCTGCTGTTGCACGGTATGCTTGCCTGCTGCAGCTTTTATTGGAACAGTCCTCATATCAGACTGCAGCTTTTGCCAGCACCTTCGCTCGCGTTTAGTACGGAAAATATCCTATTTTAATGTACTTTTGGGGTAAAAGTATCCTATGTCCGAAGATGTGTCACAAATATTTTGAAATTTTGACATCAGGCAATTACATGCGTACGCAAGAGTACCTCATCGCTCTGCTTGCCTTCGCTTTAGTGGAAATCAAAACTCTGAGGAAAATAAAAGTGGCCAGAAAGCAGCGAAACTGGCTAGTGGCAATGGGATGACTCAAAAGATGACGAGTAATAGAGAAGTATGGAAGAAGAAGACATGATCCGCCGACCCCAAATAAATTGAAGAGGAGTTTGATGATATCGAAGAAAGCTCGCCTACTAAAGTAGAATGTAACAACAGACTACGCACTCCACAATAATACCGTATATTTATAACTGTGCCCCGTCATGATAAAATAGCAATTACTCATTATCTCTTAGTACCTAAGTACATACACAGCAGTGATAACAGGACAAACAATGTGTGATTGCCTGTGAGCTGTTTATGTGCTTGACGAATAGGTATACAGGGTGTAACAGAATAAACGCAGGACCTCTCGTATGGTGACTCAGACCATGAACCTGAAACACTTTTGTTTGGAAATTCATAACTTCTTTTTAGCTTTCCCATAGACGTTTATCAGCTCCTCGACGGAGAAATTTGTACTTTTTAGGGTTCCGTAGTCCTGACAAGGAACCATTATAGTTTCGCCATGTCCGTCTGTCTGTCTGTTGTTACCGTAGACCGTTAGTACTAGAAAGCTGTAATTTTGTAGAGGTGTATATCAATAACGCCGACAAGGAGGTAAAAATAAAAATTTTGAAAATATTATTTTTAGGGTAGCTCCCTTACATGTGAAGTGGGGATGATTTTTTTTTTCGTCGTCTACCCCATCGTGTGGGGTATCGTTGAATAGGTATTTTAAAATGACTTCGATTTAATGCTCCGTTTACAAAATATTAAACTTTTAAAGTGCAAATTTTTGTTCCAGTAGGGCGTCCCCCCCCCCCCCCTCTAAAAGCTAAACTACTGGCTTGAAAATCTGAAAAAATTCATGAAGATAGTTCATGACGGTTAAGATAACTTAATCAGTTTAGCAGTGATCGTCGTTGAACTAGGGTATTGGATAATTTTGTACCAAATACAGAATCCTTAGAATAAATCCTATAAAGTGACTAAGATGAAGTACATAGTTGCTTGTTTATAACGGGTGAAGACTTGCATTGAAAAACAAAATCTAAAATATAACGGGTTACTACGGAACCCTACACTGCGCGTGGCCCGACACGCGCTAGGCCGGTTTTTTTTTTTGCAAATTTCAATAACGCGTAGAAGAATAGGTGTTCAGTTTTAAGATCAGGGACACCACGCGAGAGGTCTTGCGTTTATTATATTATACCTTGTATAAGTGACTGTTTACTTTAGTGTCTGATAAAGATGATGTGGAATAGACCTGATGATGTGTTTTGGTGACGTATATGAATTGGGATAGTATAATGACGCTGACATATTTTGATAACGTGTTAATCGTTTGCAAAGCAGTTTCTCTTCACTACGGAATCAGAAGGTCGATGCCTTGCGATGATGTATACAAAATGGGTAGTCACAATACATGGCGGTGTCGTAAATGAATTAGGAAAGTAATGATGCTTGGCAGGTGACGTATATGATTTAGGATAGTAATGATGCGTTGCAGTGACGTAGGTGACATTAATATTGGATATTACTTTCCTGTTCATCATCCATTAATTCTGTTTCTTCTTTGCAAACCTCTGCAGATTCAAATCTTTTAAATTCTTGACATTAATAATAATTTAATAATTTAATAATAATAATTTAATAATTTATTTAAAAAGTAGATAATACAAAAGTGTACATTTAAGTGCAGTAGTGTTATTTCTTAAACTATTGTATAATTAGTGCTTAGAAGTAAACTATCACTACAAAATATTTAACAGTCACAAGTAACGAAAATGTCGAGTTCAAATGTTAGGTAGCGACCTGCCTGATCTAGGTTTATTTAAACCTGTGTTTCAGGCCATCACTTTACATTACATAAATTAATTAGGACAGTAAAAGTTTTAAATGAAATAAATCTATTAACAACTATAACACAAATCAAATTGGTACAAAAACATTAAAACTAACTTAAGTAAATATGTACAATTAGATACGGGGGGATGACATAATCAAACTAGGACTTCTAGAAGTTTTTCTGTGTCCGTGTAATTAAGTATCGCTAAATAATCTGATATTTAATAATTGAAGTTTAATAAAATGTTGTACGATTTAGGTGACGAATGGAAGGCAATGCGATCCACGATGAGTCCAGCATTCACCAGTTCCAAGATCCGTCTGATGGTGCCTTTTATGGAGGAGGTCGGCAAGGAGATGACCAAAGTGCTCAAGGAGAAGATCAAGGATTCTGGAAGTAATAATTGTTCATATTCTTTATAACACTAGCGTCGTAAATGATAGTATTGCTAAGCATGTGGTCTTGGGTTTGGTACCCAAGTCGGGCAGTGTTATTTGGGTTTTACATCCGTAATTTCTCAGTAGGAGCCACAGAGTTGGGATTTATGCCCGGTTTAAAACAATAGGCTCGCCTCCTATTACATGTGATTTCTCTTATCTGACGAATCTTGGTTAGGGAGCTACGGAGGCACCCCTGTCCCTAACCCTTCTGGGGATCACAGGTGTGATTTATAATATTTTAAAATCCTGAAATATCATCCCACAGACCCATACATTGACGTGGATACCAAAGACACGATGCGCAGGTTCGCCAACGACGTCATAGCATCCTGCGCCTTCGGCCTCAAGGTTAATTCGCAGAAGGAAGACCACGAGTTCTACCTGCGAAGCAAAGAAATCACCGAATTTTCCTTCAGACGAGTCCTGAAGATATTCTTTTTTAGAAATTTACCCAGTATTGCTCAGGTTAGGAGATTTTTATATAACAAATGAATTGTTGTTATACCTTCTTGTGACTTATCTTCACTAAAGTATGGGTGTTTAACAAAAGATGTCAATCCAAAAAAGAACAAGAAGAGAAAAGGTTGCACGCGCTACTGCTGAACATGAGGTCCTAGGTTCGATTCCCAGGAGGGACAGAGTTCTTGGGTTTTTCCGTCAATAATTTCTTAGTAGCTTACGGGATCCTGGACATTTGATAGCAATAGGTCTATTGCCCTGCTGCCAAGGCCAACTGTCAAGATGTGAGTTTACTGTTCGTAAACTTCTACCAGGGTACCCCTTCGAAACATACAGACAATGTTAAAATAAATTTATTTTTAATACTGCCCAGATGATGAAACTATCAATCGTGTCGCGCGAAGCATCAGACTACTTCACAAATGTGGTCCTCGGCACAATAAGGGACAGAGAGAAGAACCATATCGTAAGGAATGACTTGATCAACATCCTGACGGAAGTGAAGAGAGGTGAGTTTAAGTCAGAAAACCAGTCTTACCAAAGGCTATCGTATCACCCAGTACTAACTGGGGTATGGAGGTCGGATAAGTAGTCGCTCCAAATAAAATGCTGGTATTTAGGTGCGTCCGGTTTGACTGGAAGCCGAAGGAAACAAAGACTAGACAGATTATGTACACTGGACTTCACTTCACTGCCCCGTAACATGTGCATGGAGATGTTCCCTACATTAGCTGCGTGGTTCATTTGCTTGCCAGCTTCGCATCCATACACAGCGTGGCCTAATATCAGTAGATAATACCGCTTACATTTTCATGCAGAGCGAAGCTTGTCCTCGCAGTCTGGCGTTAGCTTAGGCTTTTTGGGTCATTGTTTCAAATCGATTTCTTTTTCTAATTTGTTACATTAAAGTTGCAGCATCAACAAGAATACAACACATAGGCATAACTCCTGTTGACGTCATGAAACTAATGCTATTGTATTAACAGGTCAACTCACTCACGAGAAAGATGGTGAGGATACTGATGCAGGTTTCGCAACAGTTGCAGAATCGCACATTGGCAAGAAAAAACATAATTATGGTTAGTACACTATGATCACTTACGAAGCTGTAGTTACTTTAAGGTGCCTAAAAATGAAGAGAATATAAATTAAAATTGTATGTCTTCCACAATAAGGGAATGGGGCGCATCTATGGAAAAAAAGTATGAAGCATCCAGCCAGATCTGGTCGGCCGATCTGACAATATGTAAAACTGTTTTCCAGAATGGTCTGATGCGGATCTAGTAGCCCAAGCAGCGTTATTCCTGTTCGCCGGCTTCGGCACTGCTTCTACATCCATGTCCTTCCTGCTGTACGAGCTGGCTGTGAACCCTGATGTGCAGAATCGCCTGGTGCAGGAGATCAGGGAACATGATGAGAAGAACGGCGGGAAGATCGACTACAACTCTATACAGAACATGACGTACTTGGATATGGTGGTTTCAGGTGAGATACTAAGTTTGTGAATTAGTTAAGCTCTATAAAAAGCCAAATATAGGCCATATCACTAAGCATAGAAGTATTTTGGCGACTGCTGTTAGAGGCAGTATTGTCAACACTTTCCAGAGTTTTTTTTCTGCGAGAGAATGAATAACCCGCGCCGCGCGCAATTTCGATTTTATTAACTTTGATTGAATAAGTAAGTTTATGAGTTAGCAGCTTCTATATTACGTATTTAAATCATCGTCTATGATGATGATGTTACAATAACTACTAGTTTCAATGTACAATTAATTTATAGCAAGATTTTTTGTAAGATAACAATGAACGTTTTCAGAGGGACTACGGCTGTGGCCTCCTGCTGCAGTTATGGACAGACGGTGTGTAAAAGATTACAACTTTGGCCGACCCAACAGTCAAGCAACAAAGGATTTGATTGTGAGTATTTGTTGCGATAACTGTTAGCCCACATCTTCCCACTGCTTGGCAAAGGCCTCTCACCGTGACTTCCAGTTCGTTCGTTCCATTGCTATTCTGATGATGATGATAAATATCTTCGCTACATCTTACAAGGGACTTCAACTTAACTGGCAGTATGTAGGTGGATCGATGACTTGGTGAAGGTTGCGGGAATCCGCTGGATGCGAGTCGCACGGGACCGCTATATGTGGCGACACCTGAGGGAGGACTATGTCCAGCAGTGGACGTCTTTTGGCTGAGATGATGATTTAGGTGTACAGTCAGTTTCCAGAGTTACCTGACCCCTGTCGCCCTCTTCTACTTTGTATGAAAGGTCGTGTGATACAGGCCTCTGGCTATATTTCAGGTGGGTACACCTCTCACCATACCTAACCCTGACCCTTCGGAAAAACAGATGAACAAAAAATTGAAGAAATAAAAGACTTCGCAGTACGTTACGAATGCAGACGATTATATACTTACTACCCTTATTTTTTTGTCGACTTTTGTTTAATTCATCAGATCCACGAAGGCGACACAGTAGTTCTTGCGCCCTGGGCGTTCCACAGAAACCCGAAGTACTTCCCCGATCCTACAAAGTTTGACCCCGACAGGTTTTCACCTGAAAACAGGTATAAAATTGTACCTTTTACGTATATTCCTTTCGGAATGGGGCCTAGGAACTGCATTGGTGAGTCTTTCTTATAATAATATCTTCTTCTTCTTCTTAAACCTTTGGCCACGCATTGCTGAGTATAATATAGGTCTCTTCCAAAGGGAAATGCCCATTTGATCATGAGGTTTTGGCCAAGTGACGCCCATGAAAGAAACCAACTATAGACATTAGGGTTGACATCACAGATGAAGAAACAAACACTGTTTTGTACATAGAACTTGGTTGGACTTTTCTAAATCGAACTATCAATACTTTTATAAAACGAGGCTCCGGTCCAGTACATCGTAAATAGAAGCCCAAATTTGGACAAGTATTTTTTTCTCTCATGAAAATAACAAAAGCGAAACAACTACCTCCATAAAAGAAAAAAAATAATTTCCAAAAAACAAGGTTACTGGTTTTAGTTTATCGATTTTTTTCAGTAAAAGGTGCCATCTCTACTTCGACAGGATTACCAACGACCGGAAGTGATCGATGGGGCAATAAACGAATGAGTTTCTTGATTAAATATTCGGCTTTTAATTCCGGAGTTTTCATTGCAAATAAGTAATAGCAATGTTTACACTTAAAGTACTTACGGGATGATATCCGTGATTTTTCTTATGTTCTATGAGCTACCACAAAACAAAAAAAAAATACCAATATTTTATTTACAAAATGGGTATCTTTTTTCTACATTGGTACTGGTTTTTTTTGTACATTGGTGGGCAAAACATGGCCAAGAATGGGCATTTCCCTTTATTCACTTTTATTTATTCACTTCGGTTTGATTTTTGCCATTTTATGTCATGTCTATCCAGTTTCTTTCTGCCACTGAGATCGTCGATTGCTTTCTTTTAAACAAAATATTACGTGAAGTGAACCTTATAAGAGTAGCATAAAGTAACATTATGTCGATAAATAGATAATGGGGAATGTTGTAAATTCAAATTAGCTGTCTGCATGCGGAATTATGTCAACGTCCACGCAAACCCAAGAAAATATCTTTGTGAGAGATACTTAGTCAATATTTTATCTATTATTTACCCCATCCTAACTAACACGTTAAATCCGATAAAGAACGTATAATTTAATTTTCACTTCTCATGCTCTAAAAGTACGCCAATATAGCCCTACGAAGCGGGAGTAAAGTGACCACTTTAGTCCCTAGGGAGTAAAAAGTAATTCGTTTTTTAATTTCCTTCATGTGACATAGACAAACTCAAACAGCCAGTTAATATACTAGTATTATCTGTGGAGTGTGGACCATCTTCATTGCGAAAATGTTGAGAGTTTTAGTTCCATGGTTTTTCCGCAAGGAAGGTGGCGCCATGCGTTTTAAATTCTTAATCTATGACAGGTTTAGAAGAAAAAACTGACCGCGAAAATTTCTCAATTTTTGTCGAGTGTAAATTTGTTCGGTTTTATATAAATTTATTAGGAATGTCCAGTGACGGTGAAGAGTTTGACGTCGAGCAAAGAGCAAAAGACATAATAGATAATCTTTTGCCGCCAAAACCGCGGAAGATTTACCTAAAAACTTACGAAAGTTCTATGGACTGGAGGAATAATAAATGTTTTTGTACTAAATTGACTATTTTTCTCGCACTCAAAGTGAAAAGTACAGTTTGCACCTCGAGACTAAACGCCAACTTAATATACCCTCGGTTTCATTTACTCCCTCGCAAGCTCGGGAGTCAAACCACCTCTGGTATATTATGGCTTCGTTTAGTCCCTCGTTATAAAATACTATTAAAGTAAATTAATTTTTCCTACGCGTATTACACTTCTATTTGTTCCGACCAATAGATGGCGTTAAACTAATTCCTAACTTTCCAGGTTCTCGCTTCGCGTTGTGCGAGGTGAAGGTGATGGTTTACCTGCTCCTCCGAGAGATGGAGCTGTACCCGTGTGAGCAGACTTGTTTCCCTGCAGAGTTGACTAAGGATGGGTTTAATTTGGCGTTAAAAGGAGGTGCCTGGGTTAGGATCAGAGTTCGCCCTCAAAAATAAATCATGAAAAACTGTTTATTAAATACGTTACTTATTAACAGCCATTTTCAATAACTTACAGGTATCGTTATGTTGCTATCTATCTGTTTGACATTTAGCTTACAGACCGATAGAAACAAAACGTCAAACAAAAACTTTCTTTGATTTTTCTATGAATCAAGTGACAGGTTTAACTTTGTTTATTGAAACAAAGATAGCTACGAGACGTACGAATATTAACTGACAGTTATACGTAAGTAAATTATAGAAAACGGCCTTTATTAACTAATTACCAGTCAATAGTACCTACGCGGTCGTTATGACATAACAATAATAATAATAACAAGCTGTTCGACATGTGAAATGTGAGCTCAGCTAGTCAGCTATCATTGTGCCCATTATTTATCGTAACGGCCAATGTTCTGATGGGTAAAGCCTTGAAGAACATCTCTCAAGGATCTCGCTAGGAGGTTGGATCAAGGCCCTGATTCAGAAGGCAGTACTCCTTGACATGGCTTTGGAGATTACTGCCTCTGGAGCCCTATACACCAGTAGGTTGGACGCTGCTCCGGAAACTGGAAAAAAACTCCTTTTTATATTTTAATCTGTTTTTAGTTACCTATATTTTTTTAGGTATAGGAATATTAAGATAATGAAAACGGCCTTTAATGATGACCTAGACTAAAAGCCTGCGAAAATCAAAACGAACGCCCTCTATGGAAATAATCACGAACTACATTAATAGTGTACTAGCGCCATCTATTATTGAATAGTAAATCTTTTTCAACACGCGAATAAAGGAAATGTTGCTATTAACCGTTAGATGGCGCTACGTATAGCAAAGTTTTAACACTATCATTCTGTCCAGTGACATAATTATGCAAAGTAATAGTATTTTTATATGGACAGACGTATTAAGTTAGAACTTGTAAGTATGTAGGTAATAGACAGGAACAGACGTTGTTGTTACTACACTCTCGAAAATGTCGTGCATTTTTGAGAGTGTAGTAACATTTTTGGACTACCCTATGTGCCTACACCTTATGGGAAAAGAATTCGTTCAGAAATAGTAAATTTTCCTGGAGGGGTTGATGAAAGCTACTAATTAGGGCATCAAGCAGACCAATCACAGGCAAGGGGTTTACATGTTGTGGGTTTGGCCTTAGGCCTTTGACACACAATAGAAACCAATAAGGGTAGATACAGGCTAGGTACCTTAACCGTACCGATACCGTAAGTATAATCAATATAAGTTCCTTCTGCAGACACTAGCATGATTTGTGGGATTTCAAGCTGTTATTATTAGTACAAATACTCATAAAACTGGGTATTTAACACAGCACATATATATGCATATAGCGTATCAATTCGCTGTACAAAGCTATTCCTCCTACAAGGAAGAAATGAACAATGTCTCGTACCTACACAAAGTAATGACGTCCGTACGTATCACTGCGGTTACAGAAATCCCGAAAAATTACAATTAATATATATACAGTATTATTTATGTATTAATTAAACACCTACGGGTTTTTAGTTACAGCAGTAATGAATCCAATTAAAATATATGTGGCGTACAGCTGGATAAGAACTACAATACAATAACATTCCTTGTGCAAAACTATAAGGACATTTTGTTATATGTAGGGAAACCTTAAATTAACTTATTTATCAGCTGGTTAATTAAATTTTCAGGACTAGCAGCAATTTTTGAGGTTTTTTTTAACCCTCGACGCTGAAAGTGGGTCGTTATTATTCTCAGGGGTTCGAAAAATATTAGCCTGGTGAAGTTGGCAAAATTTGTGTTTTGTTAGCGTTTGAAAAAATCTGATTTTCGGCACCTAATGAAACTATAAGCCACCCTCATAGTAATAGGGAGATAACAGTTTGATTATTTATATTACCAATAGCGTAAAATAAAGTGATAGCGAAGCTTTAGACAGACTTTCTTCTGTAGGCAAATGACATTAACTTTTTCAATTATGTTTGTTCATGCTTTTTACTTTGTATGTGCTAAGCCGAGGGGTTTTATTAAAACAATGGATTAATTCACATTCATAAATCGTATATTTCTCTTCTTATTTTCACATAATTCTTACGAAATAATACATAAAATCTGTCTTTTTCATCAATTGCACGATAATTAAATCAAACAACTACTGCATTCTTAAAACTAAAGAAAAAAAAATTAAAATAAATGAACATTACGAAACAAAATGTTTAACGCCTATAAATACTTAATAACTGGAATTATGCACCCTTTGTAGCTCACAAACTATTAATAGTGGATTTACTTTGAGAAATTAAAACAATATAATCTAAAATAGACTTAAAAGCAGAAGCTGTTTTTGTAACTTTCCATAGGTAAATGTAATCTGTTCCATTGTAGGTAATGCTTAATCCAGTGTAAGAATCAACATCGTGCATTCAAAAGTTTTCTTGTAGATAACAATATGATCAAGCCTAACAAGGTAGATGCAGGGCTTTTTTTAAAGATAACTTCGGGAAAATGCAGTTAAAAGTTGAAATGAAATTAGTACCTATGTAAGCTATTTCCCAAAGTGAATCCACACTTTCATGTTACGTAAAATACCAAGTTTGGATACAATCGACTAGCCATAACTTAGATCTTATTAAATTCAATGAATCGACTATTTTACGGTAAAGAGAGTTAAAATCGTTGTTCTATTAAGACACAGGCTTTGTACTGTCACTTCATATAAAGATACATAAATAAAATATCATAAAATCAATCTTATGTTAATAATAATTATCTGTACTTCAATAAATATATTAGTTTCTGTGGAAGAATGAAAGTTAATATATTATTTCAGATTTTTGTATACATATTAAAATATGTGGCTATCTACACTGTTTCTGGGAGTTGTTAGTGATGACTGAGAGAAACTATTTACAGAAAAAACAATCTTTAATTTTATCTTACATCACAGCGTGTGCCTGAGAGTCGCAAACTTAAATACTAGAAAATATTAAAATTAAATTGTCAAAAACATGTATTTTATTTACTCTTTAAATCTTAAATTAAAAACTCATTTTCATCAAAACTAATCTTTGGCCTGCAGATCTTTTTGTCATTTTCATTTTTATTTGCGAGAACGCGCATTTTTTTAATCTTAAGATTTTAATTTTAAACTAACACTGAGACGGGAATTTTAAATAACAGTATAAAATTTATTTAAATTACAATTAGAGATGAATCCTATCATAAAATATTAGAGCTCGAGAAATGACATGAATTTAAAGTAACTATGAAATTAAGTACATTATCGTTTTACGTATACAATACATATGGCAACTCGAAATATGCTTAACATTATTATAAAATAACTGGACACTAAACAACTTAAAACTAGGTTTTATAAATTAATTGGAATGTTCGCATCATCATAACACTCTACGTATTCCACACACGTATCATACGGTAACAACAATTAAAAATACTTTATCAAAAATTCGTAATGTTTCTACGTAAACAACCATCAAAATTTTTGTTCGACAGTACAATCGTACATCGAGAATAAAATACTAATAAAATTACTTAAAAAAATAATGTAGATATACCAACGAGTCGGTACGAGTTAATTGACGGGACAAACCAACCGATCGGTGTCCAACAGATCGGCCTCCGACCAACTATGCATATCCAACAAGTAATTGTTCCAACTTTCACGAGTACAACCATTGAAACTATTTCGATTCAAACATTGAGCCTATCTTAGTTAATTACATTCATATAACTTTTCCAAAACACCTAACTTTGGGACCACCTCCAACTGCATAATTATGGTCAAATTTATTATTTATTTGGACAGTAATTATTCTAGAATATTTTAATAAATTGGTATCATAAGAAAAAAGAATATAATATTAAGTACAAAGAAGGGTATATTAGACTACTATTCATTACAGCCCTTAACAATTTTCATACAAATAAGTCGGAATTACTAGCAACATCAAAAATGTTTATAGTCATCTTATCCGAAGTGCCAAAGCTTTTCATAAAGATGCTCATTACAATGGTCGTGATACAACCATCAAACAAGACTTGACCAAAGCTTGGAGGTGATCCCATATCTTTTCAAATAACCTGATTATAACTATTCATTTCATTCAATAATGTCCTTGGATGTAACGATTTTTCCGAAAAATCAATTGACATTTTCTACCGGATAGATAATTACTTAACTTTCCTCATAACATTAACAATCCTTTCTCCAGATTCTTCTATTGTTGTTCAAATAACAAGGACTTACTTACTATTACTGTATTTTCGAACATCTCCTCAGCGCAATCTCTCCAAGGACAGAATCCTACCACACTCGTACGTAACATCGACATAATTATCACTGTTTATCTTACTCTGAGCATCGACTTCCAACAAATTTTAGCCTAATTCTATCTTAAGTTAAACTAGGAGTAGGACAAATCGCTTAGGTTTTCCGATTTGACTTTGACAAAGTTGGGGTTGTCGGTCTTGAAGTCGGGTCCCTTATGGCCGAACTGGTAGACGAGCCGCGCCGTGGGCACGGATACCAGCACCGCCTGCCTGTAGTGGTACCGCATGGCGCGGCTGAACTTCTCGAAGGTCATGTTCTCGTTCTGCTTCATGTGGCCCCACAGCTTCGCCACCTCGTCGGGCTTCACGAACCTGCAATGAAAAATGCTTTGTTAGTCTAATTCTGTTTATTCTAACTAAATGCGCCGTGAATTATGCATTTACAACGTTGTCACAAGACACGTGCTCTGTGTTATTGTGTGGGATCTATTTATTTGAATACATAACCGACTGGAAAACGATAAAGCACAAGTACTTTTATGTTCTAAATCTTGTTCTGAAGGTTTACAGTGCTTTTATGGTTTGTGCATCGATTCATTTTCATGTATAAGGTCGCACAGTCGTAGGCTGCGTCAGTTCATTCCTTGGAAATGTAATTACTAAATTAAATACAATATTATCTTCAGTGTCGGTTGCCGTGATTCATTGCTGAACTTGTAAAGAATTAAATATGTTTAATTGTCAGCCAGAGCACGACACCCTCTTAGTGAGTGCAGTCCTCGGAAGCGTGTCGCCGTGGCCTGGAGACGAGCAACCTTTGTCTGTACGTGACCCCCATTCAAGAAACCAAAGGATAATAAATCTTTGACACTCGGCTTCAAAGTCTAAACTGCAAACATAACATCGCTGACGTTTTCGTCTTCATCCAACAAGTACAGTTGTTTAATTGAAAACAAAAATTTTTATAGGACCATCAACTACTACTTGTATAACATCGCTGAATAAACAATTATAATCAAGTCAAGTTCAACTGGAACCGATAATAACACAGGTCGTCATATAATTTAATGCTCATTAAATGAATTCTCAGCCTTTATTGGTTAGACTTATATAGTTGTGTGGTATAAAAGTATGTGTATAAGCAACCGTGTCAAGTTCTGATGCAAAGTGTCCAGATAATTGTGTGCAGAGTCAAGGATATCTTGTTGCAGTCATTATCGGCATAGTTAGCGAACGTGACGAGGAGACCGACAAGCGAGCGGACAATACAGACGGCGAGATGCGAGATCTAATATAAATAAACTTAGTTATAGAATGATCTGTTGATACGCAGCATCGCGCCGCGGTGATGCGCTCGCCGAACAATGCGTCGTGACAAATGATTAACTGCTTAATGTGGCCTACTATTTACTTTAATGATTATATTCATTTGCTTTAACTATTACAGCATTAACTTCTGCTCCTGCTTTATGACCTTTATGTTTTATGTTTTGTCATTCACTCATTAACTTAGAGAAGCAGCTGTTAAAATTGTCTTATCAGTAGATACTAAAATCTATTTTGGCATTCAATTTGTCAGTATACACAAATAGATTGGTAAGTGCCTGTAGTTCATCGACTCCCATCTAAGTATTTGATCAGCATAAAAGTTATATTTATAACTTTAGTCTTGCGTTAAACAGCGTTTAACATTGAGAGTCTAGGTCGAATGCAAATTATTGAACGATTCGATATCGCAAAGGGAATTACGCGTTAGCGTCTATTTTATAGCTCTCCATAAAACTGTTGGAAGACAGCCGTGGCATTGGCGTGGCGTGTCCGAACCGTTTTTTCTTCGACTCATCTGTTATAATTACGTTTTTTCTCTTGTACAGTGGTCTGTCATTGGGTCACAATGCCACATCCTGATCGATTGCCACACCAAACCTTAGCTGATAATAACTGATCATTTGTTTCGTTTCCGACATCGTTGTTTGAAGTTTATTGGCTAATTTACTTAGTGTTTTTGTAATCTAATCGTAGGTTCGCCTCTTTAGTACTTATTGTTTGTCTGAATATAGATATAAAGGCATATCTATGCTTATGAATGAATTTTTATCATTTGTGAAGCTAATAATTTAACATCGGTGTTTTTCTATATTCCGAATTCTGATCTTATACATTTTGATGTGCACGCGTCTAGCTTGTTCCTAGTTATAACAGGAAATGTCGCTGACTAATTATTATGAACACATAATCGTATCAATTGTTGCCGTGTTAAATAACAATCATTACGTTTTAGAAGCTGTTGCTACTTGGAATACTTTCATCATCATTACTAGGGACATGAATTTGTATACCACGAATCATTTGAAAAGATGAAGTGCTTCTTGAATATTGTGAGCCATTTTCTTATTTGATTTTAAACAATAGGATGTCATTTTGAAAAACAACAAGTGTATTATATCATTAACCTTGTATACGCGTGGTATGAACTATAAAAAATGTGATTCATACGAATTTGGATGCTCGTTGCGTACGAACGAGGCCGGTTGGCGGCCTTGTGTTGTATCGCTGCATCAGTTGGGCCAAGGATCGAGTGTGACCCTACGTGACACGCATGGATACCACATGTACGGTGAAAATACTGCGAGGAGGTTTGGAATGGTGATATTGGCGAAGATATTGAGGCAAGAGACAGTAGAGATCCGAGATAATGACAACAGGATGCAGTTTCTGAATATAAAGGAGTAGGGACTGACAAAGTCATAAAAATATTTATCGAGGAGCTACATTCAAAACAAATTGAAATGCCGATTTTAAGTGTCCATAATGCATTTCGAAGTATCGGCCGCAGCAAAATCATTTCGCAGAATTCATTTAATACCAAAACAGGAACCCAAATTTTGGTCAATTTGAGAGTCATTTGGACGTGAATGACGCACAATAGCACATACATAGCATGTATATACGTATGTACATGTAAACAGTAACCTGTTTGACCCCCCCTCTCGGATATACCCCCCGCGTTCAAGTAAACTTGCAAAACGTGACTCTGACTTTCGTAAACAAGTTTCGGAGACCTCCTTTGGTTTTTTTTTTTATTTTTTACCGAAACTTATCTGATGGTGCTCGTCCTTTGTTGCTGTGTATGCAAATCAGGGGTTTGTGCTTGATGTGTGGGTATCTGTGTATACGCGAGTACTTCTTATTATTGCGTTACAGTTGTTTTTTTTTATTCAGATACCTCTTTGTGGAATGTATATCTTAGTGAAAGTACATAAAGGGTTAATCCGCGATGTTGATGTTTATAACCACGTAGTAACTACCGCCAAGTGTCAAAAAGTTTAATCCTCCACACAAATAAGTAAAAACAGTTGGCAGGTTTATCTTACAAGACCTATCAAATACTTTATCCGTTCCGCGGAACACAGAAGCCGTGCCTTCAGACTGCAATCATTACAACACATCTCATCTTTCGTCAAGATTCCTGCCAACATATGCAAGCTTTCTCTTGATTCTCCTTGGCTTTATGAACCGACCCTTTTGCAGAAATTACTAATTTCTTTCATAGAACTATAATGTCCTCACGCCCAAGATGTAGAACAGGCCTTAAAAAGTCTGTCGACTTACGTCATTCCCTATACCTTTTATCATATCATATTGGTGCATTGACAGATTAGCCTTGGCAGAGTTTGCCTTGGCAAACGGTGCGTTTAAAATGCAAATATATGCGTGCACATAGAGTGAATTACCTGTGAATTTGTCTTTTTGTTTCACAGGTGTAACTGGTCGTAGGGACATTACCCGCGGGGACGAACCGATCTCAACGATGTGGAGATTAATTTGCACACTGTACACGATTCTTGGTACACATTTTTAGTGTGTGAATAGGCGTAATTGGCACATTTTTGTGTGGTTTTTGTAAAAGATACAGCTTCCAAACGTCTTTTGATGTGTCATAAAAACATGCATTGTGTTTGGCAATGTTTTTCTCATAAACTTTATTTAATTTGTGAGTACACTCTTATCGCAGTCAGTTGCTGTCCAGTGTGACTGATGCTGCTACATGCAGACTGAGACAAGCTCGCTCGAACAGCTATAAGCTTGCTGGCTGGTGTAGTAACCACCCCAGCAACATTGTATTCATTGTTTTTTCAAAATCATAAATAACACCTGTTTCACCAACCTGTTTTCATTTTGGTTTATAAACTTGCAAATAAATATTCGTAACAACTTTGAATGAGGTGCTTGGATTTAAATTTTGTTATTAATTTTTATCGTCTTTTTGAATTTATTTAAAGAAATTGATCACGTGATTTATTATTATGCAAATTGAGACACTTAATTCCAACTTATTTCCGATTCAATTTTTTTTATTCTACTGTTGATAGATTGAACCAATGCTATTGAGGGGAATGTACCCTTGTGTCATGTACTACGTGGTGTAGGCAACCTAATAATAATTCGCAATAAAAACACTATAATAGTAGTGATCATGAAACCCAACACGTCAATGCGCCTTGTGGCTTTAAGTAATGCTGACGCATTCAGATTAAGACATTAAGTCAGAATTATTTTATTCGAAAATTCGTTCCCGATTTTTTAACAAAAGAAAAAATACATTCGAATTGAGAAAGTCGGTTGATAAAGAAAAATGCATAGTTTTTTTTGTCAGACCTCACTTAACGAATCCTAAAAAGAATCAGAGAACTTGTTGTCAACCTACAATGAAATGAATAGTTTAAAAAAAATGCAGCAGTTTCTTCCTCATATATTTTCTTTCACTGTTTGACTCGCTTTCCATAAAATCTTCGGCTGCGTCCTCAGCTACGATTGGCAGAATTTACAGAGTACAATCTAGGGCTGGTTCATTAATAGTATGAACCTTTATCATAGGGTCGGCAACTTGTAGATAGCTGATAGCAGCAGCCTTATCAGCGTGTTAACGACTTGAATCATTAGGGTTATCGAATATATCTCGGAGTTTGGTGGACGTGTCATCCAAATAAAATTTAACTATAAACATATTTAGCATTTAAATTTGACTGGTTAACACATTCGTTTTGTTCTAGTTTACTATATTTTCAAAATTCAAATTAGTATCCAGTAGTTCTTCTGTCGTTTTGTTATTTTAATGTAAGATGCAAATATTTTGTTTTGTTGTTATAATTTGTTCTACTGATACTGTGTTTTCTACATTAGCATAGCTGCATGCAAAATTTATTATTCCTTCGACCATTTTCTGCGGATTCTTCTTGCCACTTTAGTAGTAGATTATAAGAACTAGAATAACCCCCCTCTTTGATATGACTTATCCGCTTGCATTGCGATATCTTATCATTTCATAGAAGCAATGCTGTAATCTATTCCTTTTGCGTCTTTAGTATTACTCAATGTATTATCGACTTCCATATTAGAAGAGTTAAGTTTATCCATATTAGCAGCTACAACATTTTATGCATCAAATCGAAAATCTTTTGGTTTTAAGCAATTAATTGTGTAGACATTGAATTAACTTTCTGTTATTTTAAGTCTAATTAATATTTTTTTTAGAAGTTTTGTTGTGGTATACCTCGACGTTTTTAGAAATATTTGCAAAACTTGGTCGGTTTTTTTAGAGCGACCATATTTTTAAACCTTGATTCGAATTTGTTTATTTTGTTTAATGAATCATCCTGCACAAGTTGTAAAAGTAACCCATATGGTAATCTTCAGTTGTGTTATTTGGTTATTCAAAATCTTGCTCTTGATTGGTAGTAAGATTTGATATTCAAGAGTTTCTATTGCTTGTCTTACCAAAATTTGTTTCCATCTTGGTTCTGCCTTCAAATTCTACTTATTTGGCAGGTAGACCATGCAGAATGTCGTTATTTGTTAACCAAATTGTAGTAAAAGCTGTTTCATTGCAACATTCAGAAGACATTAGTTAAAAGTTGTGGTGGAAATTTTTGGCAAGGAGCTCCACACACCTACGCTTGTTTCATCTATACAACTTTTGGCTTTATTGCGATCGTTTTAAAGTTCAGTTTCCTCTGCAGTGATGTACCGTTCGCTTGTTTTAAATTCTGAACATGTCTGAATTAATGCGTTCCAGGTATTGTGTGTAGTTGCGTACGTAAACAAGAGATGCTCGCGAACAGTTTGATTTCTTTTTTTGACGGTGTTTTGTTTTAAATGGCTTCTGTTGACCGCAAGGTTTGCCTTGCACTCGATGATTAGAATAATGACTTCAATTTGTCTATAAACTTCATAACCAACATAGGTTTTGTAGAAAGATCACACCTTTTTCTCCAAAAACTTATTAATTGTTCAGAAAGGAGTGCTGCTCATATTATTAACAATATTTATTGTGTTGTGTGCTTCTTCAATCAAATTCTAATCTCATGGCAACTGAAAACCTGTCGTGATGATTCGGTTTGTTCAGCTACAGTCACCGACAGATGGTGTCTTACAAGAAATAATATAAAAAAAAGATTAATAAAAGAAGTTTTCCTTGGAAAATAGGTTTGATCTGTGCAGGCAGCGTCTTGCAGGTGTCAATTAATAATATTATTTTTTCTCGAAATCAGAAACTAATTAATAATGCATCAGTTCTAAGATCTCAAACATTTCTGCTAAAATCAGTTTTAAACTAGTTTACGTCACATCAAGTCCAAAATCGAAAAACTCAACCAACCAGTTCTCAGAAAAACAGAAAAAAGGATCAACTCACATTCAAAATTCAAAACGTTTAGGTGTGTAATAAATCGTGGCATAAATTTGTAATATTAGCATATTAATTAACATATTGTAATACAATAGTCAAACGATACGGATGCTTCGAAGTGGTCATTTAGACAACTTCCGAGAAAATGCAAATTAGTTGGTCAAACAGCTGTATGTATATTATGTATAACAAGAAACTTATTCACACATTGAAACAGACTATGTACCTACATACATAATTATGTATTGCTACTATTACATTGTAAGCGTGTTCATACCTATCATATTCTTCGTTCGTTTACTATCACTGTCGCAGTAATAATGCATTTCAGTCATATCAACAAATGCCGTGGTACCATTTTCAACTGTTTAAAATTCGAATAGCGCGCCGCACGTGTTGCCATTTTTTACAAACACCTTGAATCCGCTATTGCGTCATCGTACGTTCTGTTTTTAAACCATGAAAACACTTTTAAAGTTAAGTTAGTTTGCTAATTACCTTCCGTCACTAACGATGACCTTAAAGAAGGATTATATCTGTTACGTTTACTGATAATATTGATGGAAAATTGGGGTCACAAAAATCTCGTCATTCTGAAAACAGGTCGAAATTGAAGTGACGTCGCCGCATAATCTCTGATCGTTCGATTGCAAAGCATTCTGATAGCGATGATACCGATATCGTTGTGTTTACTATTTTATTTCACGTTTTCCTCAAGCTGTCTCGCTCTGGCGCGCCGGTGCGCGGTGGACAGACACTGCCACTTTAATTGCTATAGTGAACGGTATTTATATCGTGACCCGTATTTTTGCAATAAAGTCGCGTCATAACGTGTTAAACTTCGCATTTTTCAGTACACAAACAGCTGGTTTATGTATTGAGGCTGTGTTGATTTGCGGTTGAATTAAACAGAAATTTTGCAATGAGTATTGTCAATATTGCACTTACGTACTTGACACAAAGTGCAATGCTTCAATGGACAGGTATGATGTGGTATATGATGAGAGCACATACCTACAACTACAAGAGTGTTTACGTTAACATTTATTATCATCATAAAAAATATTGTTTTGATTTGATTCTAAGAACAAGTTTTTACACCAATTTACGAGTGTGACTTTCAAAACCCGTTTATTGATAAAATCATGTTTTATTAATCTTGTTAGTTTAACAAAAGCTTGTCAACTTTACAAAGAGATATATGTAAGTGCTAATCATGTAGTTGCGCATGATTCATATTATTGACAGAGATAAGCCAGTTATCAGTTTGTGAGAAAAAAACTAATAAATGATGAAATGTAATCTTAGAACAAATTCGCATCGTTTTTTACTTAAGAGTCGTAAACACTAGGTAGCGGTCACTTTGAGTCCCGAAAAAATACAAATAAATACTCAAATGTGAACGTCACTTTGTGATCGTTCAGTACGGCCGCGGCGCACGCGCCGCCGCGCGCCGCAGTGGCGTCCCACCACGTAGCGGATAAAACATGAAATATGAATTTCAGGGAAGATAGAATGTTTCCCACCATATTGCCGTTACAAAATCGTATCGTAAAAAGCAATGAACCACGACTCAACACGCCAGGAAGAAAGTTACGTTACGCTTCACTCCACACCAAAACTCATAAGAATTTTATGTAACTATCCAGACAAATCATACCTCAACTTAGATAAAATAAGATAAAATCGTTTATCGTTTATCTGTGATGTCTTTATCATAGTAATCTGTTTTAATGAGCTTACTTATCAACGCAAAATGTGGTTTGTTTTTTTTTCAAATTGTGTGATATTTCTCGGTAGCTCTAATGTGCAACAACAAACAAGCATAATGAATTAATAACATAACTTGATTTTTATACACATTCATACATACAGGTATTCGCTCAGAACAATTTAATTGGATCGATTCACCATTTTATAGTTCCACGTTCAATCGAAATGACTCACATAGTTTTTGCGGGCACAAAAAAAAATCTTAAACCATTTTCCTCATTAAAAGATAGAATTTTAAATAATCCTATCACATATTTGGTGTTACGTAATTAATGTTTAGGATACCGTTACAAAAAACTAGTAATTATTAATGAAGTTGATTTGCATGAAGTGACTGTGGCACACGTCAGCGCGTGCGAGCTTCACGGCACACGTGCGTATGTGTGCGGGATGTACGTATGTGTGGGAAATCAGCCGCGGGGGAATCCCAACGTGCAAAATACTTGTATCTACGATTATGTTTTAAGAAAACGTGGGTGAGAGTGTATCTGTATTTTTTAATAGTTGACATAGTATTATCGTGCACTGATTATGAGGCGTCAATATTATTTATAAAATAATTATCTTTGCCAATAATATTATTGTATTTGGTAAAATCCAGCTTCTTATCACATATTTTTAAATACACAAGTGTATTTTATGACAAAAGATGTAGATAATAGCATACCAATACAATTAGTTACCAATTCCGTGCAATAACTTTATAAAGGATATCTTGCTCTTGCCTACTGGACAGCTGTAGGTACCTATTTATCGTTTTGTCTTTCACTCATAAAAGTCAACATGTAAAGCTCAAGTGCTTACATATATAAACTTTCACTTTGTTACCTAAGAGTTCGTCTTAAAATAGGCTGCAGTAACGGATGTTGTTCTGCCAATCGATATTACTTTCAGACCAATAGGCTCCATCGACTAACATGAGAGTAGAAACATAGGTAACTCGCGTCCCTCAAAGATTAGTGCGAAACCGTTTGTATTGTATATCTCAATGTTTTTAATTATTTCTCACCACCTGCTCTGCTCATCCCATCTCAACAACTGTAAACTCTTTGACTGCATCATAACTTTTCAGGCAACTTTCACAATGTTTCCATTACGCTCAAAAGTCATTGGAGTTCAGTTCACTTTAGAGAGTGCTTCTGTTGTTTGAACTGAAGACTATTTTTTCTCTTAAGAATTTCCTAATTTTTTCATTTTCTGACTAAGTAGTTCCCCAAGAAAACCTCTACTAATTATGTTAAAAGGAACAACACAACCCTTTCTACTTGAGCTCAAGTAAATACTCATTTACTACCAAAACAGTAGCGTAAAAACAAAGGCATAGCTAAAGAAAAAAAATCTTGCAAAAGACACTGGCCTCCCCGGAAGAGGGGAGACTTACTAATCAATATAATAGAGCCACTATGAGAAAAAATACATATATACGCACCAAGGCGACTGGTACATGGGAAATGACGCCCTCTGTATATACGGTTAAGGTACATAATGCTGGAAGTAGGTAGCACGAGGCTGCCCTAGTTATAAATAGATTTTCACGAAAAAGAAATGTTACAGGGAATTTGGTGCAAACCGGGCACAGAGTAATGAATGAGCCAGAAGGTGCTTGGTGCAACATTATTTTGTGCTCTTTTTCATTTTAGATTTTTTTGGGTTTCTTTTGTTATGTTTTTCCTTCTCATGTTGTAGTCATGGCAACAAAAAATGGAGAAAAAATATTTAGAATTAAATAGGCACGAATATTATCGTTTGTTTTGCAAAAACTAAACAGTGGTTTAGTTTTTTATCCCTAAATATAGTTTTAATTGGATATTGTGTTGGGAAACAATGGATATCGGGTTTATTGAAAGGAAAAGTTTATTTAGATTATTAAAAATACATTTGCCAGATTATTATATTTAGAATTGATACCACCTTTATCCTATTATGTCATTGTTATTTAAACGTTTTATCAGTATTTATAATGATTTCGGTTTCAAACTATATTTGTACTTATATTTAGTTGCTAATTGCCCACATCATTTAAAATGAGTATTTATCATTTTATACTTGTTTAAATGGGATATATGTATAGGTATTTATATATTGGAATATTACCTATATAATATTAATTAGTAGTGTAAACACAATAATATTGTACACTAATTGGCTTGTAACTCCGACGTGTAAACAGTGCTTAGTTTAGTAACAAGGTCAAAAGATTAGAGCTTATCTTACACATATGGGTCGCAGCCTTTACGACCTCTCGTTATAATTTTTATTGTTAAAAAAAACTAATTTAATTGTGCTCCTTGATAAAGTACAATTTTACTTTTAAGTGATAAAGTTTGTAATTAAAAGGGTTTATCAGTAAACGCCAAATTTGGTGTTGATGATTTAATTATAAAAAGATGTTAGTTTTTTTACTGATATAAAACTTAACAAGCTCTTTTTTTTCTTGTGTTCATTAACTGGCCCCGATAACCAGTTTTATCCGTTGTAAAATTGGCATCATTTGTTAGCTTATTTTTAATACAATAGGTACCTAACTTTACGTTGAAATATTATATACGTAGTTTAAGGACATATTGAAACTGTTCATATTTAATATAATAATATAATGATGTCATTACAATAGAATGGAATGCCAGAACAGATCTATGTTTTCCTGAAACTCTTCTAATTTCAAAACAATATAAATACCTAAAATCAAATCAACAGAAAAAATCCTGTTCTCTTTATTACAACATTAATTATTTCACCAAACACCCACACGACAAAAAGCAAAATAAAAGAAAAAAATATTTATTTTCCAAAAGAGGAATTCTCTGAAACATCGCTACTCGCGCTCTAATTTTTCTGGACCACACTCACAGACGCAATTAAGTCGCGTACACGAGTTGTCGGGGGGAGAGGGGGGTGCACGAGTACCCCTCCCCCGGGAGGAGGGGGCGGGAGAAAAAATGCGCGTGGAACGGGAGAAAAAGAAAAACGCGAAAAGCGGAAACAAGTTCCCGCGACACGTGACTGTAGGCTTCCCGGGAACGTTGCCATGGCGACGGGCAGGGCTGCTGCGTAAATACGCCACTCTTTGTCGAATAGCACTGCAATTGCTTCGCTTTTTTTTCTTGCGTAATCTGGTTGTGTTTTGTTTCTTGTAACTTTGGTGTTGGTGGCTTAGGTTTTTGTGATTTCTCTACACTATATGAGAATGTCATTCATTTCATTTTTAAGTGACTGTGAATGATTATGCTAGACAAAGATAGGTTTTATTAGTAACAAATAAGGTTCAAAATAGTTTATAAACTTTGTTACTAAATGTCTATGAACTCAGAACTAACTTTAAACTAGTGAATTAAGTTGAACTAGTGCGTTTAATTTAGAAAACCAATTTTAAGTAACTGAAAACTTTTGATAAATATTTTGAAGATTGAAAAATTTCTGACTATTGCTTTGTAATTGATAAACTAACACATACAGGTATTAATTACAAGGAAACGTTCAGAAATCAAGTTATTTAATACAAAAATAACAAAAAATCCTTCTATCCAATTACAACATCCCTCAGACCTCTAAATTAATAACTACCCTCAGAAAAGTAAGCAAAACATTTTTCTTCGTATTTCACCGATAAAAATAGGCGAAGCGTCCACGTGTATCCCAGCAAAGTAACCGGAAGCTCGCACCGGCCTTGGCGGTGCGTAGCAACCCCGGAAGAAAAAGAAAAAATCTATAATAGTACTACGGTGCAGGGGGGGGCGCCCTAGTTGCGGCCCGGCTACCCTTCGACGAACTGTATGTACCAGTCCCAGCCCTCGAGTACGAGCTCCAGTTTTAGTTAATAAGATAGACCAAAGTTTTGATCAAACAATTTGAGTATTGAAGTTCTGGAAGAAGTTGGCCGCTCTGTGTGGACTGCACTTTTGTTTGATTAAGTTTTCACTAGAATTTGGGCCGAAATGACGTATTTGTAAAGCCTTAAAGAAATAGCTGTCTACGTTTTGGTACCTTGTGCAGTCTAAACCATCTTACAAAACTTTTTGCTAATAAACTATCAATATTTTGTAGATATTATTATTTAAACCATTACACGTTCCGCTAGAATCTGCGTACTTGAAGGGTCAACGAATTTTCGGTACCTACCTTAGCAGTATTTCTGATTATTAGAAGCGAATTCCGGGAAATGCCGGGGAAAATGCGTGGGAAAGCGCTGTTCCCTGAATTCGTTCCATTATAAGTGGGTAGGTACATTTTTGTGATACTTATCAAAGCGGCACGAGTAAAACTTTCATGTAATATTGAAAGGGCGTAAGTGATGCTGTTTCGAGGAAGAAAGACGAAATACGAATTTTCATCTAGTTGAAATAGAGCTTATTATACATTGATACTAATAACTTCGATGAAATTGTAAATGATAAAGATATGATTACAAAACAAAACCTGAAGTGCAGACAGACATATTAGAGCTTGCATTAAAAGTTTCTGAATCGCTTCCTAACGCTTTAACCAGTCTTAAGTCATAAAAACCGCGAGGTCAGGACGAGACAGACAAAAACTCACAACCATATAATAACACAATAACAAAGACAAAAAAACTGACGCTCTGAGAACCAATAAACAAATACTTGGCGTGTATTGATATGATTACTTGAATTTGCCATTCTATGACCTTTTATGGATAGTTTATTATATTATTATTTTTATGCGTTTTTAGGACGTGAATATTTTTTCGCCCAGTCAGTGTTCATACATTATAAATTCACGTTTGATTGTAACATCGTGAGCTGTTTTAATTAACGATGTAGTTAGTTCATTATGCTTATGAATTTATGATAAAAATAAATTGGACTCGACTACGCTAATTTCAAAAATTTCATTGCGGTTACAAATCATTACGTCAATTTAAACTTAATGGAAGATGCATTACTTCACTAAGAAAATACTAATTAGATCTCATCAGGGTGAGGAAGCACAGTATCTATGAAAATTCCTGCGTTGGTGGATATCTTTTTCAGTTTCGTAGCTACAGACTAATACAATTTATCAACACACATGATATGCGTTGATACTATCTCAATATTTATGTCCCAGTGACTAAGACACTCAATTTAAACACAGTACAAAGACACTGCCAATTTGGAAACGCTTTGTATTACATATCAAGCTATATCAATGGGCATCTCGTTAGCATACTGCGTCTGGGAATACCCCAGCACATGTAACGTGTTATCTGTAGGCTATCCAGACGTGGCTTGGTCTTTGACATGGTCGAGTTTATCAACAGTGGCTCTGACTTCTGTGTCGATAAGGTGCGTTATGATGCTAGATTTTAATAGTAGGTAATTCATTGATCATTGGCTTGAAGTGCCAAAACGGGTAAATAAAGAATGTGTCAAAGATTTTTGTTCCATGCTTCTTTGTGATTATTATAATTTCTATTATCATCAATGTTCTTAACTATCTAAACTTTACTCTTAATCTTTTTTACTTTAGTAATAATATGATGAGAACCAAAGTTGTGCATATACAATATTTGGTTGGCAAACATGAAGTCAGCATTGAATATCGTAAAGCAAACTCGCATTAAATTCTAAGGCGGGGAATGCACTGCTGTGGCGACAGCGGCGCTGATATAATAGATACCTTGTTATGGTATATTACGCTACATTACTTGTTCCATTAAGAATAAATTGTTTCCGCTTAATGCTGTCCATTAATATACTACAACATTCTTGCATTAAGAACAAAACATTTTCAATGGCATTCAATACGTGTCTGACATTGTCCCGCTAAATCGCTTCTGCCTGACTTCTGTGGTCTCATCCTAAATCTAGTTGAAACTCACATCGACCATAGAAACCGGTTGTAAGATCTTCAGGCCACCTCGGACGAGCAATAAAAACTGCATACAGTCATACTTAATGAAAATACTAGTGTATATTACTGTGATGACCTTTGAAACATATTAGAGAAAAAGTATAGCTGAAAACGATGAATCCTTAAGTAATTGCCACGCTGATGTGTGAAGGAAATTAAAGCAGAACATTTTCAGTTGAGTTAGATGTTAAAGAGAGTTCTTATTGCGATGCTATTTTCTAGTTCAGCTAGTCATTTGTGGCTATCTAGATTTGATTCTACCTAAACCGTTCGTGTGCAAAGTTATTAAGATTTATGCAAAAATTGTTGACACTATAGTTCATAGTATCGTAGTTAACCAGTAAAGCGAAACGTTCCCACTAAAACGCGAATTGCACTGGGGCTGCCATGCAAATAATAATAATTCTAACGCCTGTTACAATAAGCACCATAATGAAACAGAACACGATCCATACATTGATAAATGAAGTTGTAAAATGTTTGACAAGAACCGATAATATAATTTAGACCTAAACCTGGTGCTAATAAGATCTAATTTTAATGGGTGGTGTTGTTTCATCAACACGTGAACCATTGAGCGAGGCCAGCGTCGAACCGGCACGGCAAGGTTGAGGCGACTGATAAAAACAACAAACAAAACCACAGAATAAGTTATTGTGAGGACTCGAGAATATTTGCTAAACCGATGATTTATTTGGGATGATCCTTTAAAAGGCGTTGGGTCAGTGAATATGAAAGCCAACGAACTTGGGACGCAATCCGACTGGACAGGTTTGGAAGAATTTAGGATGACTGAGCCGAATACTAAAGATGAGGTGGTTATTCGTGTCGAAGAAAACGCATTAATCAAATGCGTAAAAAATACACTTGTCGATAAAAAAAATCCAATCTAGTTCTAAACGATGATAATACAAGTTTTGTGGTCGAATCATAATCCTTCTGAGTTGCATACTGCTCCTGTGAGGAGCGAGGTGAGTGGCCCTATAAAACAGTCGTTAAATGGCCATTAAAGCTACTGATCTTGACATTAGGATCTTGTAAACTTTCTTCACTTGTACGAATAACAAAGAAAGGGTACTTCAACAAACAAAACTTGATATAATTTCAAATATATCTTAACAATTGTAAACTTTATAGACCAATTAGATGTAAAGATTTAATTGTGGATTAATTGGCAGCAGTCGCGTGTCAAATGATCCTTAATAATGACCTCTGCAGAGATAAGCAAGGCCACTAGCGCTTGTTATAGAAAAGGGCTAAAGTGATGGCATCATGGCCACGATGATCTCCTTTGTGTAAGAAGATTATTTTTTCAAAGTTTTTAAAATGATGATTGGATAAATTTCATGTTATGTTTAGCATTTTGAAATGATTATGAATATATTATTATCATGATATAATAAGTAATAACTGGTTATGTAACGTATCAAGGTATGATAAATGCAACGAAATAAATCTAGTAAGTTTAAGATTCAACGATACAATAAATCGATTCCCTTAAACTAAATATTGTTAACAGTGTACTAGGAGATTATGAACTCACAGCAGCTAATTTTAGAATCTTGTAAATATCTCAAAGATTGCGTTCCACTCAGACGCGGTGGGCGAAAAGTATTCATCTTCGAAACTTTCTTCTAAGAATAGTTTTCCTTCTCAATGCATTTTGCTTGCAAAAAAAAACATGATTATAAATATCAAATCTTAGTGTACATCACGTCATTGAGTTCAGGATTGATGGAAGGTCGAAGGGAATAAAGAAATGATTATATGCGATATGCAGGTTGATGATCATCTGCATATAGAACAAGACGACCCTGCATGTGAAATTACGTCGCACCTTGATCACTCGACACAAATGTAGACTTATGCTGATGAATTGTCCGTTATGCTGATGAATAATTGCATGATAGCTATACTTCTCTACAATCAAGGAGTTCTGGTGGTCAGCTTACCATTATGGTAATTTAAGGGATGATTAGAAAACATTGCAAACTTGTAGCTTCATCGTCTAGTTGATTCCAATAAGAAAAATAAAATAGTTCGATGTTAAAGTCTAAACACAATATACTTGACATGGTTGCAAACATTAATAATAATAATACATTAATGTGGCGCAAATTGTCTTTACTAGTAAAGACAATTTGCGCCACACACACACGTCGTGTAAGAAACTAATGATCAATAAGCATCCACTGAGCACATTGCAACTTCAATAGTTTAGCTGTAAAATGGTTTATTGTTGTCCAGTGCACCACCACGTGCCTCGGACGTGATACATTATGTATGAGCGGAACAGCGAGAAGTGCCCACCGTAAACCAATCTCCAAGTCACGACAACTTACTTTTTGCTACTCCCTCGTAACATGTCATGCGAAAAAAAAAATGAATGTTTGCTAAACTTACCTAAACTTTCCCTGAGAGTGGTCCTCCCACTTGATGATGGATGGGCAGTACTTGGAGTCCAGCAGGAGATTCCTCAAGAACTCTGGCACGGAGACGCTCCTCGGGCGCTTGAATGTCTTCCTGCCGCTGCCTTTCGGCCTTCCTGGCGGTCTTTTGAATATTTTCCTCTTGTCATCTTCGTCTCCAGACTTGCTGCCGTCACTGCCGTAAGAGCACTCGGGGGAGGCGGTCTCTGACGAGCGGAACACGTCCTCGGCGTCGTCGCTCGAGTCAGTTTGATGCAGGAGGGTGCTGTCGTTAGGAGTGTAGTCGGAGGTGTACAGTCTGTTTTTGTGGTCCAGGGAGTCCAAGTCGAGCATCGTGTTAGCAGACTCATGGCTGTGATAAGGATCTACATCTGCGTACCTGATGATAGAGGAGTGACGCTGTATCTCCTCGCTGAGGCGATTGTGCAACTTCTCAAACACACTGTCTGCAATCCGTCTCGAGGTGACCTGGTCGATGCTCGGGTGGACCATCCTGTGAAGCACATCCTCTCTCTTCATGGCTCTCAGCTCGAATCCCTTAACTCTGAAGTTGTAGAATGGTATTTCATTTTCATTGTATCCTGTGCACTGGACCGTGTCTATCATCCAGGACACGGTGTCGTCCTCGTTCCAGGCGTCCACGACTTTGTACTTCCAGTCATCCCGGATGTCCCGCGGGTACTCGCGGCAGCTCACCAGGTTGTGGTACACGTTCATGGCGCTGTCGATCTCGGGCTCTGCGTACGCGTCGTAAGAAGCGTTGGAGTAGTAGTTCCCGTAGATGTGAGAAGCAGTTCCCTTCTTGAAAACTTGGAAGTCATCAAGTCGCGCGGGCGCGGGCGAAGTGGAAGGGAAGTACAGTTCGCAAGGCATGTTTTGGTCGTACAGGGGGCGCGCGTAATCGATCATTGTGGCGACGTACGTGCGGCGTTGCCGGCGGTTCGCGGCGGAATGGGCGGTAGGCGGCAAGCGCGCCTTATGACTATCCACGCTACGGGCGCGTACTGTTTTGTTTACAAGATGCGTTTGGAGCTGATTTCGTCAGTTTGCCGCGCGACGAGTCCGGCGTGCGGCGGGGTGTGGGCAGAGCGCCGCCAATCAAGATCACTGTTTGATAACGAAGTGCAATTTTTTCGCGATTTATTAGGCCATGTCGCTTTGCATATGTAATGTTTATGTTTGCCCATGCAAACAGAAGTTGTCATCAAGGCAAACTGCGACAGAGAAGACTAAATGGGTTAATGCTTATCTTGAGATGGTTATGACTTTAAACTTATTATGTGGATGGTCAACAACATGACAAAGTAAATAATTTTATTTATTATTTTCTACGTATGAGCTTAACTGTTTTAACTTTGGCCTAACGCAATTTAATTCTGTTATCAGTACAAATCTAAATATAGTTACACTAATTGTTTTTATAACGTCACTACAAAAGATACAAAATGAGATAAGCAAATATTGTCCAACATTTTAGAAATCGTTAACAAATTCATATTGAATTAAGGGAAAATATATTATTATAATATTTAATTAACCACAACTGAAATAATCATAATAATATTAATCATTGTTACAACATGCACATAATCACGTAAAAACAAAGTAAACTTTGAATATAATTCAAAGCAATTTGTAACAGTCAGACGGGTTTCTCGGCTCATTTTGAAAAACCCACAAGACAGTAAGAACTGGTTCTAAAATACCTGAGATGAAAGCCTTCACAGACGCGGCTAGAATTGTTTTGAAAAAAAAAAAACAATTCCGTTATTAAATATTCATATCTTGCAAAATATGACTAGTTATTACTTAGTTATAATTTACAAAGAAGCTGCTCAATTCAATCTTATATTAATTCGTTATCAATCAAATCGATAATTTTTTTTACTAAATTATTATGTTTTTTTTAAACCTCAAAAAGGTTTACAATAATAATTAAATATAGTCCCTTTACGTTTAATTTAAGTAGATTTTTTTTTAATCCAAGCGTCGTTGCTTCGGAAGATTGCTAATATTTTACCATTTTATATTTTCTACTTTACCATACTTAGTGGTTTTTTGGGACGGGGGTTTCTTTACATTTTTAATTTAACTTTTATTTCTTACTGTTTAAACTTATTTTCTAGTAGACACGCTACCGTGGAGTCTATCCTATATTCACGCAAATGTTGTTGCTCGTCAACACACATCGTATGATCCCAACACAAGATAAAAAACTAGAAAGAATAATATGATGGTCTCCAAACGGCTATACAGATTTTCTTGATACGCCTTTCAAGAAGATGCCTTTCAAATTAAAAATAAAACATAATCAAAATCGGTTCATCTGTTCAGAATCTATGTTGCCACAGACAGACAAACAGATACACACTATATACTTATATCACCTGCTTTTTTTGGTCGGGGTCAAAACCAAAGTGCATTTAAGTAAGTACTTACCCAAATATTTGTGACATAACTCGTAGACAAGTGCTACGGAAAAGTTTGCGTAGCACGTAGCACGACTTAAAGAGCTACGAATTTCTCGCTTACCAATATTGGTAATATGCCATTACTGTTAAAACATTTAACGATACTTAGGGTTTCATAATTATTACCTACTTTATAATGTTTGCTACGAGAAACCGTAGCAAGTGCTACGAGTCTACCACGAATATGAATCGGTGATGCAAGAAGGATATGTATTGATATGATATGTATTGACAGTATGTATTGATTAATTCAATTAATATTAAAATTCTATTCACACCTTTTGATCTCTACGTTTTCCCAGAATAAAACTACATCTAGGTAGATGTGTGCTTTGCAGAAATAACCGGCTACCCATGCAATTATATATTGCTATATTAGACATGAGCACCAATAGGTACACTTAGCAAGTTTTAAAAGTGATTTTCTCATGTTGTTATAGTACATCAGACTTGCAATTGCTATTCCACAATCGCTTTTGATTTTTGGCATAACAATTTAGCTATCTATGCCAATCATTCTCGACCCGAATCAATAATAAAATGGGTAGGTTTTTTTTTCCATATTTACGGAAATCGGTAGTGTAAACCACCCGTATTAAAACGTAGCCCGTCTGTAACTGGCCCTATAACCGCACCTTCACACGCACAGCGACATGTCGCGCGATGGGTGACTCTTCTATTACTTTTGTGTTTTTCTGAAATACTGTCAAGTTTAAACAATTTAAAATAGCAGCATTACTATTTTGGATTATTTATGTCTTTTGTGACAAGCTTCTGAATTTTGACTAGGATTCGAAACTACACCTTGTATATCCTTGGCTAAATATTTCAGCGTGAAAAGCATAAGCTTTTTCTTCTACAGTGAAAGAACAATTAAGGAACGAACATTGTACAGTTCACTCGACGCTACACGACCGCGGTTCCAGAACATTTCTTCGCGATGTTTTTCTCCAGCGTAAGTCGGTCCTCTCTAAGGTTAACTCAAAAAGTATATCATTATGAAACTGAAAAGGGCACGTGCACACTTAGTAGGTTTCAAAAACTCGTGTTTGAAAAGTCCCCAAAGTTCTAACAACTCATACTTCACACTTTTTAATGTGCTACTGTAAATCGTTACAGTATGTCTGTACTAACTTAACGAAACCAGAGAAACTTATTTTAGCACCCGAAAATTGGATAATATTAAGTTCAGGCAGTTCAGTGGTCAAAAATGCAGCAGCTATCATCATGTGTGCTGCAGCAATGATCACGGGTTCAGTTCACAGCCTTGAGAAAGTTCTATCGGGTTTTAGCTAACAGAAAAGTGCAAGTATAAAAATACAGTGCTGCTACGTACATGAAACTAGGTACTGAAGAAACTACATAATGAGAGCTATCATTTGCTTCATTCAAATTAATAACATCTCGCAATCCCATGTAATAAGTGGCGATGTCATCGCCATCAAGTGCCACTCAATAATCTCAGGTGAAAAACCTTATAACACTGCCCACCCTTTTTTTTTTTTTTTTTTTTTTTTCGGATGGGAAATCATCAAATGACTTCTCCCGCTCTGGGCTGAGCAGGAGGGAGTGTCAGACTTTTACTGACTAAAACCCATCCATGTTCCTTCATCGCCCTTTGTGTTCCGGGGCCACGGTATCTCTTTCGAATAGTCCCGCAGCCCCGGCAGGAACACTGCCCACCCTGGAAATTAAACACAAGACCTGCATACACGCAGCAGTATTGTCTGATACTATTAGACCAAAGAAGCAATCCAAATTCCTACGTCACAGTGTCACTACGTCATCAAAGTAAATAAATGTTGTCCAACTCAGTGAACTCTTGCATAACTCAACGGAAAACGATACTGATTGGATTGATGAATGAAAGATGCGTCGTCTGTGACGTCACAGTGGCTTACTACACGTAGACGAGGGGTCAGATTAGGTAGGAAAAGTAGTAACAAGTCCATTTCTTTGTCAATGAGTTCGGTTGGGGAATCACCGTAGTACCTGTTTTTACCACCAAGTAGTGGAGCAACGTCATTCCGGTTTGTTGAATGGGTATGAAGTAGAAAGGCTCCAAATTAGACCCTGAATAGGCAGTCAGAAGGGTCAATTTGTTCTGACTGGGCACAGGTGGAATTTTGATGGAATACTCTGTATATTGAAAGCGTTCCGACCTTATCACTTGAATAAACGTATAATGTAATTGACACAAACATTGGATTCATATAATCAACACATTGCAGTGTCCTAGCACAGGCCTACTCCTCATCCACCACGCGAAGCAGTTCCGGCTTAGTGGCTGTCATGTCTTTGAATATTTGGTGGAACGCTACACAATGACATCTACTTCTTCAATTATAATAATATCTAAACAAAACGCTATAAAGCTCACACCAGTTGGAGCCGATTCTTTGAATTGAACCACAGATAAGCAAACACATGCATGACCTTATTATAAAAATAATATATACATTAATAACATAGTTAGCTTTTATTGCTACAATTAATGACATTCTAGTACAATACCTACAACTAATAAAGAATAAACAAAGTGTAAAAGTACTTACTGTAAAACCGCATGGACGTAATAGAATATTTTGAGTGAATCAGTTCATTCCTGGTAGGTACTACCGAGTTCATTGAGGATCGACCACTTATATGAACCTTATAACTAAAAGCATAAGGGTGAAATGTGGCAGGCCGTTAGTGAACTCAGTAGTACCTAACTGCTAGACTTGGTGGCTACATGCTATGAATCATTGTCGCCTTGTAACCAGGCTTTGACAGCGACTGTCAAACTTTTCACTCAAGCGGTATACAGGGTGTAAACGAACCCTTCACGAAGCCGTCAACTAAGCATTCTGTATATCAAACTAAGTAACCCTACGCAAAAATTATTGCTGGGAAATGACTTTTTTTGGGGTGATAAATCACGTTTTACGGTAAAACTTAATGTAAGGCACTCTTAACATTGTGCCTGATGGATGGATTGAATAGTGTGGGGGTCGTGGAGATGTTTAAAGTTAAGTTCCTACACTAAAAACAAGTATTAAAAAAAAACAACAACCTTATTGTAACGGGAATAAAGACCACTGTGATTGTGACAGTGATATAAAATTAGGGATCAAAATTGTATATTTAAGGACTAGTTACGGGCTGAGCCTCTGTCAATATTTGTTGTTCAGAAATCCCGAACGCGTCCTTTGACAGCGTGGCGCGACGATTTGTTCAGGTTCGCCGAACAAAATGAATGCGACGAGCACTTACATCAAGACACAGCATATAATCTTTGATTATGGTTTATGCCAATGTGTAACTATGCAATGCTAAAATTTGCGACGTCACTCGATGAGAAAGTTTCAATGCAGCCTATCGCATTCCACAGCGGGACATAGGCCTCTCCTAAACTTTTGCATTCAATGGGACCCAGTCACCTCTCTGAGGCCGTTGGTGGCTGGGGGCGACCCTCACTACGCCGGCCGTCGTTTCCACTCCAAGACTCGTGTGCTCCACCGGCCATCAGTCCTATTCCGGATAATTTTATTTCGGAACTTACCCTTCAAAGAAACTCCGAGAATAGTACCTATTCCAAAAAAAAAAAGATCCACTACGAAAGCTAGTGCTAAAAGTTGTAACAGGCGTTTTAATTATTACCTATGAATAAACAACTAGCCCTTGTATCGCTATCAAAAACAATGATAACTAAAGCGATCTTTATTTGCGTGACAATAAGCGTGCTGTTTGACTTAAAGGACTATCTTTACTAAGGAAGGACTAAGTTTTTTAAACATAAGATGATATAATACACATAGCTTCTTAACATTTGTGCTTCTGTCAGAAAAACAAAAATGTTGAGTAGCGCTGGTCTGTGGTAATGACAGCGATAACTGAAGTAATACTGTACTTACAGTGTAATGCTCGGGTAATTGCTCACCGGAGACAATACTACCTTTGTTATACGTTTTACTGCAACTTCCTTGTCGGAAAGTGCAGTACAATCGCTGTAGATCTTTTTCAAAGAGCTGAGAAGAATAATGTCATAATTAAACTGTATTAACGGAAAAGTAAAAGTCCTACTAACCGTTTTCAGTCACGGCAGCACATTCTTAGCGGAGATTTGCCATCCGCACTGGAGATATTGGCGTCGATTCTGTTGTGCACAAACTAAACTTAATTTAGACTATTGCTATATTTTTCTCTCTAATAAAATGAGAAAGAGACGGACGTTATTTAGAACTGTCACTTAATTGGAACTAATATTTCCATACAAATGAAGGGTGAAAAACATGTCGACTAAAAACACGGTGAAGCGCAAGGCATAAACTAGTTTGACATCTCTAACTTAGTTCATAGCTATCGCCATCCTTTTCTCGCACTGCCTTTTAGTAAAAGATAGCAATAGCCTAAATTAAGTTTAGTTTGTGCACAAGAGAATCGACACCATTATAGTGCACAAGTATGTGTGGCACAGGACGGTGCACTCTCTGTTCCTTTACTCTCATAGTCCGCTGGAACGGCAATCCGACACGACCGGAGAGAGATCCAGTGGTAATGGAAAAACCTAATAGCACTTTTTGCCCGACAAAGATTCAGCATCATCATCATCATTCTCTTGCCCTTATCCCAGTGTACTTGTGGTCGGCGCAGCATGTCTTCTTCTTCCATACTTCTCTATTACTCGGCTTCATCATCAGACACCTCCTCTCTTGCCACATCATCCTTAACACAGTCGATCAATCGTGTCCAAATTACGAATATCCTGTCATCCAAACTGGAACCAGTGATCCAACCACACACATATTCACATTGTTTCTGAGATTAGTATGCATCAAAGTGACCCGTATTTTGGTTTAATTAAGATGTAGTAGTTGAGGCAAGAATTTAAAACTCTTTAAACATATTCATAGTCCAAGTAACATAAATATACAAACTGTGCATGTCATGTATAATATATCTATAACGTCAGTCATTAAGATCAGTGCAACGATACAGCGCATTTTCCTCATTCTTCTTGTGTCCATTAAGAACCCATGGGTTGACCCGCGTGTGTTTAGGCTTCTCACATAAACAAACGTTTTCCTTTAATAATATAAACTTGTTAGTTCATATTCATATGCATCAGTAATTGCATTTAATGTTCGGTTAGTCTTGTGAGCAGTAATTGTGATTGATCATGTACCTATGTAGCAAACTGTAACTGGTTTGAATTGATGACTGTTTTTTTTTTATTTTGCGTCTCTTGTAGTTAGTAAGTAGGTACCTTACTGAATAGAAGTAGTTAACTAATTAACCGTCTCGTATCTTTCAGTTTTTATGAAGAGTTTATCAAGTCATAATCAAAAATCATTTATTTTAATAAGGCTGCGAATCAATGCAGAAATTGCGTAGCACACTCACAGCATTGCTTTATTTACGTTGAAAGTAAATTAACAAATGCATTGGTCATACCGATTAATTGTTGTTAGCAGTAATTAGTGTTCAAGTGATGGGCTACTTTTTCGTAACCCAAGACGAAGGACAGATCATCCAACGGAAATGCTAAGAAACAAGTTAGTTTTCAATGCTTTGAAACTATGAGCGCGGTACATAGCTCCCATGAGATGTAAGAACGTAAGCTTGTCATAAGTATCATGGGCGCGGATAAACTTTAATCACCCACCCCTTTTGTTATTCTGTTCTTGTGTATTTTGTGCAATTTTATCAAAGAGCCAGGTGAAGGAAACGGCTGTCTGCATTTGTAGATCTTTGATAATCGTTACGAGTAGTCAGAAGCCCGACAGTCTGACCACCAGTCTCACCAAGAGGTTTCGTATTAACTGAGTTGTGGAGGTCAGATAGGTAGCCGCTCCATGTAAAATACTAGTATTCAGCTGAATTCGGTTAGTCTGAATAGAATCTCAGATGCAATTAAATCTATTACCTCCAAACGAAAACTACGAAAAGTTGTTTGACTCCAGAAATTCGTATGGCCGTCCGTAGTACTTTTTGGGGCAAAAACAATTACAAAGAGCTCTACTACTTACTATGTAGAATAATTTTAATTTCATTCAAAAGAATACGTCGTATTAACCAATTCATTTAAAATGCAAAGTAAAAATAAAAAACCCAAACACAAATTCTTATATTAAACAATTCAAAACTCAAAAACTTGATTTCACGTTTTGATTAAATCACGACACCGCCGTCTACTTTTATTATTTGCATCATTTTATAATCATCTTTATTGATTGTATCTGTAAATTTAAATTATTATATGCTGATCGAATGACGTCAGAAAGTTGGCACGCCTACGTATCAGCCCTCAGCATAGAATTAAAATAACTACGTCACGAAGGCGATAGCATGCTGATGTGTGACGTAGCTAAACTTTATACTTAATTTGTGTCAGGCGTCACAGTTGTAAGAACGGATACACAGAGTAAAAAAAGTAAAATCAAACCAGTTTTTCAAACGCAAGGCTTGGTCTAAAAACTACGTCATTAGTTTCATTAAGGCATTTGCGCAAGAGGAAAATATAAAAATAGGAGGATGATTATAACGACCAAAAATTGCCAGCGAAAAATAAAGTCCATGCAAATCACTTCCATGTCGTCATCTTTTACAAAATGGTTTTATTAAGGCGCAAGAGGAAAATATAAAAATAGGTAGATGATTAAAACTACCAAAAATGTAGAGTCAAAAACAAACAATTCATACAGATCACTTCTACGAGTATGTCACAAATTATTTATCGTATTTTACAAATGGTCTTCTAAATCAAGTCATTAAAATGAGGCATAGTATCAGTAAGTTTTGAACTCCAAAGATTACTTAAGACAAATGTCCCCCAAAACGCCCTCCCTGCGCCACTTTCAATTGTGTCAGCTGAAGAGAAGAAGTAGCAGATCAAACTTTTTAAAAACTTTAAAGTTTCCCAGAACATTGGCCGATAGGAAACCAAGACATACACATACAATAATATCTGTTGCTGGACCTACAAACTCCTGACAAATACCTATGGTGGTAACTAGTTATGGCGGGCAATAAAGCGATTTATCTTATATTTATTATAATTCACACTATGGTGCCAATACCACTTAGGTATGAATAAGTTATTCTTCATCGCCATTAAATATTTTGTTGTTGTTTATATTGAGATTCTTGGATCATGCACTTTATGAATGACAAAAATAGACCTGTGTAAGCGACAATGCGACAGACCGTCACGCAATCTGTCATATCAATTTCGGAAGATTTCAAGCCCGTTATCCTCGAAGAACAAGGGGAAGGTGTACCCTGCAGTACACCCACATTTCGACAGTTATGTTTAAGTCAAAGTAATTGCATTCAACCAGGTAGAATTCCAGACTCTGGGCCGCCACTTAGAAAATCCTGGTTCAAAAACCACATTTACATCACTTCATTCTGAGGAGTAGCGCTTTCGTCCACTCGACGATGGATATTACTGGTCTTATGCAGAACGTGCCTGTTAGCTCACATCTTGGCGCTTGTGGTGGCATTTCAGTCAGTGTTCATTCTTAATTCTAAGTGGCATCATGCAAAAGAACTTGCACTTTATTTACATTTAAATCTCATTAATAGATAACTTGGAACTTCGCCCAGTCAGTATTTAGCGCTGAAAGTTTGCTAGAGAAACCAAAGTAAAAGTTAATTTAGCGAGCGATGCCGCGCGCCGAGGGAATCGTAAGTGGCATTGTCACCTGCCTGGATGGACACGGATGGATGGTAAAACGTGTGTGTATTGATTATGTATAGTTATCTATGTAAGAGACACTTAGTATAATTAAAATAAGATTTATTCGTTATAATCGTCCCACTTTCTTTCAAAAACACTATGAGGTGCACTGTGATATAAATAAAGATGTACTTTCTCTACCCTTTTTTCATAGTTCGATGGAACAGCCATCCGACACAACCGGACAGAAGATCAGGCGTAGGACCAACAGCTTATCGTGCTTTCCGAGGTTCGGGGAAATCATAGCGCCCACTTCCAAGTTACAGGTAGCTACAGACATTTTAAATGGAAACTTCATACTAACAATTTGCCTGACTCCACGATCAGCAGTCGCACTTGCTTCCGCAAAACCATTGGGGCTATTTCTATTTATTTTATAAGTGGTAGCTTCACAGCTGACAGTACATTAACATAAAAAAGAATCGAACATTACGCCAATTACGAAGTACACAGAAAAAACATTTGAAGTATTCTTGCTTCTACCTTTTTAGCCGACTTATTAAAAGTCGTATCCCGACAATTCTCAGGTACAGGCGTTACTGTACGACCGTCTCCCAAGGGTCTAGTATACGCAAGCGTGACTTCCTAATGTTACGTTTTGATTCTGTTTAAGCGTTTCTTCATAACAATATTAATTGTTGCCCTATTTTGCCAAAATAGACGTGATAGATTGTTTCAAACAGAGGCACCTGAGGGCCTGGCTAGGAGTAAGGCACAGGCGTTTTCAAAGCAATTCATATTTCTATATCAGCTTTCAATAATATTGATCTCCCAGAACTTCTCGGTACCTTTGTCAGTTTCATATTCCACATTAAAGACTTTTCCTCGTTATCAGTCTTACCGGATGCAGCTGAATACCAATATTTTGGCATTGAGCGACTGCCTATCTGACCTATAAGACTGGGTAATACGATACCCCTTGGTAAGACTGGTTGTCAGACTTTCGGGCCACTGACTACCTGTAACGGCTGTCAAAGATCTACAAACAACAGCCATGACCAACGGCTTATAACGTGCTTTCCGAGGCAGGGAGGAGACTCGGTATGTAATGGGCGATCACCCATCCACGGACCAACCTAGGCAAGCGCGGTTTAACCTTAAGATCGACCCGAGCGGCTGTTATTATTTAGCCAGGAGCTCCTACGTGACAGTTAGCACTGAAACAAATTTTCCGGAAAAATATATGACTCCTCGCTTACTTTTTGGGGATTTTACTCCTTTTGCTCTTAATTGTTATGTCCAACAGTGTATGTTGACAATTAGTTAGTAGGTGTGTCTCTACAACCGTCTGAGGAAAATCGGTCATTTATGACGAATATTTTCCGTTCAAGTGTTTTCCCGGTTCAAGTGTAAAATGTAAAAGATGACGTGTTCTACGTTAGACTAACCACTGTTGTTCTCCACCCGCTGAAGGAACCACGCAACGTAACATTTTTGCGATTTGTGGTTTTAATGTCACTACGGATTGATTAACCGTACCTTCATAGATTTTAATTACCTACTTACCAATTTTAAAGGTCGATGATTATGTGTAGAAGTTTCGCAGATTGAGCGTCATTTTTCAGAATTATCTGTCAATCAGTAATTGCCATGAAATACTGTTCAGTAGTTTATAGATTAAATAAGCAGTAAGATCGGCACTTCAAAGTACTTGCACCATTTAATACGAATTCCAGACTTTGTAAACAATGCGAGCCCGCTTAAAACAATCCTAGGCTGAAGTACTTCATACCACGTACCTACTCGTACGCACTGATAATACGCATAAGTACTTGGCTCAACTGCAAGCGATATCAGTGCATATCTGGGGTCAACGGCCGCTTGCATCACGTCGTCGCTTCGCTTGCGTCGCGGGTGTGTTGCGCACACCCGCGATACTCACGCGCCGCCGCAGAGGAAAACCCGAGCGCACGGGATTACCACGGGCGAGGAGCGCTAGTATGCCGCTGTGGAATGTGTGGGAAAGTGTTGATGGGGGCGAAAGTTTCTTTTTTCTTGTACAAAGTTACCTACATTCTAGAAAAATATAGGGGTTGTTGGGTTTTGGAGAATTATTGAATTTATGAAAGTAAAAATGCAGTATTTAAGCCTACGTATTTTACTTTCTGAACTGAAGATATAAACAAGTAAAATACATACAAAGAAGAAGCTTTCTGAAAACTTAGGTGCGAATTACAATAGCAAAATTCTCCAAAAGTTCAGTTTAGCAAGAATGACCTTCAATACTCCGACATTTATAATAATTACAAACTGTAATTCGAATATTAATGTCTACTAATGATATAATAGCACAAATTATAATAACAAATTAATACGATACAAAAAGTAAAACGTGTCAGAAACCAGTTTGAGTACACATCACGAAACTTGAAATTAATTATTAAAAAAAAGATGGAATATAATGAGCGTAAACATAACAGGTTTTTATTTAATCACCCATTTTGTACGATTACGAGCACACTGATAGAAAAAAATAATAATAACAAAAACTGAATCTGATTACTCACACAAATAGTATATAAAACAAAAATGCAACTGAAACAAATTGCAGGTTGTTTTGTACCAAGGCGCCATTTTAGCGGCCCAGCGCGAGCGCACCTTACATTCGCGCACGCGACTATTCACGTTTTGGCAGACCCACTTACAAATGGACTTATTAAAACTTAGTCAACGAATGACATGCGTATGCTAATTTCGTTGTTTATAACGTCCAATTATGCTACGAATTGTTTATAATAATAATAAAAATAGTAGCCATCTATGTTATTTACATTACTTTCGTCAAAGCGGTGATGACCTACAAAATTAAACGTTTATAGACGGTGTATGCCCATCGACAAGTAAACCTGTTACCAAGAATTTCGCTCAGAATTCTAGACCACCAAGCGTAGAAGTTTTCTCATGCTGGGGGGATCTGGAATCATCTGCTGAACTCCTGGTACCAGTTCGCACGTAAATGACTCTTACACCATGTATAACTTCTGCGAACAGTACGTGTGTTAACAAGCCTTACCAAGAGGTTTCGTATATCCCAATTACTGTGTTCTGGAGGTCCAATAGACATAATATGTCTAAAGCCACGTCGTCGTCGTGTGTGTCTGCCACGGAATACCAGTACTTTACATAATATGTAAAGTACTGGTATTCCGCGGCAGCCGGTTTTACTGAAAGCCGGCCCCAACATAATTCGGAAAAGACTAGGTAGATGATGAATTTACGTGTGTTGATACTGTTTAATATTGATAATATCAGAATTGCACCGGGAAGTGAATAGATTTATACAAGACATGCGCGCACACGCATGCTTTGTGAAGTACTTGTAATTAAACAAAACGATGCGGTTTTAAGGATAACCTGAGTGTCTTGAGGGCTCGTTGGACGTATGCCAGAGGCCTTTAAGACCTGAGGGATCACCTAGCCTAGCCTTAAAAAACTCACGGCATTTTCTCATGTAAGCACAAACTACAGAACTCCACCTGGTGCGACCCTTACATACTCATCCACAGCAGCAACGTTCATACATTATCGAGTCATACACACTCCGCGCCGGCTGCGAGTACTATGCACCAGACTTTTCTTTTCCTTTCTTTCCAGCTATAAAAGAGAATTCAGAAAGTAACTATAAATATGGGACGCTTTCCTATAGTTGTTTGGATTGCCCATTCATTGGAGTGACCGCCACAAAGTCTTTTAACGGTCAAACTGCTTCAAAATAGTACATGGTGGTTTTTAGTTGGACTAGTGTCAAATGACCATAAACTTTAGGAGAAAACTTGACAGATGATGAGGGACTTGCCTTTTTTTCCGGATGGGATTAAATCATCAAATGGCTCCTCCCGCTCTGGGAGGAGCAGGAGGGAGTGTCAGACTTTTACTGACTAAAACCCATCCATGTTCCTTCATCGCCCTTTGTGTTCCGGAGCCACGGTATCTTTTTCGAATAGTCCCGCATCCCCGGCAGGCATCGGCCCTTGCGGACCCCTTCCTTATTGCTGACTCTCTTTGAGGCAAGCGTAGAACACGAACGCGCCGTCGACACGGCCTGTCGTCATGAGACGGATGGACGGATGAGGAACTTGCCTGCCTTTGTAACAAGTGTTTAAGAAAAGAGGCAGTCATGACCAGAGGTCAAAATTGAGTAGATTGTTTCATTGAACTCCTCCTCGGCAGCCTTACTCGCTTGGAAAAGTTTTCAGGCTACCCCAGAAGTTGATGTTTTTCATACATACTCGTCATACATTACATGCGTCACGCCTTTTCCCGACGTGAGTAAGCAGAAACCACAGAACACCATCTGATACGATCCTTACCTACTTCTTTAGCTTTCAAGTTCGTTTTTGTTTTTCTTAAGAGAGCGATTTTAGTTTATGTTGTTACTAATATTCTATGAAGACCAAATCTAAGACCAGTCAATAACAAAAATTGTATATTATCGTCTTTCTCTTAGTTACGATCCTCGTGGCCAACATACACGTGAATCAGATTAACTCAATTTGAAGTTACGCATGCCAGTGACCCCGGCTGTGACCTATTTAATTCCGTCAAATACATTTGTTGTAGATAAGGTCTCGTGTTCAGCCTAGACTCAAAAGAAATTGTGATCATTTCTCCTCATGTCAGTTTGATGTCAACAAGTTAGGAAAAAATAAAGTAGGCTTTCTTGCCGCCGGGCGAAAGTTTGTCACATTGTGTGTATCATTTAACTACATATTTCGTAGAATAATTTTAGAAACATTCTTGTGTATAATGGTATATAGATAAAAAGTGAAACACGTGTAGATATTATTTGTTTTAGAGTATTTAGGCTGACTGCGCACTAGTTGGATTGGCTGCAGCTAACGGCCATTTTCAAAAACTTACTAACAGGTAACGGAAGGTTGCTATCTCTGCTTGTTTGACATTTAGCTTACGGACCTTTAGAAACAAAACGTCACAGAAAAGCTTTCTTTAATTTTTCTATGAATCAAGTGACAGGTAGGTGACGCGGATTAGGATATTTAAAGCTAACTTTGATTATAGAAACACCGATAGCTACGAGACATAGGCATATTAACTAACAGTTTTACGTAAGTAAGTTATGGAAAACGGTCGTTAATCGACTTAAATGATTCATTGTAATCTGCAATACCTACGTGCATTGCTCAGCAAAGAGTGCGCTCAACACTCTGGTCCGGCCAAAACCATACAGCGCAGTGTGAAGTAAATTGCAGTTTTCTTTGGCATTTGGTTAATTTATGTAATATTTTTTAAAATTATACATCTTAAAATGTTTCATCGACCTTGGCAAGAACCGGAGGTATTAGACGCTAGACAGTTGAAAAACGCCAGACAATGGTGTCGATTCTGTTGTGCACAAACTAAACTTAATTTAGGATATTGCTATCTTTTAATAAAAGGCAGTGCGAGAAAAGGACGGCTATAGCTATGAACTAAGTTAGAGATGTCAAACTAGTTTATGCCTTGCGCTTCACCGTGTTTTTAGTCGACATGTTTTTACGTGCATACTTCATTTGTATGGAAATATTAGTTCCAATTAAATTTGACAGCTCTAAAATACGTCCGTCTCTTTCTCGTTTTATTAAAGAGAAAAAGATAGCAATAGCCTAAATTATGTTTAGTTTGTGCACAACAGAATCGACACCAATGTCGTTTAAAAAAATCTCAGTTTTAAATGAAGGAGACAAAATAGAAGTCAGCCAAATAAAACATATTTAAACTATAGTTAGTAGAAATAGGTACAATCCCTCACTTCAAACTTGAATATGGTCACTAGTTCATGAAATGCCAAACGATAAAAGTTAGTGTTAGAGACATCAGTCGTAAATGGATTTGTTTTAAGCAACTTTTTTCGTAGGCGCGTAGGGGTGAGCTGAGGAGCAGGTGGTGAGCGTAAAAGACATCTGCGACGATAAGCTCGCGTGGGACCGCCGGAGCCCTGCAGCACCTTAGCCGTGACCGAAACCATGCCTCCTGCATGTTGCATACTGCATGCTTGCTTGCATGAATGGTGTATGCTTGTTTGCATGCTGCATGCTTGCTGCATGCATGGTGTATGCAAGTTTGATGGTTCCTACAGGGAAAAAACCCACATAATATATTCACAATCAACTATGTTCAAAACAAATATGTTATGTGCATAAAAAAAATGATTTTTTCCAATCTTCGAAATAAATTGGTATTTCCAATTATGATATGTCTAACATTTTAGGAGATGATTATTATGCTTCTTTGTTATGCCTATAAAAATATGTTTTAATATCATTATGCGTAAATAAATTTTTGCTTAAGAATGTTATGCTTAATCATTATTATGATTAGAGAAATAATTATACTTAAAAAATTATGCGTAAGCTGTTATGCGTAAATAATGTTATGGGAAAATATAATTAGGAGTAAAAAAAGTATGTCAAGTTATAATAGATCTTCAAATTTTATGCAAATGGATAGGGAACCCTGCTTAATAGATGACTGAAGGTCTACATCTTATATTGGATCATCTTCAACATCGTCAACAAGTCTTAAGCATCGTCCACACTAAAAAAAAACATTTTGATTCAACTATTGCTATAACATGAGACGTCTAGGTACAATTCGCTTAATATTCATGAACATATTTTAGTGCAAATATCGCTTCAAAACATCGTCACTGTTTGGTAGAGTCAACTAAACGGCAATGATATACAAGGCTTATGACCCTAAGCGCCCAGGGTAGAACTTACTGATGAGGCGCTCCCTCACAAGGAGCATTCGCCTGTAACGTATGTGTAATGTAAGCATGACATTTGTGAATGAGGAGAACCGAGCTAATACATTTTGCAACCTGTAAAGACACAATTTGTAACAATTACTTATTTTTGTTACATTGAATCTTGGATACATTATACAGGTGAATGCTTCAGTGAAGAAGAGCCTTTACAATTTTATTCGAGTTTGACTATAACATACGAAAAATAAACCCAATAACGAAGTTTTAAATTCGATAATCACAAAAGCTTATTCCATTAGATTATAAAAATATATTTACAGGAGTTAGAGCTGTCCGGGGTGTATTTGGTTATAATTTCGTATGGCCATTTATTTCTCAGGTATTAGCCAACAGTTTAAATATAGTTATAGTTATAGTTTTTAGTTTAAACTGCAGTGCCCTTTTGTCAACTTAAAAACAAAACACACACGAGAATAGTGCAATATCTCCTTTGACCGATCTGAGAGGACATTTAGAGGTCCGAGTTAATCAGCAGACCTGTACTAGCTCACACAATGAAACAATGTTTTTGATCCTCTCTGGGGAAAAACCAGCCATGAAGGTCACATTACGTAATGTAAAAATTCTACGCTAGGTCTAGAGATAAACAAACACGCTCCTTGTAACTCATTATTGCAAAAACTAGTTAATCTAGTCATACCGGTTGAGTCTAGTTCAGGATGAATACTGGTATCGATCACTCATTAGATTCCACTGTTTCTATGTGTGATTATCGTGTCAATTAGATTTGCAGTCGATAAAAGTTCGATGTAACCTTCTCATATGAATGATGTTGTTTACTCGGATACCTTTAATTTGCGATACTTCGTTGCACTATAATGGAGTTTTTTTAAATAGTTTCCCGCGTTCGGAATTTCTCCCGTATTTCGAATGTGTTTACAAATATTCAATCTCACATACACAAACAGCCAGACCCAGAACAACTACCTGTAAGCCATGCAAATATTGGTTCCGTGCGTGAATCGAAGCTGCGATACGAAGCACACCTCGTTCAGCCACTGCACCAACCATGCTGTTTTTTTTTGAATTTATGGACGTACATACTAGTTGTATCGACACCACGTTACATCAATCGATTCAGCTTATAAAAGTTTATTGGACATAGGGTTCTCCCAAGCTGCTGTACTCCGAGCTCCGCATTCTGCTGCTCAATTAGGTGACTGGGATCTTATTAAGGTGATCGGTCCACCTGTAAGGTCAATCCAAGATACACTCCAGGACTCATCTGCTTCAGTGGTTATCGGTCTTTTGACAAACATGGCTGGCCCACTTGAGCTTGCTAACCCTGCAAGCTTTATATCGATAACTCTACTAAGGAATATTTGTTCTGCGTGGGCACAGAACCTTCCAAAAGCTACTGCGCAAAAGCCACTTGAACCGTTAAGATAATAAATACAACAGAAAAGGTGTTAAGGATAAATGTTCATATTAGCTTAGCACCCAATCACCATGATATGCTTTGTGCAGAAACTAACGCAGCCTCCCACACTTTTCCTCGTCTCAGCAACAATAAAGATGGTGAATGAATTCCCAGCGCACGCTTGTGACGTCAGAACGTGCGCTTACGGTGCGCAGGGCACTTAATGCTGACGTCAGTCTAATGCAATACGCAGGCAAAAGAATTTGGTGCACCTGTTTGACGTGAATTGTGGTGAAATGGTAGCGTCAGCACACGAAGTTATTGCCAAAAAAGGTAAGAATCTGCTTAAACATGCTGATGAGAGACTGAATGAGGCTGTTGAAAAGATTAGTCAAGTATAATAAAACGAGGGTAAACAAACTGACAAAGGACAACTTACTTGTACTTAGTGGTTGCTGACTAGCCTTGTTGTTTGTTTTCACAGGCTAAGATGCAATTTTGGCACCAATCCTACCACAACTGGGCATGTTTTTTACTCTATAACTTGGTAGTTAAACTTGGGCACTCTGAACAGGTTTACCGAAGAGAAAGGAAGCCTATAAAACTTAACAGTAGATAAATAATAAGCTGAATGATGATTGTGATATCGCGTGATCGACACGGACCTCTTTTTACAAACGCCATGACATAACTAATCTATTTGTGTGTGTACTAGGATCATTTTATCAGGAGATGATAATGAGCCGCAGATCAACACCCAAAAACTGACAATTACAAGCCGAATGCCCGATGCGGCAAAAGGGATGAAAATTTCCAAACAAACTTTCATCCCTCATTTAGAAGATGATTTAAAATACTTCTTAAATGCTCAGTTTCGTTCTCAGAACTCAAGTGCAAAGCTTGTAATGCTACAAGACCCAGAAGATCAGGCTGTTCTTTGTATGGCCATATTTTTAAAGATTTTGATTTTGATTTCAAGAAAAGCCGGACAGTAACTGGTGCCGTGACGTCTGACAGGGGAAAATGGAAGACGGAAACGTGTAGGCAGGAAAATGGCGATGATGATGACATGCTAAATATACTTCACTAGCGTCACCCATCCTTAATTTCTCTAAAAATGATCATCCGATATTTAAATCTCTACCTAAGATCAAGATCTGCGTAACAGGTGATCTTTCCTTGTATATTTACATGAATTTCCAAGAAACATAATTACTTACTCAACACTTTTTTATACATAATGTGTTTGAGTCACTGTTAGACGTAATATAACGGTAGTTGGACCTTGAAACGATATTCAATGCCAAGGTTGAGGAAAAGACGTCGGCGATGAGGTTTCCTGTGGTTTTGCCTTATTTAATATCTACCTAATCAGATAGACCGTGAGAGAAGAACGGTACTTATAACCACAATTTAAGAGTCATCGACTAATTTAGAAGAGAACAGCGGTTGCAAGGTCCTTTGGTCGTGAAAGTGATCAGTAAGGCTTAGACATGTTAAACGAGACAGAAGCACGTAGATCTAGTTAAGGTTTTTCTACGACAGCTTTCAACAGGATGAAGCTTTTCAGTATGTTATGTCAATGTACCTTTTTCACTTTTCCACGCTAGTTATCAACGAAAGAATGGCACTTCGCCATAGCCCTCCGGAATCTTTCAGGCTCACTGTCAAATCTGCACAAGAAGTGTAGTGTAGCAGTTGACTGCAAATACCTATTGATCTTCAGCTATTTGAGGTTTTGAAAGACATAGAAGACTAGAAAACTTGCTGACTGATGCAATTTCTTTAAAAGCAGTATTTAATTCGATTGCTTGAGTAGCTTAGCTTATAACCTGCAAGAATTTTCTTTTCCGTCACCTTACAAGAAGCGCTTTGCTCTTTCTTTTAGTAAATAAAACATTATCAACTAACTATATAATACAGGTTTTATTAAACCTCGTAAAATGGGTTTCCTCGCTGGTAAAACTAGACATGGTTATTAAAAAAACATAAATAAGCACATTTGGTATCAAAAATTTGCAAGACGAATTACATATATTAACGGAAAATAATGGAATTCCCACAGCGGTAAATACAGACCAGTTTTTTTTTTATATTTTTTGGACATTAATTATGGTGAGGACGTGGCATTAGCGTCAGCTCACTGACCCATAAGGCGATTTTGACTCGTGTAAGATTTTTTACCGGGAAAGGCCGCTATGAAAACATACAAGTTACTTGTATAAGCATCACAAAGTCGATAGCATGATTGATACTTCGATGGTAATGTTTTATACCACTGGTTTTTGTGGTCGTTGGTAAACATCGGTAGTTTTTGTCACGTAAACCTTACTTGCAAAGGCGTGATCTCCCGAACTAGTAGTTTTTAATTGTTTTGGTACCAAAACTATTAAAACAAAACTGGATGAGCTCATTGCTAAATAATATCAGCTGCTCGGGGTGAACTCCAGGTTAAGCCGCGCTAGCCTAGGTTGGTCTGTAGCTAGGTGTCCACCCATTACATACTGAGTTTTCTCCGTGCCTCGGAAAGCACGTTAAGTCGTTGGTCCCGGCTGTCATTTGTAGATTTTTGACAGGGTGACCTGTCAGTTTACCAAACATTAATTCAAAAACTTTTACTTGACAACGATTGGCAAAAACATTATTTGTCATTTCATCATTAAACAACAACAAGTTTACCAAATAATTCACTTAGCAAAATAATTATCCGATAAACTTTTATTTAATAACGTATTATTTGACAAAGGATTCATTATTTTTTCATTTTAACTCATAAACCAACGTTTGGAATAAAGACATTACACATATTGATTGTGACATTTCTAAATAGGAAAAATTTAATGAAATTTGATTTTTAAAAGCACAAATCTTGTGACAGTAATGAATCGCCACAAAACCGACTCTACGTAGTCCTCTATGCCCTACCCCTAGAGTATAATTTTAGCCCGCGTAGGCGCGGAGGGGCGAGACGTGAGCGTTAAAACCCTCTGCTACGATAAGCTCGCGTGGCACCGCCGGAGCCCAGCAGCGCCGGAGCTGTGACAGAAACCATGCCTGCTGCGCGCTTGCATACTACATGCTTGTTGCATGCTTGCTGCATGCTGCTGGCTGCATGCTTGCTGCTTGCTTGCTGCTTGCTTGCTGCTTGCTTTCTGCTTGCTTACTGCTTACTTGCTGCTTGCTTGTTGCATGCATGGAGTATGCTTGTTTACATGTTGTGAAAAAGCTATCAATTTCCTAAACTTTTTCTTAAAGAAGAGAAAAAACTACCTGTAAATTATTTTGTACAAACGTGATTTATCCAAATGTATCTAAATAACAAATGAAAAATGTATAAATAATTAAATATCATATCTGATGCATTTGACAAAAAAAGTGTTTGCCAAATAAATCTTTGTAAAACGAGTGTTTTTAAAATAAAACATTTTCGGAATTAGTTCTTTGCGAAATAAATAGTATACGAAACGTTGGTTGTAAAATGAAAATTAATCAATGGAGTTTTGGTGAAACTTTATAGTGAACTCTTTGGCAGTCGTTGACTTCTGACCACCAGTCTTACCAAGGGGTATCGTATTACCCAGTACTAACTTGTTCTATGGAGGTCAGATAGTCAGTCGCTCCATGTAAAATAATGGTATTCAGCTGCATCCGGCTGGACTGGCAGCTAACCCTTACATAGTTGGGAAAGATTAGGCAGATGATGATGGTACGTCCAGAGTCGAGAAGCACGTTGTGTTACGATATCGTCAAGTTCGTGGGAAACTAAAGCTGCTTCCGAGAAGTGTGTCAGAAGAAAGGAGAGCCCTAAACCCAGTATTGGGTGCTTCCAAGCTAGTTGTTCCAGCTAGCAGTTTTACAAAAACAAGTAAAAAAGACGTTTGTTGCGAAAACGACTGGTGAGCACGCGGTCCTGTGTTCGATTCCCAAGTCGGGCGAAGTGCTATTGTGTTATTGCATCAGACATTTCTCTGTAGCGGCCATGGGGCCTGGATTTGGTTGAGGCATATGGGCTCGCCTTATAACGTGAGCCTTATATACACCGTTAATTATAGGTCGTTCTGGAACCGAAAGCCATAAACACGATCAGCGAACTCGGAACGATAGGACTGTTTTTTTAAATAATTTTTTTTTTTATTAAATATTATTTTTTGGTCATTTAAAAAAAAACAACAATATAACTGATGAAGTATGGGTGTACTAGGAGGTGCACCTCTGGCTAACCCATCGGAGTTTACAGGCGTGATGTTCTGTTTAAAAATAACCTACGGAAATTAAAAAGGTACCTCCGCACCTAAGTTTCTATCTACTTTCGCTGAAACCGCAAGGAGGAAAACTGATACTAGTTTTTAATGGCCTAAATATGTATTATCACCGATAAGCAAAACCGGTTTTCGAGCATAAAATCAGGGGATTACCCTGACAGTATTATGTTTCAACTTCTTACATACCAACCTTGCAGCTAAATCTATAACATCTATAGTAACGCACAGGTTGTTTCATAAAGTATTTCCAATTCTGCTGATATCTATAAACGTTACTTAGCACGTAATTTAGCTGAGCGGTATATTTTGTAAGTTTTTCGGATGGGAAATCATCAAATGACCCCCACATTTGATGATTTCTCATCCGAAAAAAAAATGGGTAATATTCGGAACTCCTGAACTGATTCCAAACATGCTTTCACAAATGGGAACCTACGTTATCCCCGAGTGTCACAGGCTATACATACGTGTTTAAAATTTACGTGTGGGAGAATATCCAACCATAACGCAAGCGAAGGCGCTGGTAAAAGCTAGTTCAACATAAAGTATGTCACCCATTGGCTTACAGCCCCGCCAAGTCCCCAGAAGTCAGCAATAATGCCACCCATTGGCTTACGGCCCCGCCAAGCCCCCAGAAGCCAGCAATAATGTCACCCATTGGCTTTTAGCCCCGCCAAGTCCCCAGAAGTCAGCAATAATGCCACCCATTGCCTTACAGCACCGCCAAGCCCCCAGAAGTCAGCAATAATGCCACCCATTGGCTTACAGCCCCGCCAAGCCCCCAGATGTCAACAATAATGCCACCCATTGGCTTACCACCCGGCCAAGCCCCCATAAGTCAGCAATAATGCCACCCATTGCCTTACAGCCCCGCCAAGCCCCCAGAAGTCAGCAATTATACACAATAGCGACACCTGCTGAACGCATAATACAGATACTTGTTTCTCCCGGAGCGCGTTATAAACCCGCGGCGAACGGCGCGTGCGCCCCACGTGCAGCTTCTACGCAACGACAACATATTAGCGCATTAGTTAGGTTTTCCTAGTAAACTGTTTTACATTAAAATCTATTTCTTGTGTAGATGTTTTGTTTTTCCTCGTTCTTTGAGCTTAGGATTGTTGTATGTCAGGTGGAGAAAGTCATTTTTACGTTACTTAGCACGTAATTTAGCTGAGCGGTATATTTTGTAAGCTTTTCGGATGGGAAATCATCAAATGACCCCCACATTTGATGATTTCTCATCCGAAAAAAAAAGGGTAATATTCGGAACTCCTGAACCGATTCCAAACACGCTTTCACAAATGGGAACCTACGTTATCCCTGAGTGTCACAGGCTATACATACGTGTTTAAAATTTACGTGTGGGAGAATATCCAACCATAACGCAAGCGAAGGCGCTGGTAAAAGCTAGTTCAACATAAAGTATTCACCCATTGGGTTACAGCCCCGCCAAGTCCCCAGAAGTCAGCAATAATGCCACCCATTGGCTTACGGCCCCGCCAAGCTCCCAGAAGCCAGCAATAATGTCACCCATTGGCTTTTAGCCCTGCCAAGTCCCCAGAAGTCAGCAATAATGCCACCCATTGCCTTACAGCCCCGCCAAGCCCCCAGAAGTCAGCAATAATGCCACCCATTGGCTTACAACCCGGCCAAGCCCCCATAAGTCAGCAATAATGCCACCCATTGCCTTACAGCCCCGCCAAGCCCCCAGAAGTCAGCAATAATGCCACCCATTGCCTTACAGCCCCGCCAAGCCCCCAGAAGTCAGCAATTATACACAATAGCGACACCTGCTGAACGCATAATACAGATACTTGTTTATCCCGGAGCGCGTTATAAACCCGCGGCGATCGGCGCGTGCGCCCCACGTGCAGCTCTTACGCAACGACAACATATTAGCGCATTAATTAGGTTTTCCTAGTAAACTGTTTTACATTAAAATCTATTTCTTGTGTATATGTTTTGTTTTTCCTCGTTCTTTGAGCTTAGGATTGTTGTATGTCAGGTGGAGAAAGTCATTTTTAGTTTGTTTCAGAGCTTTGATTGCCTCTTAAGTGTAGTAGTATCAAACGCGGCTGCCGATCATAGGGTCCTGGGTTCGATCACCGGTTCAGTGTTATTGGTAATTTGCATTAGGAATATCTTCTACCCTATCCTTATTAGAATTCTGGATTTTTGCACAGTTTATGGCAATGGTCGCGTCTACTGTAACATGGACTTTAAACGGTGAACTGTGAGTGATCGGTAAGCTTTTATCCTTTTGGGGATTACAGGTATGATACATAATGTATAATAGCAATTTCGTTGAACGTCATTCATCAACTGGCCAATTTAATGATTTATGGGAGAGCAATGTCGTATCATGACGATACTACTGTTAAACACTTCTACTGCTGACATAATGGTGGTGAGTAACACCTAGTGCTGCTCCTCGCATAGAATATTGGGTAATTTGGGATCATTTGATGACGACAATACACTGACGTTTAAGGAAACGCTTTTAAAAGCAAGCACTTTAATTAATCAATGTCATTTTCACAATTAAAGTTATTAAATAACGAAATGATATCGTCACGCCAGTTTTTACCGAAGGGTTAGGCAGAGTAGCGGAGAACACTCACAATTCGCCATTTATGTTTTAAGAGGGCTATTACCGTTTTTCTTCTTTTTGAGTGTTTTAAGAGTCTAGCACTCAAATACAAGAATAAAATATATTTTTATTTAAAGCGCTCCTTAAAGAAATAATCAAACTTTCTCGGACATACATTTTTTTTAATTTTGTGGCCATAACTAAACCATAATCACACATCAAAAATCTCAGTTTAGATGTGTGATTATGGAAAGTTTGATGATTTCTAGGGAGCGCTTTTAATATAAATCTTTTTTTTTTTATTTGAGTGTTACACTCTTAAAACACTCAAATACAAGAAAAAATGTGATAGCCCTCTTAAGTCCCATGTGGCGAGCCTGTTACAAACAACCGGACAAATCCAGGTTTCGTGCTGCTACTGAGAACTTCTAACAAACCCGGGAGCCAACTTCAGGGATCACCCTCACGCTCAGCAGTTGCGCTTACAACCACGACACCAAATAAGGCAACCAACAATCTGGTTATGAAACCGCACACAAAACCACCATTAGCTCTCAATTATGCATATCTAGGAAACCACAATAATTACCAGGCCACCCAGCCATACAATACAATTTAAATACACAATAAATATATTTCTACGTTCCTATGTATTCACAGACACGTGTAGGCAATGTCATGGCAACTATACAGGATACAAAAATAAATAGGACTTTTATAGGCCGGACTGAGATAGTCTTTTAACGTATCTCTTCAACCTGTCGTGTGTTCGCAATATAGTTGCCAAACATGTAAAAAATATACGTTTATGGATAAAATAACAAATTACCCACACTTAAAGCTCAGTTTCCACTACATCGCCATTGTATTATCAAAGGGGTAGGCGGAGAGTTGATTTCAAGTCCATAATTATATGTTAACGGAAATGTACGTAATCCGTCATTGTATGTGTCACCGTAAAATTGTAAATACCGTTAAATTATAATCTATCTCGCGAAATTGTAAACTCTCGAAAGATTGTGAACCTGTCCCTGATTGGTCAGTCTTACAGTAGGCCGTGCTTGTTTCTTTGGTTAATCACAGATTCATTTTACTTCCACCACAATTTCATATAACTAATTCTAAAGTTGTGAGTTATTTTCAACACGAAATCAATTCACAATCACCAAAACACTGTTCGTTTACATTCGACAACAAACGAATTAACAAACTAATATGGCGGCGCGGGGCACATGACGTTCAACCAATCAGCGCGCGAGGTGCGTTCCGTGTTCACAATCTTTCGAGAGCTTACAACCTCGCGAGATAGATGATAATCTAACGGTATTTACAATTTTACGGTGACATATACAATTCCTAGGAAATGTGTACAATTTCTAAAATAGATAGGAAATCTATGATATATTTTGTAATAGGTATGCACTTCTCATAGGAAATCTATACATTTCCTAAATAGAGATCGGTAATGTATAACATTCTTGATGTTCTTAAGTACAGCGAAGATAGCGGTGCGAGGGGACTACAAACAGTCTACAGCATTTATCGTACTCTATTTTATTATGTTACCTTCATAAACTACACACGTACACACCACACCAACATAAACAAGGCATTGTGGCAAGGAAAACTTAGGATGTAAGAGCGAGCGAAGCGAGCTCGGGACTTGGGGCACCCCGACTCTGGACAGGTTAGGTTCGAAGGGAATGGGTTAGGTTACTTTAAACCCTGCAGACAGAGATAGGAGCCCCGTGTGGCGGGGATACGTCGACTACGCCTTATTACACACACATTATGACACTTCCTTAATTTTTAAGATAAATAGGCGGGCCCAAAATCTAGATGACGTAAATAATGCCCTACTTCAGGTCCAAAATTGGTTCACAGCAAACAATTTGGTATTAAATGAAAAAAAAACCAAATGCATAAGATTTGCTTTACCGAATGTTAAAAGTAGTGATTGTGATATAGTACTGAATAAAGAGAAACTTGAATTCGTAGATAAAACGGTTTTCCTGGGGATTACGCTTGATTCAAGGCTACAATGGGGTTCTCATTTAACATCTCTTGCGGGGCGGCTAAGTTCAGCAGCATATGCCATTAGAAAAATCCGTCAGTATACTGATGTAGATACCGCTAGACTGGTTTATTTTAGTTACTTTCATAGTATAATGTCTTATGGCATTTTGCTATGGGGACGGGCTGCAGATATTGAGTCTATATTTATTCTGCAGAAAAGAGCCATCAGAGCCATATATAATCTTCGTAGGCGCGATTCTCTAAGGGAACTGTTTAAGGATATTGGCATCATGACAGTACATTGTCAATACATCTACGAAAACATAATGTACGTCAGAAAAAATCTGCACCTTTTTGGTAAAAGGGGTGACAGACATAATTACAGTACTAGAAATAGGGACCAACTAGTTCAGCCAGGCTTCAGACTCGCTAAAGTAGACTCATCTTTCATGGGGTACTGTTTGAGATGCTATAATAAAATTCCACAAAGTATTCTTGAACTGAATGAGACGAAATTTAAAACATGTATTAAACGCACACTATGTAAGCAAGCATATTACAAGTTGAGCGATTATATCGCTGATAAAAATGCTTGGCTCAATGCTGGTCCTGCTCCACAAGGACAGGGGCGCTTAAATTGATAGCATTAAATGGTATTGTTGGAGCTGCTGAAGATTGTACAACTATCTTTGCATTGTATAGATTCAATCTCTTTAGTATTATATAATCGCATAGCCCATATTGTGTGAGTACTATGTACTAGAAAGCTATCATTCACTGGAAACCTACGTCTTTTCTTGACTTGAATGTGCCCTGGCAGTTGCAAAAGTCTCGCTGATGGTGGCGCATGTGTCGGATCATTTAGTTCCCTTCAAAATGGTTGAGTTGAATGGTGCTGATCCATGCGTCATGTCCGTGAACGGGCGCTGTCGGTTGTGACTGGTCATCTCTCAGTTGCCATGGCTTATTTTAATGAATTATTTTCGTTTTTGAATTGTTTTTTTTCTGTTTTGTTTTACTGTGGACACTTTTAACCTGCAAATCTTGCTACATTGTTCTCACATAATATACCATCTCAACATGAATGATGTAACCAAGATTTTGTAACAATATTCTGATTTAAAAGAGTGTCCATGGAGTTTCTTGCCCGTTCTTCTCCATAGAGATCTACGCTAGGGAATGGGCAACTACAGTACTTTCACAGTTTTTATGTCTTGTGACTGGGACTGCAGCTACATTTAATTTTCATCTTTGTTTCGACAATTCAAAAGTGCCTGTAACTGGCTTACTTGAAATAAATGCTTTGATTTTGATTTTGATTTTACAACATTTTGATGTTTACCTTGACTTTGATTTTATTTGTGTTTTATTTATTTTATTCACAGAGAGCATTTCGTTTTTATACATTTCCTAGTATCATCTCGGAATTGCATACAATTTCAAAGAAATACATACCTACATTTGACAGGAAATGTGTGTATTAAAGAATCTTTGATATATTATTTTACACATTTCCTAAGTAGACGGAATGTATATATTTAATAGGAATCGTGTACAATTCCTAGGTTTCATACATTTCCGGTAACACACGCATTATTAGCCGATAACGGTCCCTCCCACTCTGGACCACAGGCCTTCCTATCTCATGAGGGAGGGGGCAATAATCCACCTCACGCCCAGTGGGTGGCGGTTGTCACATGTCATTGTTGTCTTGTAACTTTTTGGTTCGAGGACCGGGTTCCTTACAATGTTTTCCTTCGCCGTTTTGAAAGAAGGTAGGTATAACAGAATAGACAAACTAAAGTGCCTGCTTAGGTTTGAACCCACGACTTAGGACACTTACACACCAGTCCATAGTCAGATCCAAATGCTGAAAAACTGATTCGTACTGCTACTGAAAGTTTCAGGAACCCACGCTCTACAGTCGTGCTTGGAAACAATTCAATCACCAATAATAATAAGCTATAATAAATCGAAAATATCATAACAAAAAATAACGTTTTACGAACAAGTTTATCATTTTCAAAACCCATTGTGCCTGTACAATAGTACGAGTAATTAGGTATTACCTAGTTTTGTTTGCATTGTAGTGGTGAAATATATTGAAACCACTGATCGTGACGTCTTTCGCGATTCCATATGAGTCGCGGGGAATTTTAATAATAATGTTATTGTTACTACCTGAACTGTGTGTTGAGGCCCAATTAATCATAAATAAAAGCTTTTATTTAACCTAAGCTACAGCTACAGATGGAAGTCTCCTTCTCAAAAATGAAAACCAAATTGATTAAATCAATGTCAACATGATAGGTACCCATGGGCACCACTTTTTCATACGGCTATATTGAATGATTTCCGACCATAACCCGAGTGAAGCCGCGGGCGTAAACTAGTACACATAACATACTCCTGTTATCCCCGAAAAGTGACAGATGTACTCACATGTCGCCAGTTATAAGTCCGATGTAATATGATGTATGAGGATGAGCCTATGGCCATCAACCGGCCTCATATCCAGACTCCGTGGCTGCTACTGAGAAATTTCTGATAGAATAATAATTTGCCCGACTCGGCAATCCAACCCAGAACCCCTTCACGATTGCGACCAACGAACCAACGAGACAAACAAAAGCTAGTAATATTTAAAAGCACCAGAGTTGTCAAACAATAAGCGGTTTTTGGAGAAAGTGCACCGGATCATAAAGTTGTGCAAGGGTGTTCTGGTGCGTGAGCAAAATCGGAACTAAATATCTTATTTTTTTATTTCAATAGGTAAGGTACCTACATTTCACAAAGAGTTGAGTAAATTATAATTTAATAAAATGATTTTTATGCATACTTAGAATGATTCGAGTGAGTTTTAATCGGATTTCAACGTGACGAAGGTCATTTAGGCTCTATTTTAGAGCCAATTTACCAATACGTAGTTGGTAACAGGACTTTCGATGATATACATAACTGCGACATAACGAAAGCGATAAGGATATGGCTATCATTATCCTTCAGGATGTGGATTTAATTAATCATGAGTTTAGCTTGCAACCAAATTAACATTTAAAATAAAGGAAAACCATCATCGAAAGGCTACGTGCTGATAGTCGCGCAGATATTGGAAATAACTACTGAAATAATTAATCATAGCTAGAACAATGTACGCATTACAAGCTTAGGTTCGAAAACCACGAAACCTGATGCATTTGTCATGAGAACCACTTGGTCACGACCTACACTCAAGCGACAGACACTGCTGAGAAAACAAATGAATTGTTTAAAGCATTCCACGACTCACGGCGACGCGACGCTACTCACGCGAAAGAACTGCCTTAGTTAGAACGGGTACACTATATAATTCCGAAAAACAGAATTCCGAAAATTCAAAATTGAAATTTCCGTATAATCGGTATAAAATCCAAATTTTATACCGATTTTAATCATTCCGAATGGTTCTAAATTCCCAATATAACAATTCCGATTTATCATTACTCCTATTTTCATAATTCCGAAATTTCAATATTCCGAACGTTCATAATTACTATTCTCAAAATACCGAATTTCATTAGTCCGACTTATTGATAATAAAAAACATTTATCATTTTTTTTTTACCAACATGTTGATAATTACGCGGCAGGGCGTTTATAATAAAAGGGGGCAAATTTTTCATTATTTTTGCGATTCGTTTTCGAGATAGGTAGAAGCAAATTTAGAACCTGCTACGACTCCATGACGCGCGCTAGCTATGCTCGCTTTTTTTTTACATTACACTTTCTGTCACAAATGTCGTCGTCGCTCTTTCGGCCTACGACCTACGCTCCTTATGCCAGCTAGCAAGTTTTTCGGACTAACGGTCCATCGGAATTATGAAATTCGGACATCAAACAATTCGTATTTATGACTTTCGGAATTTCGTTTTTCGGAGTTTTGAGTGTTTCCAGTATTAATTGCTGTTCAAAAATGAAAATAAGTGAAAACTAGTTTTAACTAGGGCAAACGCGTTTTGTTTTTGACCTGACTTTTCTTGATTTGATTATTTTAATTACTCGAAATTAATATTGTCGCCATGGCAGTATTGCTATATGTTGATGTTCCTATAAGTAAGATGATTCTTTGTTAAGCAGTTGGTCCCGGCTGTCATTTGTAGATCTTTGACAGTCGTTACAGGTAGTCAGTGACCAGAAAAGTCTGACAACCAGTCTTACCAAGTGGTATCGTATTACCCAGTGGGGTATAGATAGGCAGTCGCTCCATGGAAAATACTGGTATTCAGCTGCATTCGGTTAGACTGGAAGCCCACCCTAACATTGTTGGGAAAAGGCTAGACAGATGATGATGAAGTAAGATGATTCTTCCTCAGCAGCTGATCTAGGCCTAATACTCGATCAACTAAGCCGCGCCAGTCTCCAAGTCGGGGTTTCAATTAATATGACCAAGACAAAACTGATGACGGACGGCACAGAGCGTAACATAGAAATTGGGAGTGTAGTGATTGAACATTATGTCCATGAATATACCTCGGCCGGATAGTCTCTTTCCAAGCAAGATAAAAAACCAAGCTCGGCGCACCGAGAATGTTTTTTGATTTTGATTTTGACATTTAATGGAAAAATTACCACTCAATACCAAATATCAGGCGGCAGGCCCAGGAGGAGATGGTGGCATGAGTTGGACTCTTTCTCAAAGGATTGGCCTACAGTTGCACTAGATCGCGAAATGTGGAAGGAGGGAAGAGTGGCTAACCTTTTTTTTTTTTTTTAGGGTGGGAAATCATCAAATGACTCCTCCCGCTCTGGGCGGAGCAGGAGGGAGTGTCAGACTTTTACTGACTAAAACCCAACCATGTTCCTTCATCGCCCTTTGTGTTCCGGGGCCACGGTATCTCTTTCGAATAGTCCCGCAGCCCCGGCAGGCTTCGGCCCTTGCGGACCCCTTCCCTATTGCTGACTCTCTTTGAGGCGCGCGTGGAACACGAACGCGCCGTCGACACGGCCTGTCGTCATGAGACGGACGGACGGCGAGCTAGCCCATAGCTCCCCGTCCACAAGCCCGCGCCTACGGTGGCCGGAAGCCACCACGTGGCCCCCGACGCCCGGGGCGTCTCCCGCGGCAGCCGGGACGTGAGGATATCTCCCTCTCACGTTCCGCCACCTCCTTCGCTAGCATGACTGCTTCGCAGAAGGAGGCGACGGCGTCCCATTCCGTCTCGCTCCGGACCATGGCACGAACCAGGGCCGGAAGCGAGAGGTCGCCGCCGCCGATCGCCACCTCGAGGACACGGCGGTGCTAGGGTGGGCTACCCTGCAGTGGTATTTTTTGTTAGCCTTTTTTACTATCCCACTGCTGGGCACAGGCCTCCCCCTCCTTCCTTTTTTGATAGAGTTAGTGTGTAAATAATTAGTCTGTATTTAATAAAAAAAAACTCCAAAATAAAGAATATTCAAAAACAGCGTAATAAGAAACATAATGTAAGTAAATAAAATGAAATGAAACAGTTTTAACTTTCGACAAAACGCCTTTTCCCTAGTTAAAAGGAGTTTTCACTGATAGGTATTCATTTTTGAACAGCAGTTAATACTAGGTTTATCTAAGGCATTTATCCAACGACAAAGCCGTGCAGGTGGCAACATACTGGTCGGGTATTATTTGAGTCTATCGACACGCAAAGAAGAAGAATCTAAGGCATTTAGTAAAAACTAGTTTTAACTAAGGAAAACGCGTTTTAACTAAAGACAGGTTCTTCTCTCTGTATATATCTGTCATCTGTTTGTAAAACTCACCTGGAGTAGGGTAGGTAAAAAAAAAAAAACGAACGTCGTGTCAACGATCGATGGTGGAAAAATCTCTTGTTTATTAACTATCGTCCAAACACGATGACCAGCAGTGACCCAACAAAAAATACTAGGTATGTCCATCATCTGTTGATTACACATTTACTAGTTTTTTTTTTAACTACACTTGTCAGTCGTAAATTAGGCAAATCTGTAAGCACTTTTTGTTGACAGATTGACGATGATGTAATTTATTGTTCTTTTAGATTGTTGAAGCCACAGGATTTCTAAAGAAAGTAAGCATAGCCACACATTGCCAGAAAACACACAGAATTACATGAAAACAATATTGTTATAAGTGGTATCTGCTTCTGTCAGACAACATCATCTTACTTGCTGTGCAAAGTCATGCATGATTAATGTGGAGCACTGGTCGACGTCCTGGTGACATTTATTTTATTATTTTTATCTAATTATGTGATCACATGACTAGAAAGGGCGTGACTCAGGAGCAGTCATGAGATGACTGCTAATAGTGAAGTACGGACGAACACATGCTGTTAGAGACCTCACATATATTGGGATCGGGATAAATATAAAATCTTATATCTAGCTCCTAGCATATAAGATTTTATATTTTTGTTGGCACGAGGATGGTGATGAAATGAAGAGATTGATTTAAGACTTCACCTCGACCATCCAACGTGGCAATGCTGCCAACCTTCTGGGCACTATTCCTGTTGATTGGAATCAGTGGACGATTTTTTTGACGGCCTTTAACGCTTTTTTCTTTAGACTTTATATTTAGAGTTTGAACCAAGATCTTGCTTCCAGTGTAGATGAAACCTAACATACATCAGCGTTTTCGATAATAAAACAGTTTTCGGACTTTAATTAAGTTTTTACTCAAAACGATAAGATCCGATAATGCCACACATCCGTTTTCCTTCCCTGAGTCGCGTTACTTCGGATCTACGTTAGCGATTGACATTTTAGATTAAAATAATTAACTGACGAAGCTTTTACGAGCGTCATCAGTTCACCATTGACGTTATAAGGCTTAGAGGAAACTATTCCGATCATTATTGTCTAATAGTAATAAAATATATTTTGATAACGCAACATTTTGATGCAGCTTTATTAACTAAACTGGAATGCGGGTAAACCAACAACTCAGTTATGTCAACGTCACCCTGGAGGGAAGCATAAGTAGGTAAACCTGCGGAGTACTTGCGTCACACACATGCATAATGCCTTTCATTTTTTCTTTCCGACACGACGAATTTTCAATCATATTATGAAACAATAGTAATTGTTATTCAGTTTTATCCGGTTACACTGCAAGCCAACAAAGGAATCGGTTAGACAGATGATAATGAAGCAAAAGGAAGGGGTCCGCAAGGGCCGAAGCCTGCCGGGGCTGCGGGACTGTTCGAAAGAGATACCGTGGCCCCGGAACACAAAGGGCGATGAAGGAACATAGATGGATTTTAGTCAGTAAAAGTCTGACACTCCCTCCCGCTCCGCCCAGAGCGGGAGGAGTCATTGGATGATTTCCCATCCGAAAACAAAAAAAAAGTGGTTTAGGGACATCTCGCCCACGCAAAAACTGACCTGCGGGCCAGATGTAGAAGATAATGAAAATCCATCAAATTGTGATTGAAAGTGTGTATGTAACTATCCCTTGATCTGTCCACGAAGTAGACACAATAGTTAAAAAATGGTGTCTCGAACAAATTGGTCATTTGACAGATCATGATTTATGGTACAGGACACATCATCTTACACCTTTGTCAGCTATCATCCCAATAGTCACACCCTTTCTAGCCATATTTCACACAACCACCACCCATCCATCGAAAAACGTTGTCTCATAAATTCAAAATGGCCGACGTGCTTAATGACCAACGCTCTTTCTTTTTCGCGTGCATGCATAAAGCGTATTGTCCTGCTGATGTCAAATGATGATATTTATTGTTTACGTTAGAAGGAAAGACGAGAAAATTTCCTTTTACACGCACCTTTTATTTTCTTGACGTCAGCAAAAATCTGAGAAAGTCTGACGCACACGCAGATGCAGAGGAGGAAAGTGGTGGAACAGCTACCACCTACTACCTACTGCTCCTATTGACGTAGAGAGGGATCTAACTGCAGAATAAACACTACACTAACTTATAACTACTCTATTGTATTAGGTACTTAAACCTGTGATAATAGCTGTATGTGTTGTTTAAATAAATACATAATAAGTAATACCTGACTGATTAAAATATGGAGAAGGATCCCAATGCGGTCAAAATGATGCCCGATGCAGTCAGTGGATGTGCTAAGGGTGCACCACTATCAGTGTCTAACTCCTCGGGGTGACATGTGCGATGTTATATCGTCACATCTCAATTGTTTATGCAGTTTATTCATTTTTCATTCAACCTAAACAGTTTTTTTTTTTACCTTGCCTTTCCATGAATGTTTCAAGTTCAAGCCTGTATAGATAAGAAGTAGTACTTTAATGTCACTTCTGTGTAAGATGGAGATAAGTTGTAAGTCGTGAATTATAGTATCGTGTCACATTATGGATAATTAATTGTTACCAAATTAGAACGAATTTAACACAATTTACTAACTGCATGCATAATTCGATAGCATAATTAAAATCAGCTTATAATGTTCCCACTGCTGGGACACAGGCCTCCTCTCTATGAGAGGGAATGGGCTATAATCCAACACGCGGGCCCAGTGCGAGTCTTCGAATTTTTGGTAGTATGACATGTGACATCTACCAATATAATAATTAGGCTTATTCCCAATTAATTATTTTTTCTTTGATGATAAATAATTAGGTATGTAAAACCACGTCGAAATTAATGGCAGAATAAGAGATCAATATGCTTTATCTTTAGAACCTTCTGTACCTAATTTATGCACATAAATTATTTGTTCTCACGTTTGACTTTTGACGCTCAGGAGGTTTGTCGTCCCGTATAGCTCTTTCTCACATTAAGAGTTCATGATAGGCCACCAGGTAAACAGTTAAATAAAAACGTTCTTTTGTGTAATACATCAATATTAATACTACATAATAAATTAAACAGGCCTTCTGCGATGGAAATACAAAACCTAATAAAAGACCGGTTTGTCGAAAATCGTAATTTGGCTTTTGGGTTTTTGCCACGAGCGATTTTTTACTGTTTTTGTTCAAGACGACCTTCAAACTGGGCTCGTGGGTTATAATGGAGCTTTTTTGGATTTTTGATTGCGTTTTGGTACTGGATACCTCATGTTGGTTTAACCTACGGTTCGAAACCAGACTCCGTGGCTGCTACTGAGAAATTCCTGATGGAAAGACAAAATAACACTTTGCCCGACCTGGGAATCGAACCCAGGTCCTCATGCTCAGCAGTTGCGCCTGCGACCACTAGACCAACGAGGCACTTATAAATATTTTCTTAAAAAAAGATCAGCTTTTGATGAATAGGCGACGACAGTATCAAAAAGTTGCAAATCTATTTAGTCCGTCAGTTAGAGTATTGGAAATTAATGGACACGTATTTTTTTGTTTTTGTAAAATAATGAATATTGACAAAAAATAAAACGCAAAACTCGGGAGTGGGGGCTCGTGACGTCAGAACTAGCTAAAAATTATACCTAGGCGTGACGTATTGAGAATTTTAAAAGCGTCATATCTTCGTCAATTTTGGTTTACGTAACAAAAGAAAAACACGGGTCAAAAATTTTTGATAATCCAACTGACGGACTAATTAGATTTTTTTTGTCGTCTCGCCTATTATACAGTTTTGATCGAGTAAGTTTTCCAGATCGATGCTGTTGATTTCATCAATTAAGTTCACTTATTTCACCTTAGATTTTATCCACAAGCCATCACATAGCCACCTTTTGTAACATGTAACAGGGCAGTACAACCATACCAGGTACGCAATTCTTTTGCTCCAAAACAAAAACTGTAACACGTGTTTCTTTCAATTCAAATGAACAAAACAACATAATGTACGCAACATTTTTTAACAAACAAGGTGAAAAAAGCTGCGTATGTATATAATAATACCAGCCTGTTCACGTCCCAATGTAGGGTACGTGTCCTTTATTATAACGAGAAGGCAGGAGCATTGATCACCACTATGCTGAAGGTGAGCTTCGACTTCAGTACAGACTTCTAGAACTACAAGTTCAGCTTCCTTACAATGCTTTCGTTCACCGATAGAATGGAAGAAAAAATCGTGTTGCGTCGACCCCTGGGGTCGGGGGGGAACATGGGACAAGGGCAGGAACCTGAAGATGCTTTCGTTCACCGATGTCAGTGTGTCATAGACAACTTAAAAAGTACATCACTATCATACAGGCCTCTTCCCTATTGCAGACTAACCGGACACCGCTAAATACCAGTATTTTACGTTTACACAACCCAGTCAGTGACATGATGCAATAGACAACTTAGAAACTAAAAACAAACTACAAAATAACTGAAAGGTCCTATTTTGCTCGCTTAGTTTCGAACCCAAAGTCTCCGGTAAGAGAGGCGGACGTCTTAACCGCCGGGCCATCACGACGAGAGAAAAACAAATGTGTAATGTGTTATGCAGTGAATCATGGTGACTTGTACGTCATGGTAAAAGTGATGGTTCGTGAGTCGGTCATAATTGATGGTGACGAAGAACTTATTATGAGTCGCGACACAATGCAATATGATGATGAAATTGCAGTTGTGAGGAGTTATATGTACTCTGCTTCTTATTTAAAGTATTATGTGGAAAGCTTCACAGCAACAAGCCTCGGTGCAACAAAACTTTAGACGATGTTGCAAAGTTTTGTTGCACCGAGGCTTGTTGCTGTGAAGCTTTAATTGCGTGAAGCTGCTATTAAAACTTCAACATTTTTTTAGTATTGACCAAATCGAAGCATAGCATTGGGGATTTTTTTTTACAAATCGATAAAGCAACACCAGTGCCAGGAACATTTAAGCAAACACCGATTTACAATACTCCAAACCACAAACAAGGCTCTTGTTTTCAAAATCCTAAAGGTCAACTCAAGATGGCATATCATTGATATACATATGCAAAGTTTATGATGTTAAGTACTCGAGAGCCGGTCAGACCCGACCGACTGGTCGGCCCTGAGTTTGTTGCACTGCGCTTTGGCTCCTAATCTCATCAATTTCGGTCTTGTCATTTGTTACCCTTTCTTGCTGTGTTCATATTATTATTGTAGTACAAGCCTTCTTATGGAATTTCCCACTGCAACTTTCCAGTATTCTCAGCAGATGAGTGTTCAAAAAACGATGACACTAACTTTTACTTATAACATAGTTAATGTACCAACTTTTTAGTTTCTAACTTTAAAAAAGGTTATGTGTTTACTTACAACGTGCTGTTTTTGGGTTCAAATTTTCAAGAATCCTTCCTTAGTGCTCTTTTTGATTACTTATTTTTATGGAACTATTGTGCAATATTCCATGCTTCTAGACCTAGCGATGTAGTGTCTGTCAACTGTCAATTAATTTAAGATTTTTATTCAGTTGAAAACTGTTACCATTGTGTGTTTTCTTAATGTAGTTAGTTGTTGCTCTGAATATTGGCGGTTTTTCTCTTACTGTATATTTCGGTAGGTATACCTTAGGGTACCTTGATATTTATTATTTTCTCAATTTGCATTTAACTAATTCGACAAACGGTAGTGCATTGACTCCTAGACCAGTTTTTTGACTTAATTACCTTTCAAAGGCACACATTAGTTTCAAACCCGTACTAAACCAACAAAAATTGCTTTGTGTATATTTATTTGATAAAAAAGCCTTTACAGCTGACAGTAACTAAACGTATAAGTAAATTAATATTTTACTGTCACATCGGCGGCTTTTAGGGTTCCGTACTTCACAAAGAAAACGGAACCCTTATAGGATCACTTTGTGGTCCGTCCGCCCGCCCGTCCGGCTGTCTGTCAAGACCCTTTATCTCGGGAACGCGTATCGAGTTGAAATTTAAACCATATCCTCAAGTCTACGGTCTTTTAGAGCTGTGAAAAAATCATCCTTCTAAGTTAATAACGTCAAAAAACGATATGGGCGTTTATTTAGCAAAAAACGTATATTTCGAATTTCAAGGGAATCAAAATTCATTGGGTACTTCCTGTTGGCCTAGAACTATGAAATTTGGCAAAAAACAATGTCTTACAGCACGTAAAAAAATCTGAATGTAGTTTAATAACCAAATACCTACAAGTTTATACGGAACCCTCGGTGCGCAAGTCCAACTCGTACTTGCTCGGTTTTTTTAATAAAATTAACCGTTCCACCATTGCATTTTTTTAACACAACATTGGCAGATTTACAATATAGAATAGAACCAGAAAGAATAGAGCATGTAATATGGCAATAATGTGTGGTTATACAGGGTGGAACTGACACCGACTCAAAGTTAACACGTAATCAGCAGAGATGTGACATATCTAAGATACAAGTATCTGAAATACAGATACAAGATACAAAATACGTATTTTATCTTGTATCTAAAATACTTTTTTTAGATTTCATTTGTATCTTGTATTTAAATACCTTTTGTTTGGTATCTTAGTATTTTGTAGATACTATGTTTGCTAAAATACTTTTAGTAATGTAATAGATAACTGATTTGCCAAGTTCTGCTCCTGTGGAGCGACTCTTCTCATTTGGGGGCATGATCATGAGGCCTCATCGAAGAAAAATGGGTGATAAAATGTTTGAAGAACAGGTTTTACTTAAGTCTCATTTGAAACCTTAAAAACATAATATTATGTTGTGTCACGTTTGCGCGATCAACGCAATTTACAAGTAAAAAATAAATTTTCATTAAAAAAAAGTTTTTTTTTTTACAAAAGTATTTCATCTATAAAAAGTATTTAAAAGATACGTATTTTATATCTAGTATTTCTGATACCATTCCAGAAAGTTATTTGCATCTGGTACCTGAAATACTTAATTTAAAAGTATTTTGCATCTTGTATTCCAGATACTTTATTTAAGGTATCTTGTACATTGGTAATCAGTACATCATTCTGAACGTGGGGTTCAGAACAAACGAAACATTTCAAAACAAAGCCAGCTGTTCCTTACACTTTGACCATGTAGGTACGTATTGCACTTTTTTAGGAAACAGCTGTGTAAAACAACTCTGGTGGTGGGGTTCAGAATGATGTACTGGGGGCCTAAAACGGCCGCTTTAGCAGAATCTTATTTCGAAACACGTTAAAAAATCTATATTCTTAAAATGGACTTTATGTCATAACCTTATAGTCCATTTTAAGAATTTTAAATTTCTAACGTGATTCATATCAAGATTCTGTTAAAGCGGCCATTTTAGGCCCCCTGTACGTGGTAACCGTTTCTACTCCGTATTGTAAATGTACATCACAAAAGTTGAATACAGTTAATTAAATGGTGCACCATTTAATTACTTGTATTCAACTTTTGTGAAAACTGTGGACATTACCTTAATCCATTAGTTGACTAAGCAGGTACGTACATGAACTACATGTACCTATACTAAGTAGATCTAGGTGTATCTGTATATGTTCTTTCCTAATTTCCGTGTTGACAAGGAAGTCGAGCTGCAACATCAATTATCTTAAAAGAACACGCATATACAGGTTGATTCACTTAAAACCGCCGCCGTGAAGGTCACACTTTGAAAATTCTACAACTCACTCACCTGCAAAAAGTGGTTTACGTTAAGGTGTAGCCACTAGTCTAAAGTACACTACCCAATATGATTTTAGAACTGTCATTACAAGTCAGATGGAAAAAACTGGTATAATGTTGGTGTAGGTACCTACACTGGTTAGGTACACCTCAGCCTAACCCTTGGGTAATATTATGTTTTTTTACAATTACAGGACAAATACGAAAAAAATGAAGCAAAAAAAAGGCAAAAAAAAAACAGGCAGTTGATACATGGCATGTTCGCAAACAAAATTAACGTTCAAAATGTGATAATTATCGCTTCCAATCCTCTTCTTATACATTATCACAAATTATATTTACCAGGAGCGCGCCTCTGTCAACGTAATTCGAATGCATCGAAAGACCCTTGTAGCATTTTAATGAAGACTTTTCTGCTAGACCCACATTTTATTTAACTCTTGTTGTGGTGCGTTATTTCTGTAGAATCAATGTCCGAGTGTTGCTTTACAGAATTAAAGCCAAAACTGCCCGAAACTGACAAATTTTCTCAATCAATTTTGAACCTAACGCTTTAGCGGTAAAGTTGAATATTTATTAAAGAAGTTTGACAGATTGCAGTTCCTTGCTCCTCCTTCCTTCTTTCTTTAATTCTAAAGAACAACGGGAAGCTTGATCCTCGTTATATCCTAAACATCACGCACTACAAGAAGGATAACTTACTTAAACTTCATTGCCTTGACCGACAAAATGGCCGAGAAATTTCTGGCATATTCCTCATTCGAAATTCAATGGCATCTATCGCACTAGATGGAGGTCAGTCAGGTACACTTTTATTAGTAGGTCTTTCAACAAACCTGGGTCAAGCTATAAAATAAATAATGAAATCAGAGAATGAGATATTTATAAGTTCTAATGACCGCTTTCGCTAGCACTAGCAAGGGATACGTAAAGACATCTAAATCTTATTTCAAATTGGATGTTCAGCGCTTGGTGCTGAAAATCCGTTCGTTTTTTTACATTATTTTTGATTAGGTACATTAGAAACTCAAACTCAAATCATTTATTTCAATTAGACCATTACGGCACTTTTGAATGTCGAAAATACAAAAAAAGCAAAGCTACAGTCACAGTCACTAGGCGTAATAACTTGAGAATGTACTGTAGTTGCTAGGTTAAGGAGTCGCCTGAAATCGGTCTATAAATGAAGACCTAAGAGTCCAGGGACTCCGCTACTATTCCTAACAATATGTTATCTCAGTATCCACTTCAAGTTCAGATCCATATTATCTTTCACGTTATAACCGTGTTTCCATTTTTCTTTAGTTCGTTTTTACAGCTATTTACATCACCATGGGCTATATTGTTACGTCGAAAAATATGTTTTCCTTCACGGAGCACCTGTTCTACGTAATGATGGGGGAAGTAAGTACTTGTCGAAAGGCAGCACGTGCCAGGTATTTATAAATAGTCCCCATTGAATGTTCCAGACTAAAGCGCTCAGTAACGCGGAAAACCTCTTCTTTTAATTTCATCACATTTTATAGGGAATCATATTTTTTGTCAGCAAAGTTTATATTTGTCATCAATTTGTATCATCTAATTAATAGATCTATCGCCACGAAATATTTTCATTCTCAGATAAATAAACGCCAGGTATGAATAACCAAATAAATGAAATTATGTATCTAAAATAAGAGATAGTTCATCAATAACATCGTAGTTCATTCTTGAATAAAAACTACTTTCTCATAATAACAGGTTTATTCCTTAATTGGATATCTTCGTGCTAAGAATGGTAGATCTGTCGCCAAATAAATAGATTATCGTCCCTAGATTGAAAATTGATTTTTTTGTTATGTTGTCACCAGTACAGTTGTTAAATTTTATTTCGTTCAGTTGCTAAAATAATACTCTTCGTTAAGAATTTAATAAATCAGTTTGTTTTGATGAAAAAATGTTCAAAGGGTTGAAGTCAAATTTGCGCCAGGTCCCCTCTGTTGTGGTTGAAACATTTGGGTTAGGTTAGGTTACAACAGTGATAGCCGGGGATCGTGGAAGGCGCACTAGTTCCCATGATCCCCGGTGCAAGTGTGGGAAGGGAACACCGGGGTGGTTTTTAGTCGGTTAGAGTCCGACAGACCCCTCCACCCGCCCCAGAGGATTTTCCACCCCGGCAACAAAAAAAAATAAAGGTTACAACAGTGACCGTTAGCGCGCGAAGAGCGAAAAAAAAAACAAACAAACCAAAACCAACCAACCAAATGAAAATGTACTAAAATCATTCCCAATATTACATTGGCATAAAAAAATGGTTGCCTAAATTTGTTTGGGAAAATTTGGCAAAATCTTTTCGGCATAACGGCAGGATCCCAGTTATCAGGACTAACCTATTATAATAAATACAAACATTATAATAGGTTAGTCCTGACTAGACACATTTGATACTTAATAACCTGAATGATTATATGTAATTTATTATGGAATTGTTCTAAGATTGTTTGGCGATTAAGTACTTTTTGGTGACAGATCTACTATTTTGCAGATAAACACTATTATTTAGTAAATGCAAAACCAATTAAATTGGCGACAGCTTAAATCATACCCCATTTTATATCCGAAGCAGGAAAAGTATTACAACACAGATAATTTAAATGTCACAAAATTTTAAATCAGGAACAGTTTTAACCTTCACCTATTATTAATTCGGTGAATAAAACAAAACAGGATGTATAAGCTAAAAGGTAATTGGTAACAACCTAAAATCAAAAATAACATCAGAATACAGGATCATTGTGAGGTGCCTAGGTGCCTACTACAGGACGTGGCAAATTAACTTATTATTATATTCAGTAACCTGATGTTATCATGAGGTTGATTGGATCGGTTTCAGCGCTTCCACTATAGAACCAAAAGAAATGTTCATCACAAAACACTGAGGTACTGCAAGAATTTAGTCTCTCAAGTGGACTAGACCACTAGGTGTCTGATTGATGGCAATAGGCTCGCTCCCTACCTACTACATGGGACTTAAACATGACTGGCGAAATGGGGGTGTACTATTTGGTTAGGCAGCCCCCTTTGGATATTACAGGCGTGATGTTATGTTGTCAGAAAATAGGTACTAATCATTCTAATTCTAAAGAGAGCTAACACATCAATAAAGCTCGTGTGAAAAATGTGATCAATGATGATAAGAAGTGTTCAAATAGTCGTGATTACCACGTTAGCGCTATAACGTTATGTTAATTGGAACGTTTTTTTTTAAACGGACATTATAGTTTCGTTTATAATATTGATTTAGTTTGAAGATTTTATTTAAATCTTTGTATAATAAACTGAAATAACTTTGTGTAATAAACTGTGCTTGTCGCATACGTTTTGTGCAAGCGGTCATGCTAGGCGGAGGCGGGGAAAAATAACACAGAACAGGCATATAATCCACATATTCCTTTACAAATATTCCAAGAAAAGTGAAGATTAATAACATCTTTAACTTAATTAATATCTTAAGTTCATTCACTGACACAACGCACAGCTAAGTTGTGAGGCTACACGCAAGAAATTTTGTGCAAAATATCTTGCTTCTGTTCCTACTTCCTTTTAAATAACATAATCGTAACCAACGAAGGATTTCTGAAAATTCATCTCCTGTAGTTACGGGTTACATATAGGATGTATGCATGTTTGTCGTTTGAGAAATCCCATTGGGCATTACTAAAGTGAAATTTCTTTACTACTACTTTTTACATAGTTACCTACAAGCGACCCTTGTGAACAAGTCTTTACTATTATAAACTGTCTAGGATTGTGTATAACCGCAACAGCAAGTAGTTAACTGTCAGGGTTTTTGAGTTTTTGCTGGTCAAGTTTTGAAAATTTAATGTGTACAAGAGCAACACAATCTCAAAATCCGATGACGTAACTAAAAATAATTTAAAATAGATATGAAAAAGTCACGCTTAGCTATTATTCTTTTTTAGCACTTGAAAAAAAACAAATGAGTTGAACCATCTCGTTAAGTGATTCCCCGCAAAGAATTTTATACCAGCCACGTCTTCCTTAGAACCAAGGTCACTGACGTAGCCCGAAGAATTGTCAAAATTAAGTGGAAGTGGGCAGGGCACATTGCTCGCAGAACGGATGGCTGATGGGGCCGAGAAGTTCTGGAGTGGCGACCGCGAACCGGAAGACGTTGCGTTGTGCGGCTCCCACTAGGTGGAGCGGTGATCTGGTGAAGGTTGCGGGAATCCGCTGGATGCGAGCCGCACGGGACCGGTCAATGTGAAGACACTTGGGGGTGGCCTATGTCCAGCAGTGGACGTCTTTCGGCTGAAATAAATGAATGACGTCTTCCTTTAAGTCAAATCTCATCATATGTTAACCATTCCCTAACTATTCCGAGGTCGGCTACCAGTTTAAATGGATACACCTGAATACCAGTATTTTATATGGAGCAACTGCCTGACTCCAAAACCCAGTTCGAATCTCTTGCCAAAAATATATCTAATCCTGGGATACAACTTTTGCCTGCTTCTCATGGAAAGGTACAAGTTGAAACTCAAATTATGTCAAGGACCAGTTAATAGCTTTATAATATTCCGATCACTTTTGCTTGAGGTTTATCACCGGTACCAGTTCCAGCCTTCGCACGTTCTTCCCCGCGTCCACCGGCGTTAGTATGGCGATCACGTCGCGGTGTCACGATTACATCGCTCGCCAAGGCCAGGGACGAGACTGACGGTCCAGATGACCAGCCTTACATGTATCTCGAAGTTGACCGGTGATTGCAGAAGGTACACGGGTTTGAAGAAACAGGATGGAGTAGATAAATCTTTAGAAGGAAGTCGTTGGACTATTGACCGCAATTCAAACCTTTCGTTGTAGGTACTATTACCGTAATTCATTCCGTACACGCATCGATTTACACCTTCTCATCACAATATTGGTTGATGAAGTTGACAGGAATACTAATATAAGGCTTCACGACACTGGATTAAAAAAAAACCTAAACCTAGATCGGAGATCTTCTGATCAAGTGAAAAGAATTGAAGGTAACATAGACTTCTCATGAAAGAAAACTTACTTACAAAAGTCGCTGTCTCTATCACTCTTTAAGTAAGCTTCTGAAACGACCATTGATTTGACAGGATCTATAATATAATATACTGCAGGATTGGTCTCCACAAGCGAACTGCTTTGCCCATCACAGTCCGTTTTCTACTATGTGGCATATTTTAGGAGTTCACCTTCTGCAGTCCAGTTTGTGATACACATAATATCATTTATATGTAAATAAATTCGGAAATCTACATAATTTCTGCTGTAACGCCGCTTTGATGTGACTTAAATGTCACAAACTACTTCTGAAGCATTTTTGCATTGACTTTATGAACCCAAACTTGTTATTCGAGGTTTCATTCATTACTATGTTGGCTAATATTCCTCGGAAGTAATGCGAAATATCTTTAGGTACGCTTTATTTGGACCAAAGTAGGCTAATTTATTTTCCTAAGAGGTGTGACACCCGCATGAAATGGTCAGTCAACACTTGTTTTTATTATCGCAAGCGCTATTCCTGCGCTTTAGTTCCTGGGTATTTAACCCAGAGATACCTTTTAAATTAACAGATCTATCTCATGTGTAACAAATCTTAGAAAGCACATGAAAATTTCCTAAATCTTTGAATTGAAATGCTTATGACTGCTTAATTCTACCAAATCACCTCCAAAAACTGCAGTCAAGGCAATGATTTAGTAAACAAACAATAGTTTATCTCAATCTCGGGGCCAAACGCACCCATTACGAAGCACAATGTGTTCCTAAATACAAGTAAACATGTACATTACATAAAACGTAATGCCGCTACGTGACACCAGGTGGCGCTGCCAAAGAAACTATTTATTTTTATGAACTATTACGACATACGGAACTTGCTCCAAATGTGTTACAGGTATACGATATATTACTCATGTGTATGTTGTCTTACATGAATGTACTTTTTAAGTTAATGGTACATGGCGTAGACATTGTCTTTTAAAGTAGCAACCCGTGATAGACAATAGCTGATTTGTGAAATAAGTAATAAGAGTTTCTCATCTGTCAAATCCTACTTAGATAAGGGTAAACCATAGGTAGTGTTTAACTAGTTCTCTTTTCAAATACTTTTAATTTAATCGGAATCAGGCAGTAAGTAGGGAAGTAATCTTTGAAATAAATGTCTTTGCTCGCTCGAGTAAGACGTCAAATATACACTCGAGAGCAATGAATCCGGGTCATTTAAAGAATGTTAAAAATCTCGGAAACTAAAAATGATAGGTTAATGCAATAAATTGTATTTAATAGACAATGTAATACTCCTTAAATGAAAGTAAAAAAAATATGAGTCACCATACATTTTATTAACACAAAATTACATAAAGAAAAAAACTGCTGATCTCTCCTTAAAACAAAAATAGGAAACATGAAATTTTTGAACTTTATTACGATTTTCTTGAATTTTAATACTTCGTATTGCCTCCTCGTGCTTCCATTACTGCGTTTACGCGGTTTGGCATGCTGTACACCAAGTTCCTTATACGATTTTGGGGAATATTCTCCCATTCCTCTGTGAGAGCAATTTTGAGCTCACGAAGCGTGATTGGGGGAGGGTTTCGTTGTTTTACGCATCTGCCTAGCTCGTCCCAAGCATGCTCGATCGGGTTGATATCCGGGCTGCGCGCTGGCCACTCCATACGAGTAATGTTCATCTCTTGAAGGTAGTCATTCACAATCCTACCTGTATGAGGTCGGGCATTGTCATGCATAAATATAGCATCCTCACCTAAATTAACCATAAATGGACCAACGTGATCATTGAGGATTTCTTCCACATATCTTACGCTAGTTAAAGAGCCGTTTTCTATGATCACCAGCTCTGTGCGACTTTCAGAAGAATTTCCGGCCCACACAAGTACAGACCCACCACCGTAGGCTACTTTTTCTTCGATGCATGCTTGCTTGAATCTTTCCCCTGGTCTTCGATACACTCTGTGTCTTCCATCGTGCTTGTAGAGCATAAATTTTGATTCGTCGGAGAACATAACTTTTGACCAATCTTCAATACTCCAATTTACGTGGCTCTGGGCATATCTTAGTCTTGAAATACGATGCCCACGCTCCAGTTTAGGGCCGTTTGCAGGTCTAAGGGGTTTTAAGTTAGATTCAGCAAGCCGACGTCTTACTGTCCATGCACTTGGGTTACTTCCTCCGAGGCGTCGAAACTGATTTGTGAGTTCAGTTCCTGTGAGAAAGCGATTTCGAAGCATGGTGTTCACCAAGTATCACATGTGGTACACCTGGTTCTGCCCGTTCCTGGTCTGCGTAGGTTAGAACCAGTTTCTTCGTAACGTCGGAGAACTCTTTGTACTGTTGACAGCGACACACCGACAGTCCTGGCTGTATCGCGCTGACCCCGGCCGGTTTCCAGCATTGTAAGTATTCTGGTGCATTCTTCAGGCGTAAGCGACATAATTTCAACTTGAATAATGAATATAGAGCACTATCAACATGGTTTATGTACCCACATAAATGACAGATTACAAACAAAAGCAAAACCAAATGCTGTAATTTCGTAGTTCCATCTTCGAAAGTGGCCCTTTTTCTAATTTGATTTTTTTATGATATAACTATACAATAACTAAGAAGTTTTAATACCTTCATTTAAGGAGTATTACATTGTCTATTAAATATAATTTATTGCATTAACCTAGCATTTTTAGTTTCCGAGATTTTTAGGATTCTTTAAGTGACCCGGATTCATTGCTCTCGAGTGTATTTACGTAAAACAATTCCCCAGTTTCAATAGGCATGACAACAGTATCAAAAAATTGCAAATCTATTTAGTCCGTCAGTTACAGTATTGGAAAATAATGGACACGTATTTTTTGTTTTTGTAAATCAATGAATATTGACCAAAGATAAAACGCATCAAAACTCGGGAGTGGGGGCTCGTGACGTCAGAACTAGCTAAAAATTATACCTAGTCGTGACGTATTGAGAATTTTAAAAGCGTCATATCTTCGTCAATTTTGGTTTACGTAACAAAAGAAAAACACGGCTCAAATATTTTTTGATAATTTAACTGACGGACCAATTACATTTTTTTGTCGTCTCGCCTATTGTATGATTTTAAAAAATAAACCTCAAGAAACAGGTGTGTTTTGAAATGGGGTGAAAAAGTTGGTCACGCTTTTTTACGGCTTTTATAGCACCGCGCACGGGCTTTTGTTTGTTCCCCTTGCGCAACTGGTCACAAGTTATGTTCCAAGCCTCAAATTGTTTCGTACTCGCTGAAGCACGTGAGTTTTTCTGTAAAACGTGACCACGAGGTATACACGTCAATAATATTACGAGTAGCTGTAACAAAATGTGCGAATTTGTTTGTCAACAATCTTGGCGTTTTTAATTTTAGAACGATAGTAACTACACCAGCGACTACGCCTTTTTAGGGATCCGTAGTCCTGACAAGGAACCCTTATAGTTTCGTCATGTCCGTCTGTCTGTCCGTCTGTCCGAGGTTTTGCTAAGAGACCGTTATTTCTAGAAAGCTGTAATTATGTAGGGTTGTGTATATTAAATTACGCCGACAAAGTAGTAAAATAAAATTTTGGAAAAAAAAAAAATATTTAGAGTAGCTCCGCTACATATGAAGTGGAGTCCCCCATCGTGTGCGGTATCGTTGAATAGTTTTTAGTAAATGACCTAAGGGTTGCTAATACTATATTTCGATTTAATGCTCCATTTGAGAAATATTTTTGCACTTTATAGTGTACTATAAATCGGCAAATTTTTGATCCAGTAGAGCACCCCCCCCCCCCCCCTCTAAAAACTAAACTGCTGGCTTGAAAAATCTAGAAAAATTCGAGGCCAGAAAAGCCGACCAGTGTTATGAAGGTTGACCTGAACGATCAATCACAGAAAAAAACGGGGCATGTGTCTGCTTGTCTGTGGCGGGGGTACCCCCATAGATTAAATTAAATTCCGTAAATTTTGATTCTAATGCGCCAAAATCAATAACAATGGTCAACGTATCATTTTAGTACGTATTGTTATAACTTTTATTTAGGCAACTTATTAGCAGTCAAGATTGACTCACAACATAAAGCACCGACGCGACGCGACGCATGCGCTAGGTCTACCTCTGAATGCTAGTGTTAGTAAAAGTACATGAGACTTAAGATCTGTCACTGGTAAGGCATTTTCCTGCTCTTGCAGATGTCCACAGGCCCTCTGCCTTATGCCTCTGGCTTATATTGGTGGGCCGTCGATTTTTTTGCATACTTTTTCAGAACTATTACATCGTCATACATTCGCGGGCTACTCCGGCGCATTCCCCTTAAATACTCAGGACACAAGATCTCCGATATTTAGTAGACATAATATAGTATCACGCCTGTAATCTACAGGAGTTAAGCTTCTATCTAATCCTTCAGAGATTATCTATAATACAGTAGTTTTGTACACCCTGTCAGCTTTATTCCCATCAATATGGACATCCATTGCCACCTTGCCCGACCTGCGAACCGAACCTCACCGTCACAGCGGGTAGTACCTACTAGACCACGACACAGTTAAATTAATAGACATGCATAGTGTTAATCAGATGGACATTAATTAATGTGGACACTGCTGGCGAAGTCGTTGCATATGTATTATGATTATATCCCTTCCATATAAAGCGATTCATTAAACATCTACCTTCAGCAGATCAAAGGCACAGCATCAGCAGTCAGTACAGTCGAGCTTTTAATTGCTTTACCGTCCTAAGGTGGAGAAGCTCGTGGCTAAATAAACCAGCCGCTCGGGTCGATAAGCCGCGCTTGCCTAGGTTGGTCGGTGGATGGGTGACCAGTATTCCCGATTTCCCTACGTGCCTCGGAAAGCACGTTTAGATCTTTGACAGTCGTTTAAGGTTATCAGTGGCCCGAAAGTCTGACAACCAGTCTTACCAATATTACCCAGTACGAGCTGAGTTGTGGAGGTTAGATAGGCAGTTGCTCCATGTAAAATACTGGTATTCAGCTGCATCCGGTTAGACTGGAAGTCGATCCAATATAGTTTGAAAAAGGCTAGGCAGAGGATGACCATCCTAAGGCGGAATGCCTTTGACACGTCAAAATAACCTGAGACCTTATGGGATGTTTTTTGGTATCACCTTCAACATTTTTGGACATTTTTCTCATACATTTTTGGCTATAAATTATATTGATATCATGCAAATTAGCCAAGCTATCACAATGTTCGCGAACGAAGTGCTAGTCGGTGATAAAACATTCTGCGCTCTGTACATGTTGACCGTGTAGCTATTACTTTTGTAGGAAACAGCATATTTTGAAAACCGATGTTTCGTCGATGTCGACTCAGTTTTACTAGGAAATGTTGTATGTAATACTGATTATTTTATAGCCCATCGAATACCTACTACTAAATACTTGACTAAAACTGGTCGACAAAATGGCCATGGCAACTAAATTTTCCTGTTCATTTTACATCAAAACAGTTACATTTACGTACATAGGTACTAAGGCCGTTGAATCCAAACATAATATAATAATTTAAATTATTTCTTTTGTACCGATCGTTCAGTGCTAAATCCTATATTTTTCCTCCATCATGTGTAACCCGGCTATTAATATGTAACAGATCAGGTATTCAACAATTTAATAAATGTGTGCATGTGATGAGGTGCACGTCTCTTATGTAACAATATTAATGACTTGGCTTATCTTACGGATTGAGCGCCTTTGAATAGTAATGTACTACTCTACAACACTATAGTATGGTAATTATCTTCCACAATCATCATTATTGTGTATACGGAAATAAAAGTTCGCTACTGCGTACTAAAACGCTCTCAAACAATTATTCAGTAATACTGGTAATACTTGAGCTTTAGCCCACCAGTAACCACTTACGGGTTCGAACCCAAGAAGGCAATTTTCTTTGTGAACCGGTGAAGGGTTACCTTGAGGTAACCGGCATGTCGTAAACCCAAACATTCGGAGACATGTGACATACAGGCTGTAAACGCATCCATCACGAAGCCAGCAACCAAGTATTCAGTACATCAAAATAAGTAACTCTACGCAAAAATTATTGCTGGGAAACGACTTTTTTTGGGGTGAAAAATCACGTTTTACGGTAAGACTCAATGTAACGCTAGGTACGTTTCCTTCGAGCTCCAGTCAGGTGAAATGGAGCCATGCTTCACTGCCCAGCTCAGGCTCAAACTTCACATTTACCTCAAATTATAACGAAATTCAACAAACTCCTTACATTCATCGCTTTTTATTTGTGTAGGTTTTTTTTTTCAACTAAAAATAATCGTCCCCGGTAGAGATGACTAATATGGAAATATTTTAATATAACCGTTATCTTTCCTGTATGAGGTAAATTATAATAAGGAAAATTGATATCAAAAGTTTTTGTGAAACTTAGGTAAGTACGTCTAAGTTTGACTAAACTTATTGTATGTTTATGACGCACCGAGCACATGAATTATTTCTATATTAAAAAATCACATATTATATAGCCGCGACAATATTGAATATACCTGCCAGAAACTACAAGGTGTACCTACTTCTCATAAGTGAAAACTTCAAAAAGGGGTATACTCAGCATAAGTAAAACTTTCGCAATGGAACTAACCCTTCGTCTTCTCGAATCAGGGATTTCTCCACCTCGACTTCATCATTATTGAAAGTTTAAGTTCAACTTGTATACCACGACAAGCAAGATATAAGCAATGATGATAACCAGAGATACATGCAGAGCCAGCATCATTCTCCTGCCCTTATCCCAATTCATTAGTGGTCGGCGCAGCATGTCCTCTTCTTTGATGCCAATAAAACATAAAATAACTGCAAATAACCCACACACCTGCACACACATACACACTCACTCTCACACAAAATTAGGTTTCTTTATTTTTTATTCATTACTTTAGAAATCTTTTGATTTTTATTATTGTAATATCATTTTGTTTTTGTAAAAAGGTATTCCTCATTTACCTACTTACCTCGCATGTATCACATCAACAAATTATATGTGTTTTAATTTTAAGTAAACGCAACTCGGGCCCCCAAGGTACAGGCGCAGCCTAGTTTGGGGACTTCTGTTTTATAAAAATGTATGTTGAAATACTCGTTACGATTTTGTTATAGTGCTAAGTTAGGATAAGAAATTGTAACAATGATTCAATAAATTTATTCTTATTCTTATATCATCCGTTAGACAGTGGACTGTCCATCGTTTCTTCGGTGTTCCTCTACTCCTCATTCCTCCGCATCATATGCCCATACCACGACATCCGATTACCACTTAAGTTTTCAGTCACAATTGATGCAGAGCCAAAAAGTATAAAATAATAAAGGGATCCCAACTCTGCTCATCCCTAAAGTCAAAGTCAAATCGTCTCCCGGACCGTCGTCGTCCCCGGCCTAGAAATACGCAGCTGTAATATATACATATACCTGACACGTGTGAGTACCTACCTATAATTGTATAGTAGTACTATTATATAGCTAACAGCGCCCACATATCTAACCTGTCGTTAGATTATGCAATGCTAGTGGTTGCATAATGTTTGTGCCATTAACAACTATTCTTGTTTTATTATGGCAACAGATCCTTCTCATTTTTATTAGGAAACGCCATCGATCTATAATCCTATATTGATTGAAGAAAAATGCGAAATAAATAAACAATGTTACTTTGGGCAACAAAAACACCGGACCATATCGTATACATAAGCTAAGTACCTATCTACAACCACATACCTCGCCAACCTGACGTGCTAAAATGCGCGGCTACCTGTCCACACTCCACACGCCAAAAGGTAAAAACGCTGATACCCAAACAAGTTAGCCTCGTACCTATACCGGTAAGACCTGTACAGTGTGCCCGACTGACGACTCCAAGGTCACGGTCACTCCAACTGCAACACATTCACCCACATTTTGGGTATACTTTAGGCACTTTTATTAGGGTAGGGTTAGTCAGCGGGGTAGGGTCGACAGAAGAGTTCGGAGAAGTAAACACGAGGAAAGAATACCTATAGGAAAGAACCACAACTAAAAAAAGGCATTTAATCCAAATTAGGCTGAAAATCAGCCTTAAATTATTGCCATTTACTCAGCTCAGCTAGCGCACCAATTAACCAAGATAAATAATAGAAAAGGAATAGAAAATAAATACTGAAATATAAATAAAGCCTCCAGGCAAAAAGGGCGTGACCGCTTACACGTGCAATGTTGGATTATGCTTCTAAAAGTAACTTGAAGTCACAACTGATTTTTAAGTACATAGAACCATCTTACAAAGAAAAACAAACTAAAAAAAAAACTAATTGTCTCTGCTGGCACTGCTTGGGTAACGTAGGGGTGGCTTTTGAAACATCGTTTTTTCATCTTGACTCCTGACGATGTGGATAACTTTGCTTGACTAAGATGCCAATGAATTCGTTTATATTCAAATTCGTTAAAAAAAAAAAACAAAGTTACTGCTATCTATTTTATTCGTTGTTTTTTTTCTGGCAGTACAGTCGAGTTGAGTTTCACACAAAAAACCAGTTTTGAAAACAAAGACAAAATAATTTGAGATGAATTAAATATTTTATCTACCTAACATAAAATTTTTCGAAGAATTTAATCAAATATCCCATCACGCTTTAATTAAAATGATGGAGACCTACTAAGAATTACCGTTTTATTTTTAAAATTGAACTTTTTTGGGTCATTTTACCTATATTTTTTGACCGAAATGACCCAATTTTTTTAGTAATATACATACAACCTGAATACTAACAAGAAACAAAAACACGTACAGAGGTAATCCTTATTCCTAAAGAACTCTCTTCTTGAGAAAAGATATATAATCATGAAAATTAGCAGAATATCAACGTCCTCTATTGAGTGAGCCTTCATGTCTTCTTGACAAATTCGAACAAAACTTCATCTCCCTCGTCTCATCTCTTCTTCTTCATCCTACCTCTGTGCACGCTACACTTCTTCATCTCCTACCTAGGTGCACGCTACACTCCTTCATCTCCTACCTCGGTGCATGCAACACTTCTTCATCTCCTACCTCGGTGCACGCTACACTTCTTCATCTCCTACCTAGGTGCACGCTACACTCCTTCATCTCCTACCTCGGTGCATGCAACACTTCTTCATCTCCTACCTCGGTGCACGCTACACTTCTTCATCCTCTACCTAGGTGCACGCTACACTCCTTCATCTCCTACCTCGGTGCCCGCTACACTTCTTCATCTCCTACCTCGGTGCACGCTACACTTCTTCATCCTCTACCTAGGTGCACGCTACACTTCTTCATCTCCTACCTCGGTGCCCGCTACACTTCTTCATCTCCTACCTAAGTGCACGTTACACTTCTTCATCTCCTACCTCGGTGCACGCTACACTTCTTCATCCTCTACCTAGGTGCACGCTACACTTCTTCATCTCCTACCTCGGTGCATGCTACACTTCTTCATCTCCTACCTAGGTGCACGCTACACTTCTTCATCTCCTACCTCGGTGCACGCTACACTTCTTCATCTCCTATTTAGGTGCACGCTACATTTCTTCACCTACTACCTCGGTGCACGCTACACTTCTTCATCTCCTACCTAGGTGCACGCTACACTCCTTCATCTCCTACCTCGGTGCATGCAACACTTCTTCATCTCCTACCTCGGTGCACGCTACACTTCTTCATCTCCTACCTCGGTGCACGCTACACTTCTTCATCTCCTATTTAGGTGCACGCTACACTTCTCCATCTCCTACCTCGGTGCACGCTACACTTCTTCATCTCCTACCTAAGTGCACGTTACACTTCTTCATCTCCTACCTCGGTGCACGCTACACTTCTTCATCCTCTACCTCGGTGCACGCTACACTTCTTCATCTCCTATTTAGGTGCACGCTACATTTCTTCACCTACTACCTCGGTGCACGCTACACTTCTTCATCTCCTACCTAGGTGCACGCTACACTCCTTCATCTCCTACCTCGGTGCATGCAACACTTCTTCATCTCCTACCTCGGTGCACGCTACACTTCTTCATCCTCTACCTAGGTGCACGCTACACTTCTTCATCTCCTACCTCGGTGCCCGCTACACTTCTTCATCTCCTACCTAAGTGCACGTTACACTTCTTCATCTCCTACCTCGGTGCACGCTACACTTCTTCATCCTCTACCTAGGTGCACGCTACACTTCTTCATCTCCTACCTCGGTGCACGCTACACTTCTTCATCCTCTACCTAGGTGCACGCTACACTTCTTCATCTCCTACCTCGGTGCCCGCTACACTTCTTCATCTCCTACCTAAGTGCACGTTACACTTCTTCATCTCCTACCTGGGTGCACGCTACACTTCTTCATCCTCTACCTAGGTGCACGCTACACTTCTTCATCTCCTACCTCGGTGCATGCTACACTTCTTCATCTCCTACCTAGGTGCACGCTACACTTCTTCATCTCCTACCTAAGTGCACGTTACACTTCTTCATCTCCTACCTCGGTGCACGCTACACTTCTTCATCCTCTACCTAGGTGCACGCTACACTTCTTCATCTCCTACCTCGGTGCCCGCTACACTTCTTCATCTCCTACCTAAGTGCACGTTACACTTCTTCATCTCCTACCTCGGTGCACGCTACACTTCTTCATCCTCTACCTAGGTGCACGCTACACTTCTTCATCTCCTACCTAGGTGCACGCTACACTCCTTCATCTCCTACCTCGGTGCATGCAACAGTTCTTCATCTCCTACCTCGGTGCACGCTACACTTCTTCATCTCCTACCTCGGTGCACGCTACACTTCTTCATCTCCTATTTAGGTGCACGCTACATTTCTTCATCTACTACCTCGGTGCACGCTACACTTCTTCATCTCCTACCTCGGTGCACGCTACACTTCTTCATCTCCTACCTAAGTGCACGTTACACTTCTTCATCTCTTACCTCGGTGCACGCTACACTTCTTCATCCTCTACCTAGGTGCACGCTACACTTCTTCATCTCCTACCTCGGTGCATGCTACACTTCTTCATCTCCTACCTAGGTGCACGCTACACTTCTTCATCTCCTACCTCGGTGCCCGCTACACTTCTTCATCTCCTACCTCGGTGCACTTACACTTCTTCATCTCTTGCCTCGGTGCATGCTACACTTCTTCATCTCCTACCTAGGTGCACGCTACACTTCTTCATCTCCTACCTCGGTGCACGCTACACTTCTTCATCTCTTACCTCGGTGCATGCTACACTTCTTCATCTCCTACCTAGGTGCACGCTACACTTCTTCATCTCCTACCTCGGTGCACGCTACACTTCTTCATCTCTTACCTCGGTGCACGCTACACTTCTTCATCTCCTACCTCGGTGCACGCTACACTTCTTCATCTCCTACCTAAGTGCACGTTACACGTCTTCATCTCCTACCTCGGTGCACGCTACACTTCTTCATCCTCTACCTAGGTGCACGCTACACTTCTTCATCTCCTACCTCGGTGCCCGCTACACTTCTTCATCTCCTACCTAAGTGCACGTTACACTTCTTCATTTCCTACCTCGGTGCACGCTACACTTCTTCATCTCTTACCTCGGTGCATGCTACACTTCTTCATCTCCTACCTAGGTGCACGCTACACTTCTTCATCTCCTACCTAGGTGCACGCTACACTTCTTCATATCCTACCTCGGTGCACGCTACACTTCTTCATCTCCTACCTAGGTGCACGCTACACTTCTTCATCTCCTACCTAGGTGCACGCTACACTCCTTCATCTCCTACCTCGGTGCATGCAACAGTTCTTCATCTCCTACCTCGGTGCACGCTACACTTCTTCATCTCCTACCTCGGTGCACGCTACACTTCTTCATCTCCTATTTAGGTGCACGCTACATTTCTTCATCTACTACCTCGGTGCACGCTACACTTCTTCATCTCCTACCTCGGTGCACGCTACAGTTCTTCATCTCCTACCTAAGTGCACGTTACACTTCTTCATCTCCTACCTCGGTGCACGCTACACTTCTTCATCCTCTACCTAGGTGCACGCTACACTTCTTCATCTTCTACCTCGGTGCCCGCTACACTTCTTCATCTCCTACCTAAGTGCACGTTACACTTCTTCATTTCCTACCTCGGTGCACGCTACACTTCTTCATCTCCTACCTAGGTGCACGCTACACTTCTTCATCTCCTACCTAGGTGCACGCTACACTTCTTCATCTCCTACCTAGGTGCACGCTACACTTCTTCATCTCCTACCTCGGTGCACGCTACACTTTTTCATCTCCTACCTCGGTGCACGCTACACTTCTTCATCTCCTACCTCGGTGCACGCTACACTTCTTCATCTCCTATCTCGGTGTACTACACTTCTTCAGGTCCTCTCAGCACAATTCAAAATATGCCGAGCGGCTTTTACCCGAACATAATACAGGTATTCGACTCGGCCATCCGATCATGCCTACCCAAACAAGTTATAGCACGTCTAAGATGTTTTCAAGCAAGTAGTGGCATAAATGAACACAGGAAATCCGAAAACTTAATTAACATTAACCGAATTTCTAAGAATCTAGGTACTGCTTGACATTCATAGCTGCTATCAATACCAAGGTATGAACAATGATTGCATGCTATTTAAATTCAAGTTGTAATCAATGCGCACGCGCCGACCGACGCCGCAACTTGTTCGATGGCTTCATATTAACAGCTGAATCATGCAGTTCCCGATGACTGTCTGACCGAGGCCTCACCTTCGAATGACATGAAGGAACACCTTGAGTTACCTTGCATAGAACTAGGGGTATTGATTTGAAACTGAATGACTTCCTGAAGCCCCTTTCAAAATGAGCTGTGAATCCTCCATTCATGATCTAATCTGAGGTAACCTATTAGGATTTTCCACCTGAAATATGCTCGTAATTCTCCTGATAGGCATCCATTGCCTACCCCTGCGAAAACGTGTCATTTTCTGAGAAAACGCAACCTTTTCTATGGTATCATTGGCAGAAACGTTCTGATTCTCATGGTGACCGCTAACCAGTAATAATTACGCAATTTTCACAGGGACTTAATTTATGAATGTGCACCCACATAGCTAGTACCTAAACATGATTAATAAACAATGTTTTTCTGCTAAATCTCGTTCCAATTAACATTCTGCACTGACTAGTATTATAGATCTACTTCATAACGATTATCCCCCGGTACACCATGCGTACTATAGTATAGCTAGTGTACTGGGCATGTTACTCGTGTAGATACACTCAAGGGTATTCATATTCATTTTATTTTGTGTACCATAACTTTAAAAAGATGTTACAATGGGCTTATAGCTAAAAATAATTATGGACCCTGTTAGGGTAAGGTAAAAATATGGATACATCTGAAGCGCGTTTCTCGTAGAACATCGTTTCAATTTTTGGTCACAAAAGGTTGTTAGCGAACATGTTTGCACAAAGCTCATTATTTTAATCAATGCTTTTTCAGAAATTCTTCATTAAATTCACTAGCAGTTGCAGCCTATGACAATCCAATGCAGATCATAGGTCTCTTCTGACCCAGCCACCATTTTACGGTCTTGAGTCCATCTAGGTGGAGGCACACACCACACTTGGCAATACGTGGTCTCCACTTCAGCCATGTTCATCAACGGACCAATGGCCGATGAAGTTAACGAAACTTCATCGGCCATTGGTCCGTTGATGAACAGGGCCGGTGCACCGCCGCCTGAGCTTGCTTACTCTGCATGCTTTGTAGAATTCCCACGAAACGTATACATATTTTAGCCCTTGACTGTACGATAATCCAGCTAAGATTCTGCGGTAATTAAGAAGGCTACCTTACAAAGTGTTTCCAGCTCGCAGCTATTATTATGTGTTATTAAGATGATCTATTATGTATGTATATTAGGTATGTGCTATATAAACACATCATGTTATATACATGCAGTTGTGTTATGTAAGTAGGGATCATGTACTAATGGTATGTTGTTTATGTTTTGTGAGAATAACAAAGGTTGATGTGGAGGAATGTTTTTCAGATGATTGGGTTGCAAACAAAGTCGCGGAAGAATATGGTACAATCTTTGCATAGTGCAAAAAGTATTACAGCGCCATCTATGCCACAAAGAAAAAACTAACAACACATTTTAAATCGCGCTATTAAAGTGATCCGCTACTTAAGACAATATAGGAAACCCACCAGATACAACACCCTTCTGAATCCATGGATTTGACCCAAATTTGTAGTGTGAGCCATCTCCAGGTAAACTTCAACGACTTTTTCAATGGTTTATTTAAGTAATAAATCAACACCTTTAAAATACACGTCTTTCTCATTTCGTGTTACTCGCTATCTAGCTTTTTTTCTTCCTCTTTCACTCGTTCGAGCGCTCATCCAATCATTAGTTCAGAAACATTCCTTTTTAAACGTTTAGAAACGTTTAGTTATACAGCCTATTAATAATCTTAATTTAATCCTACATGCTCGGCCATTCTACACATTTCTGGCCTCAGAAATAAAGTTAACTTACACTTACAATTGAAACTTATAGTTAACTTAAAGATAAACTTATTATACAAATAAACAATAAAGTTTCATTCATCATATCCTGGTCCTTCCGCAGTGAGGTCCGCCTTCTGAACATCATACCGGTCATTTCCTTTGACCTTCGTAATGGTGTATGGCCCAAGATATTTAAGTTTAAGCTTCATGCCTGAACCGAACTGATGGGTGCGCTTAATGGCAACTAAGTCCCTGCAATCCCATGATGAAGGGATGGGGAAGCACGGAACTAGGGAACTTTATACCCTGTTCGTCATACCCGTACTATACACTTAAAAGTCAATGCACTACAGCTTTATTTACGCTTACAAGAAGCTATTCCTGTAAGCTGAATAAAGCTGTAGTTCATTGAATTCTAGGCCAGCCCAAATCAGGCAAATGTTTTAGTAATTATGTTACTACACATAAATACAAAACAACCTTAAAACACTAACTATGATCAATACCACAACCCTTTGTTACAAAAAACTAAGAACACGTACTTACTTCAATGCGTGGCTTGACGTGTCCTTTATCCTTGTTGCTCACCCTAAAGTATGACGATTGAACACGATATCAAATGATGTGGAACATAATGCTATCTCTACTCTCCCTTGTTTTCCCAAAGCCCCAGCCAATCACAGCACAGCAACGTGGAGCCTCCACGTGGTCCGCTTAGTTCGGACGAGATTGCGCAACATTCTCGCAGCATGCGCGAGCGCCGGCCGGCTAGTGGGAAATCCTTTCCGAACGTATAACTGTCTTCGCTTCGTAGAACCTACATTATCCTTGTACATCACAAGGTCGACCAGATCACTCAGGATTTTAAAAACAACTTTTTAGGGTCCCGTACTGACAGGAGAAATCTTGCAGATTCATTTCTCTATCCTTAACGAAACATTTAGTTATGAGTCATTACTTAGATTTCACTTCATTATTGCAGTAAAAATTGGTTTGTGTGTGTGAAACTATATATTAGTTTATTGATTTTTCAAGATATTCTTTAAATATGATTAATATAAATTTTATAATCGTCATGTTATTTTTCACGCACAAACCAATTCTTACCCCCTGCGTGTGTTCGCTGTTCTTTATTTCCGACTTGTTTCCGGTGCATTTTCTTACGACAAAATCTTGCTACATCGATGACAGAAGCTTTAGTTAGGTGTAAAGTTACTCTTTTAAACACTTGAGTTATAAAAATAATTTATAGTTATAATACATACATGAACCCTGAACACATAACACTCCTATTTTTGGGCACTCGTGTAAAAAGAATGAAATTTCTTTTATTTTCCGAACAGAAAAAAATCTTTGAAGCTTCTAGGAAATGAACGGCGGAACCTATGGCATTTATTTCGCACGATGCACTATCCATGTTTGTATTTTTTTACTGCAAAAAAAGATCCAACAGCTTTCATACACCGCCACAGCCCGAGACTTGTATGACCATGAAGACCTTGAAATAATAATCGTCTTTCTTTTGTCAAGGAAAACCCCAGAGGTCTGAGATAGTCAATGAAGGAGTATAACTAGACCAGGTATATAATTAGTGTTGTTTGGTCGCGTGTAGAAACCATTTTAGATGGTACTGAGATAAGGTTGTATTTGGGGCATCAAATGGTTGTATGCAGCTGTTACAGTGCATTAGTTTTGTGGGAAAAACTGTGAGTAACAAAATCTGCATTAATGTAGTTTTGGCAATTGGTGCCATTGCCCCCCCCCCCCCCTCTGAACTGGCCCGAATACGTCATTAGCCAAGCTTGAACTATTTTGATGGAATTGAAACTATGTATATCTTGTCATGGACGTCGCCAGGAGGAGGCAGCTACCCCTAGAGGCTCAGAATTTTTGAAAGTTATAGCTTTTCCTGCCTGATGCCATAGAATGATATTGTATAAGTTGTAGCGTAACATGGAATCACTTTAATTAAAATCAAATAAAAATTCTGTATCCGCGCCTGCTGCAAAGAGACCAAATAAGAATTAAAATCATTATTTTAAGTATCACTCTCGACATTAACGTACTTAAATAAAAATTCTGTACAAGGACACAACACATTCAAAAAGGTTTATTAACAGAACAATAAACAAGTATTAAGAAAAAACAAAAAGTAACGTACTTCATAAAATTCATCTCGAAGAGGTTGGTCGACTCTTCACTTGACCAGAGTGGCTGGCCTACAGAATCAGCAATGCGCTACAACATGGCAATGTCGCCGCCACTTTTCCTGTTGACGGCAATGCAGCTCAATAACTGTAACTCAAATTAGCTATTGTTAGTAAAACAGACGCAGGAACTGCTGATTCTGATTGGAGGGCGTGCCCACTGTTGTCACAACACAGGGTTATCCTTGACCTATGTCCATAGTAGCCTAAACCGTAAGTCTTGCTCCTTCCTTCCCTCTGCGACGTCACAGAGGTATTAGCCTCAAGTTTTCCCTCCCTGTTCAGTTTGTTGAACTTTGAACATGTCGTCAGGAGCCACAAGTCTTATCCTCCTGATTATCCTGTTAGGTAATAACATAGTTAATCATATAAGGTAGTTAGGTGAATATGATACATTGCGCTGAGAAAGAAACTGTTACAGCAGGTATGAGTGTCAGAGACGATGTCGCTGGTGATCAAATCTGATCTTTCTTCAAAATTATTTTTAACGGTCTTCCAAAAAGAAAGAGGTTCTTTGTTTGTGTGTATGTATTTACGTGATTCTTGTTCGTTCGTTCGGTCAGAAGAAGCCAGCAGTTTACATATTTTTCGTCTATGCCTATGTTGATAACTTGATGATATCGTAATAAGTTAAATTAAGCAGAGTTCTATCTAAAAGTACCTACACCTACATTTCGCCAGTTTTGTTTAAGTCTCATGGTGAGCCTCCAACTTCAATGCTTCATGAATAGCGATGATATTCCATTATAAACCCTCAAGCAGTCGTTTTATTTTGCAATACAATAACACGTAAAAAACAAAGCACACGTGACGTTCAGTCACGTGTGCTTTGTCGTGTTTTTATCGAGATGGCGTACAGGAACGTTTCCAGAAAAACCTAAAAGCGCGCGCGGTCGCGATATGGTAACAAAATATAGCCTGTAACTACGTGCTACGTGTTACAAATATTTCAGGTATTTCCGTTAATTATGTTCGTTATTTATACACTGCAGCTATCGGTTCTTTGAATAATACCTTTGTGTCATAATTCATTATAGAACGACTGTACCTTGTACCTCCGTGCGTTCTGCTGTTAAAGCGTTTATCCTTGAAGTTATCATTTTTTTCATAGGCAGGCTTGCTGAGGACCCGCCTGAAGTCCTACCACCTTAAGGATCACAAATTGCGAACCAGTAGCGGACACCGTACCTGACAAATAGACCGTACTTAGGGCGTGTTGTATTGTATTAATTATTATAATTCTGTAAATTCTTGCGTATTACGGCCGCAAATCATATTTTGTTCAACATTGTTTGTATTTGAGGCACTGACCGGCAAATTGCAAAAAAACGTAAGAACACTGTTTTAAGCTTTCACGGTTTAAAACTAAACTTATATTTTCACTTAAGGGAACAAGTAATAATCACGGAAGATATCCCGTTAGTGACAATATAAGTTTAAAACGTAAGAAAATTGGAATTTCGCGGGCTGCACTGGCGCTTCCACCATAAGTAAGTATTAGCGCTCTAGTGTCGGGAATATGCTCTAATTTGGAAGTTTCGCTCATCAGCGGAAACATTTCCGTACGAAAATCGCCTTTATCACTACGACATAAAGACGCTGTCGATGTCGCATCGCTACCACTGGTGGTTGACTGCACATTAACGGCCGTTTTCTATAACTTACTTACGTAGTTAGTTAACTTTTAATATGCCTATCTCTCGTAGCTATCGGTGTTTCTTTAGACAAAGTTAGCTTGGAATACCCTATCCGCGTCACCTACCTGTCACTCGGAGAACTGTGATTCAAAAGAGCGCTTTTCTGACGTTTTGTTTTTAACGGTGTGAGAACCTAACATTGGTTGGTCGACAAAGAGAAGTATACAGGGTGGAATTTTGTAATGCCACCTGGAGGGAAAGTATTCTTAATACTGCAGATAGAAAATTTTACTCAAAGGAAACATTCCTTTATTTTTGAATAGAAAGCAAACTGCATTCAAAGATTTTCGAAATTTCTCTTCTGCCACACCCGGGAATCGAACCGGCTAAAATCTGAAAAAAATATACCCTGTACTTTTATTGCATCGATCGTTAGGGTCAATTATAAGGATGAAATCTCTCTAACAAACATGATAAATTAAATGAAAGGAAAACCAGGAAATCTGAAGTTACAAATTCAATGAGTCAAGTTCTAACAGCTCTTTAACTAACATCCATCTTTTGTACCAAATAATTCTACAGCAAGATGGTGCTCCAGCACATAACAGCAGAATCACTACTGCCTACATTAATAACCATTTTAATACCTGGATTGGTACAAAGGGCACAATCAGATGGCCTGCGAGATCGCCAGATCTCACCCTATTAGATTTTTTTTTTGTGGGGATATGTAAAAAATCAAATTAACATGAAATCTTATGCGAATGACAACGAGTTGAGAGTTGAAGTTCAGAATACGATTTATAATATTCACCACAACACTTTATTAAAGGTTACTAGAAATGAATTCGTTAAAAGAATAAATTTGTGTATCCAAGAGAATGGAGCCCATTTCGAGCAACTAATTAGTTAGTTTACCAGTTTTTGAAAGTAATTAAATTAATTTAAGATTTCCTGGTTTTCCTTTCATTTAATTTATCATGTTTGTTTGTTTATTTCATCCTTATAATTGACCCTAACGATCGATGCAATAAAAGTACAGGGTATAATTTTTTCAGATTTTAGCCGGTTCGATTCCCGGGTGTGGGAGAAGAGAATTTTCGAAAATCTTTGAATGCAGTTTGCTTTCTATTCAAAAATAAAGGAATGTTTCCGTTGAGTAAAATTTTCTATCTGCAGTATTCAGAGTACTTTCCCTCCAGGTGGCATTACAAATTTCCACCCTGTATAGTTTTCGATACCTAGCTCTTTTCTGAAAAGACATGCTAAGAATGTTGACAGGGTGCTGTTGATGAATATTAGTAAAAATATTCATTTTGGTTTTTGTAAACATGATTTCTGGAAACACCCAGAAATCATGTTTACAAAAACCAAAATGGCGTCGTAATGTCACGTTCAGTTTGACTCATTCGTAGTACCTACTTAATAATAAACTTTTTGCGCGGCGGCTGCAAGTCTAGGTTTGTTAGCTCAATCAATAAACTATTTATAGAAATAGGTTGCCAATATAGTAATGTTTAGAAACATTTGGATAAATAGGCATGTACGAGTGAACATGTACATGCTGCGACATGCGACTGTACCCGCTCGACGAGTTGAAGTTGCCGAGAATCTAGCCGAAATCCTAATCCCTAATCCCAGCAGTGGACTGCCACCCCAGCTAGCAAAATACCCTTACAAACAAAAGCTTTAAGAGCGATGGTTTTATACAAGGCTTATACGTGTTCTGATTAAGTCAGAAACTCTTAATACCCTTAAAAACAAAAGCTTGTAAGAGCTATGGGTTTATATAAGGTTTATATGTGTTCTGATTAAGGCAGGAACTCTTATAGTGCCATTTTATAAGTCTATTTAGATATTAAGAGCATTCACACTTGTAACATGGTCTTATAGACGTATTTAAGAAAACGTTATATAATATTAATAAGAGCAGTGGTATTATAAGCTCCTTTTACAAGCCTTTGATTCTTATTTAATACTTATAAATTCATTTTATAAGTACAGTCAACCTTAGAAGTGACTACACTAAGTGTTTTATTAGACTTCTGTAAACTAGTATTTTAAAAGTGTGATTTATCTCACCTGAGATATAATAAAGAGTAGTAGCACTTTAAAAGGTCTACAACAATTCCCTATTAAGGGTTATTTATTTTCTTTGTTGTGTTGACTCCAGAAATTGTTATAAAATCAGGTAATAGACTATTTTAATATTTAGTACACATTACCATTAATTTTCTATTAGATCCTATGACTTCGTCGTTTGGCTTGCTTTTACATATTACGGAACCCTAAAAATATAAGCAACATGGCCGCGTAGACAGTGGTTTTATGTTTAATTTTTACGAGTGCGTTATAAACCTTAGACAAGAGTACTGGACTTATATTGCTCTAATAAAACACTTATAAGTCGCGGTTGGTCGTAATGGCGACATTTTGATATTATTTTACAAATAATTAAAAAATATATAGAGTAAAAGAAACATTTTTAAAAGGCCCGTGAAGATATTGTTATTAAAATTTCAAAGTAATCGAGAAAAACTACTTCGCAACCTAATAATCGCATATACTTAGTGCGTGACAAATACATGAGTAAGAAATTAGAAAATATACACAGTAGCCTTTTGTAGAAAATATAAATTTAAATTTAATACTTTATTATTTTCCCAAAAGTTCCAAGGACTTCGCGGTTTGTGATAACACTCTTATTAGGAGATCACAAAGAGGACTAAAAGCTATATTACCCTTAAAATTGTATTTTATTTTATTAGTACGTGGACTTTAAGGTTATTTACCCTTACAGCGCGCCATTGTTGTCACTTGTAAGTTTATTTGTCATTATAAAAGCATCAGCAAGAGTCTTGTAAGTTTGAAAATACACTTCGCGAGACCTTTACAAGGCAATTGCAAGGGTGAATATACTTATATAGTGCGCCCAAATCCACACTTATATATATGTGTCTGTAAGTGTGATATAAGACTGAAAAAATATGGTCTTGGGATATTTGTAAGATTATTTTTTGCTAGCTGGGACCACAAAAATGAATTAGACTATTTACCCCTCCAGCATAGCTATTCACAACGCTTCGATTCGATTTTCGATTCGGAAAGTCGTGTGTCTATCTCGCTCGATTTCCTAATGTCAAAAAAACATAGACATACGACTTTCCGAATCGAAAATCGAATTGAAGCGTTGTGAATAAGGGGCCAGGTACCTATTGATATCTAACAATAGAGTATTGTTTATTCATTTATTTCAAAGCATAATTCTACACCTAACAAAAATAACCCACATATATTTTTAAACAGCTGATAAGAGGTATCTGGTGAACCGTACTGACAGTTACCTGTTAACTCTTAACAATGTGCTTTAACTGTAGTTAGTATTACCATGTATAACAATAGTTATTTATGGAGAAATTATCACGTGTTGCGTCATCCGTCACAAGCAGAGCCCATGGACGATTGTGTTAATTAGTGCTGCGGTCGAATAATCATGGTGGACGCTTTTAGCTGGACCTCGTTATTGTTTATTATTATTGTAATACAACTTTATATGTATTCATGGCTGAGATATATTAAATAATTTGATGTGATACCATCTATCACATCCAATTATTTATCAGACACACTATACACATCTATCAGATAGATGGTCAGCTCCAGGTTTGGGCCTAGCAGCAGCAACCACTAGGTACTAAAGATTCCCCTGCTTTCCTTCTCCGCTATTACTACACACATATATAAACTCACGCCTTCTTTTCATGAGGGTAGGCAGAAACTACAGGTATAACGCCAAATATCACGCCTGTCCCAGAACCCACGTTCTACATTTCATCAGAAATCAAAACCATAAACACATAGAAACTTTGGTGTCAGTTATTTTATATTGTAGGTACATGGATAATTTGGCTCGCGGCTGAAATTGGAACTAACTAGTTTTTTCAATAAAAAATACAATCGAATTCAGGGCACATCCTGATGGGCCGTTGGTGACCAGTGGAAGTGAAGTTCACCATAGTCGGAAAAATCCAAGTCTTATAATAGAAATGACAAACCAGCAGCAACAACAGTTCTGCTAGCCCCTTTTAAAAACAGCCACTTACGCTCAAATTATAAGGGTGTAAAACACCTCTTAACGAAGCCGAAAGGCATTTTGTCTCCTCGTCATCGCAATCATTTTTTTGTCCTAAACCATACCTGGGAACCTTCTAGTTACGGAGATATTGGGGATCAAAGTTCCAACTTTTTGACATTTTTTTTTTAATAAGTAGGTACAAGTTTTTAATGTAAGATTTTTACTTTAAACACCTCCACGACTCCCGTACTATTCAATCCATCCATCTGCACAATGTTTTGAGTGCGTACATTGAGTTCTGCCACAAAACATGATTTTTCACCCCAAAAAAAAGTCGTTTCCCAGCAACAATTGTTGCGTAAAGCTACTTAGTTTGATGTACAGAATGCTTGGTTGCACCCTGTATAAACAATTTACCACAAAAACACCACATTATTGTCAGTTATCGCTAGATGGCCACATAAGGACAGTAAATCGTTATTTATGTAAAACCAACCAATTTCCATTCTGGTCATAAGTCCCGTGCGTAATGAAATTATTATATCTAGTCGTGGACTTCTGCCAAGCACCTATGCTGACGGACTAACCAGCATGTTATGTTATTTCAGTTTATTATCATGTAGGTACACATGTTCATTTATAACTTGACTGCCTCATCGGTCTTCGGTCGCAAGAGCGGGACTGCGCAGCTTGAGGTTCGGGTTCAATTCTCAGGTAGAGCAGTGTTGTGGACTTTACCCGCCAGGAATTCAGATTTGAACAGAACAGAACTCTAATGCAGATTTGGAGAGGTTGTTGACACTAAACAGTCTAGGCACGCCCCTATCACGTGGGACTTAAACATATTTTCGGCTATAACTCGCAAAATATGGATACTATTAGGCAATCAATAAAAAGTAATAAACTATAAATGTGTCAAAAATTATAGCGAAAATTGGATACTTATGTTAAAAACAGAATAGGATATGCAAGAATTTTTTTTATTCCTTATTAATTACAGTATTTTAATATCACATTACAGTATTGGCCTATAAAAACACTGGTACACTTGTTTAAGTTTCTAATACAACACTTATTTTACAATTTAATTGAAGAACGCAAATTCAAAACGCATCGTCGCTGGTAGTGACGTCAAACGTTGTGTCAAAGAAACACTTTTAAGTATTTGAAAACTACTTACAAGTTTCACAAAGATGTTTTTATAATATTGTTATTGCACATAATATATTTAGTAAAATTATTATATTAAGGGTAAAAAATAAGATGTAAACAAGGCAGATAGAGGGAAATGACGTTTAATAACATGATATGAATGACCGCGAAAGTCACGGACGTTTAAACTGTCGTGGAAAATTGTAGGAGTTTAATTTTTGTTTTGAGCGACAAGCAGTAATTCTGTTGAACATAACTTTTAATTATTTTCTTGTGTTGATATTGATAGTACTGTATTTTATTGATTTAAGTGAAGAAAAAAATACATGCATGTTCGCTCATAAGACTGGTTCACTGTTACGTAGAAAATAAGATTATCTCATCGACTATTATAAATCACAACTATGCATTTTGCGCTGTTTACGACGCAAGTCGTCCGCTCCCACTCCCTCATTGGCGAAAAGTTGTTTGTGACATGAAAGTTGTGTGTGTTGATGAAACCGTGGAGGTCTTCCATCACAGGTTACCTTTTTGACTACTCTATGTTCTAACAACTTTATTATTTACATATAAATACATTAATAATAATAATAAAGCCTTTATTTCCCAAAAACAATATTACATAATTCCATACCATTTTCATGCACACTAGAATACCAATTCATATTAAATCATAGTTAAATTTTACGAGTATAATCGATTAAATAATATGTACATTTTTATATCACAGTTACATTTATATTAGAATTACATTAAAGCTTTTAGTTGTATTTGGTTTTATACAATACTATTTTAAATTGATTTCTTTAACAATTTTATTTATTTCTTTATATTATTATTTAGATAGTATTTATAAATTCATGCTTTCATTAAAATACATTAACAAATAAAAATAGTAACGCAAACTAAAGTATCTAAACTATCCATAAACTAAAAATGGTATTAATAACTCCTCCTCGACGCTGACAGCTGTTACGTGCCCAAGAGTCTGGCGGCATTGCCACGGAGTTAATTGTCTTTTTTAAACTTTTAGAAGTAATAATGGTTTCAATTTGGACTGGCTGATCTTTATACTCATGGTCTTCGCTCTGTGTGTTTTGTGCTTTCCTACGTAATTTTCACTAATAAGTTCAGAAAGTAACGAAAAGCTTACATTAATTGTTTTTCCTATTGTATTTTATCAAATGCGCAACAAAACAACACAAACACATGCTGTCTAGGTATACAGTTCTTGACTCTGAGGTACATAATATCTGTGTTTCCACAGTTACAAATAACATAATAGAGTTGGTACGGGTTTCCCAGCGAGTAGCGTGATATCGGTTGCTATACTACGCTTTATTATTAAATTATTATACAATTTAACACATGCTTTTCCTGTTTTTATAATTAAACTAATAGACCATGAGATTCGGCTGAAAACTGTGACGATCATGCAGGGGTGACTCTGCAACTGACTTTTATTTTTCCGTAAAAGTTGGTTAAGTTAAAGGATACTTTGGGTGCTTTCCACACTGACGGTTGATGACGGCAACTGCCTGCGGTTTGGTAGTCAGGTGATGAGCGCACGTGACCAAGTCCAGGTACAGTGTAGTTTACCAGAAACGTCATTGTTTAAGTACACTTTCACATGAGCAATGTGCTTTTAGCGTATAACATCCGACTTTACCCTGTTTGTGTTGTTGGGTTTCATCATACTACACGTTATCACTGACCAACATGTTGACAAAGTTACTGAAAAAATGACGTTGTTGGATCCCAGACCACGAAGCACCCATAAAGCATGAAATCATCAGGTAGATGCAAATCAGACTTCGTTTCATGTTGTAATAGGGCCTAAGAGCCTAAGTTGGACCCGTTGATCCTTGTATCAACATGGTGATCATTGTATCAACATGGTGATCATTGTATCAACATGGTGATCATTGTATCAACATGGTGATCATTGTATCAACATGGTGATCATTGTATCAACATGGTGATCATTGTATCAACATGGTGATCATTGTATCAACATGGTGATCATTGTATCAACATGGTGATCATTGGCTATGATGATCTCTTGTTCGTCAAAGTCGTAGGTTTACGGACAATTGGAGCTGAGGTATCTGACCCCAGCGCAAATGCGGTGCGATAAAAGTCTCGACTAAGACTTGACCGCATCGCATTAGCGCTGGGTGTGTACTGTGTACTAATAGGCGAGACGACAAAATCGGAACGATCGAAAAACATCTAATTAGTCCGTCACCTAGATATTTGATCCGTGTTTTTTATTTTGTTACGTAAACCAAAATTGACGTAGATGTAACGCTTTTAAAATTCTCAATACGTCACGCCTTGGTATAATTTTTAGCTAGTTCTGACGACACGAGCCCGGACTCCCGAGTTTTGATGCGTTTTATCTTTTGTCAATATTCATTGATTTACAAAAACAAAAAATACGTGTCCATTAATTTCCAATACTTTATCTGACGGACTAAATAGATTTGCAATTTTTTGATACCGTCGTCATGCCTATTAAATGATGTGATTTCATAGTACCGTAAATCCTTCCGATTAAAGATCCTTCCAACATACAGTGTGACTGCGATGCTCCGACCAGACGATGTCGCACCTGCTGGAGTGTCCGCAGTGTCTCACCATCTGCACTTTAGAAGACCTACAAGTCGCCACAGGCGCCGCGATTAGCATGGCCACATACTGGACTATTCTATTCTAAGAAATAAAGAAGAATAGAATCGTACATAATTTAAATAAGAATTAGGTTCTACAGGAGTACCACCGTGAAAACGCCCATGACCGGGGCATTGCCTCCAGCACAGAGATCCTTGAAAGACTTTTTCTACTGAGGTATAGTTCATTAACTTCTTCCAATCAACAATAAATAAATAAGAAAAACATTAATACAAAGTGCAAATACTACTACTACTAAAGTAATGAATGTGCCCATACTACTAGATATACGGCTACATGCAGCCATGTCTTGAGTCATTGGAACTTTGAATGGAGCCATATCTTGAGTCACTCATATCGGTAGTATGCGGTGTGTCAGTGAATCATTTGAGGGCTTCCAATCGTCGTAATTTGCTTCAAATGGACGGTATCGGTCGGTAACCTACTGGTCGCACTAGATCTGTGGCTAGGCGGGGACTATGTTTTTTTTAAGTATTATGTGGTCTGTAAGGAAACCTGGACTTGGAGTTAAAAGCTGAAATCGCCAACCCTTTTGAGCAAGCGTGGCGATCAATGCTCGTGCCTTTTCTGTATGAGAAGAGGCCTTTTCCCAGCAGTGGGACAGTAATAAGCTGACATAGGCTGGCTTTTATTATTATGTGGTCTGCAATGGAGTGGGTAGGTTTCTGTTAGATGTGAATTGTTGCCCGTATTTAGGTACCTTTATAATGTATCTCTTGTTCTTATTCTGCTTTAAAAAGCTTTAAATTAAATTGTTTAGCTTTATAATGGCAATTTATAATTTAATTGCTTTATTATTTAATTACTTTAAATTGTATGGATAATAAAGCACAATCAGACAAAACTGAAAAGTTCCGAGAGTGAATGAACTGGGGGCCTAAAATGGCCGCTTTAGCAGAATCTTAATATGAATCACCTTAGAAATTATAATTCTTAAAATCGACTTGATGGTTATGACTATAAAGTCCATTTTAAGAATTTAGTATTTTTAACGTGGCTCACAAGATTTTTTTTAATACAGTACTGGTTTTTAATTTAAGATTTTTACTTTAAACACCTCCCCGACTCCCGTACTATTCAATCCATCCATCAGCACAATGTTTTGAGTGCGGTACATTGAGTTTTACCGTAAAACGTGATTTTTCACCCCAAAAAACAAAGTCGTTTCCCAGCAATAACTTTTGCGTAAAGTTATGTAGTGTGATCTGCAGAATGCTTGGTTGAGGTCTTCGTGAAGAGTCTGTTTACACTCTGTATATCATAATCATAATCATCATAAATCTTTATTTATCTCGACATCAGAAATTACAGGCGCTGGTATATGCACAATCCTAAATAGAGAAAGGTGTCTGAAGTAGGAAAATCCTGAGGTACAGATCACCTCTCCGGCTTAAATAATTTAACATTTTAATTTTAGCAAAAAAATTAAGTCTACAGTCTAGAGTTAAAATTGGAAGTGGGTACTTAAAATTAATTATTTGAAATTTGACAAATACACATAAGCGAAATAAAATATGCAATTGACATATTAAAAAATTAACAAATTAAATTGTGGAACATTTTGGTTCAAAAGTAGTACTAGGTACAGACCAAACATAAAACAAACAAAAAATAAAATTTATATAAATTATGCTTGCAGGCATAATAAAAAAAAACATCGTAATTGAGTGTGATACGTGATTTAGAAAAGTGTAACACCGAAAAACACGTCCCCGTAAGTTCATGAATACGAAACATTTAACAACGAACGACGTCTGTCTTTAACAACGAATGACGACCGTAGCCATGCGATCTCGAATAACTAAACCTCGAAAAGTCATCGTAAAAAGTCTTTATAAATTAATTTAACAATCAATCAATAAATCAATCAAAAATATAATTATTTGGTGGTTTGACACAACATGACACATAGTATGTTTTTTTTTCTCTCAAATGTTTGATTTGGTTGATTTTTCTTATTTTCTAAATTCTTTAATCATTCTGAAATTCTTTAAAAATTAATTTAACATTAATTTTTAAAGAATTTTCACGATGTCTTTTCGAGGTTTTAGTTATTCGAGATCGCATGTAATTATAGCGTGTATTCGTTGTTAAGTGTTTCGAATAGGTGAAATTAGAGATTTAGTTATTCGAGATCGCATGGCTACGGCGTTAGGAATTTCGTGGTAGCGTGCATTCGTTGTTAAGTGTTTCGTATTCGTGAACTTACGGGGACGTGTTCTTCGGTGTTAGGGTTCTTACAGACGAGCGGCACGTTGCCAACGGCAGATAAACTGCAGCCGTCGCCACCTGTCGACGGCTACTGTCGACGCGCTGGGCGGCAGCCGCCGGGCGGCAGCCGCCGAAGCGCCGACGACTGCAGTCGACGGGTCGCAACGCTCGCAGTTGTGGCATGACGCGTAAATGTGTATCGACAGCTGCCGTCGACGCGCCGGCGACAGCCACCGACGCCACAACTGCAAGCGTCGACGGCAGCCGTCGACAGGTGGCAACGGCTTCAGTTTATCTGCCGTTAGCAACGTGCCGCTCGTGTATCGTGTGTACCCTTACAATTTTCTAAATCACGTATCACACTCATGATACTTCATTCATGTCATTAATTTTAAGTAAATTCTACATTGTACTTATCCAAATTGTATTATTTTATTAATAAGATTTGATAAGTTATAATTATGTTACCAGCACTTTTATGTTATTTTTATTGTCTAACATTGGTTCTTAGTATGTATTGCTGTTGGTGTATCAAATAAATAAATAAATACTGCGAAGTGGAAATCGTTTTCAAAACGTTCCTTTTGACATTTATAAACTCTTCGATAACTTGAATACATTTTTATTTAACTTTCCCAACATTGTTATCAATGGTTGAGTGGCACTTTGTCTAGACCCTCCGCAACCGGTACCTATAACATACATCACGCCTGCAATACCCGAGGGGTTAATAGAGGTGTACCTATCATGACATCCACATTTGGACAGTTATGTTTAAGCTTCATGTAATAGCCTCGCCACTGAGAATTTCCCGATGGGAAACCCCAATAACTATTTGCCAGTTCTAAGAATTGAACCCAGGACCAGCAAGCAGTAGTGCTCGCGACCAAGCAGGCTTTATAAAGGATCAAGTATAGTATTGACGATTCACAAGATACATAATCTCCCCGCCATCGCCTTGCTGAGCTTAGTATGCTACACATGGTCGGGTACATTACGGAGCTGCCTTGTGGCGACTCCTGCAGCCAGGGTCGCCGCGCGGCACTGACCGACGACGTTCAGACCATGCGCGTGCGCATCGTAACGCGAGCGCAGCGTGCGCAGGGTTGACAACCATAGAGAAACTAGTTATGGATAAAAAAAAGTATGAAAGTAGCGGAGCCTCCTTAGACAGGCTTATTTGCTTAAAAGGAAGCTCCATTTCCACTTGTTTTTTTTTTCAGTTTTTATTTTCATATTTTTTTTTTGTTAGCCTGTACTGTCCCACTACTGGGCAAAGGCCTCCCCCAATTCCATCCATGTGGTCTTTTCCCGTGCCTCCTGGGACCAACCCTCGCGGTACGCGTCCAAATCGTCTCGCCACCTTTTTCTGGGTCGGCCTCGGCGGCGCCATCCGTCTTCCGGTAACCATCGTGTAGAGAATTTTGCCCAGCGGTCATCGTGCATGCGACTGACATGACCCGCCCAATCCCATTTTAACCTAGCAGCCTTCATGCCAACGTTCACTATGCCCGTTTTGGAACGCAGCGTAGTGTTTCGAATCCTGTCTTGTCTTTTGACACCCAGAGTTCTGCGTTCCTTTGCCCTTTGGCAAACTGCAAGGCGGAGCTTCTGAGACTCGGTGAGCAACCAGGTCTGAGCACCGTAGGTTAGGACGGGCAGGATGCATATGTCAATGAGTTTGCGCTTCAGGGAGATCGGAAGATCACCCTTAATAAGCGTCTTCATGGACCAGTAGCTTTTCCAGGCATTTTCGACTCGGCGATCGATTTCTCTTTTCTGCCTGTTTTCGAAAGATACTAACTGGCCCAAGTAGATATACTCATCGACATACTGTATTTCCTGCCCATCTACCTCGACCCTACGCTTAGTGCTGTTGGTCATGAGCTGGGTTTTAGAGCGATTCATTACTAGTCATATACCTAATAATATTATTATCATAAAAATAATGAAAGGGAGAAAATAATTCTCGTTATTATACGTTTATATTTTTTTACCTAGGTTGGTATGTGGTTTTTAACATACCTTCGAAATATAAACTGCGCAATTATAGATTGTACCAAATACACTGGCCTGCAAAACTAAGTACTACACTTTATTTTTTTTTCTAAACTGTAGAAGTTAGAAATTTAAAATAAAAAACGTTTTATATAGGTACATTTTTAATATGCTTTCTTTGAAACTATGGACAAAATTAAACTCTTTTTCGAGTCCTTTTTGTTTCGAAAGTATATCTTGTGTACTTAAAAAGTTATTGCAATTTTAAAAGGTTCCCTATCCATTTGCATAAAATTTTAAGACCTAATATAACTTAGCATACTTTTGTTACTCCTAATTATATTTTCGCATAACATTATTTATTTATGCTTAAAAAAATTATGCGTAAGCTGTTATGAGCTTACGCATAATTTTTTTAAGCATAATTTCTCTAATCATAATAATGATTAAGCATAACATTCTTAGGCATAAATTTATTTACGCATAATGATATTAAAGCACATTTTTTATAGGCATAATAAAGAAGCATAATAATGAACTCCTATAATGTTAGACATACCTTGATTGGATATACGAATTTATTTTGATGATTGGAAAAAAACCCTTATCTTCTGAAGCAGGTTCACAGGTTAGGTTAGGTTAGGTTAGGTAGGTTTACATATTTGTTTTGAACATAGTTGATTGTGAACATATGTGAGATTTTTCCCTGTAAGAAACATGCAAACAAGCATACTCCATGCATGCAGCATGCAAACAAGCATACTCCATGCATGCAGCATGCAAACAAGCATACACCATGCATGCAGCATGCAAACAAGCATACAACATGCATGTAGCAAGCATGCATGCAAGCAAGCATGCAGCAAGTAAGCATGCAGTATGCAACATGCAGCAGGCATGGTTTCTGTCACGGCTCCGGCGCTGCGGGGCTCCGGCGGTCCCACGCGAGCGTATCGTCGCAGATGTGTTTTACGCTCACCACCTGCTCCTCAGCTTGCGGGCCACCTCGCGCCTCCGCGCCTACGCGGGCTTAGATTACACTCTAGGGGTAGGGCAGACAAGACTACGTGGAGTCGGTTTTGCAGCGATTCGTTTCTGTCACTAACTTTTGTAGCACAACTTAACGAATTTTTAATTCAAAATAAATACGTAAAAATAACTCAAAATTGATTCCGTTATTTCTATTAATTGTATGCCTAAATACTATTATGCTAATAGTCATTATGCCTAGTAACATTATGCGAATTCAATTTATGCCAAAATAAATTAGCCTTCAAGATGATTATGCCAACATAAACTGTATGCCAAAAAAAAATTGGCAAAGTATTATTATGGCAAAATAAATTATGCCAAAACAGTTATGCTAAAGTATATTAGGAAAAAGAATATTATGCAAAAAGAAGCGATCCCTTTTAAAAGTGTGATACTTAGTTTTGCACACCAGTGTATTTTCAAGACAATGGTTAGTCGATTGGTATAAAAGCTAGCAAAAACACTTTGTAGTCATCTTATGAGGGCATTTTTTTAAATTACATCTTCTACACTTCTACACTATATCTATCTACACTAATATTATAAAGAGGAAAGATATGTATTTTTGTGTGTATGTTTGTAATGAATAAACTCAAAAACTACTGCGCCGATTTCAAATTCTTTCACCCTAATCTGTGTAACATAGGCTATATTTTATCCCTAGGAACTACGCGGGTGAAACCGCGTGACGTCCGCTAGTAAACTATAAAAAAATAAGTGCCATTGAAGCGATGTTAATGAATTTAAGTAAGTGATCATCAGCCGAAAGACGTCTGCAACTGGCTCTCGCATCTAACTGCGGTTAATGTTAAGGCCAGCGCACACCGCGGACGGGACGGGAGAGCATCTTATCATTACCCAACGTAAATTCATACCTAGCTAGTGGTAACAAGATATAGATTCCAATGTTTAGAGAACCACCCAAGGCATCAAAGGGGATTCCCTTTGCAGCATTGAACATTGGAATTTAAAATTAAGGATCTCGAAGGCGTAGTGGTGGGCGACCCCGATACGGACCACAGGTCGTCGGTTTACTGCATATTTCATCATTAATATGTAACGTGTTATCTGCCAGCCCTAGCATAAAGTAATTAGTATGTTTGTCGCGACCCGACCAAGGGGAGCTCAGGGATTGTGATGTCATGAACTTGGCTGTAAGGATAACCGCCGACCGCCGACCGGCGCGCTGCGCGGGCGCAGAGTGCGTTGCGTAAGGACGCATCGTGCGAGCGTGGCCGTCGTTGCTCTAGTGCGAGCACGCGCGACTGCTGGGCGACAATCCTGCGTTGGGTTCCCAGGTCAGGCAAAGCATAACTGGATTCCACAACCGGGTTCCGCTGTTATGTTAGGATTTTTTTCAGTTAAAATAAATTTGTATTTGTGCCTACTTTCAAGGGCTTCATAACTGGCGTATTGTTACTACACGCATCTGCTCAACCCTTTGGGAAATAAAGACGTGAATGTCATGTAAAGCATCGAGAGCGCATCTGACTATAGGCGGCAACCCTCAAGTACTGGTACCGATCACCTATGTGCTTGAAAATGGATAAGGAGCAGAGTTAAGAGAAAACTGGAAATTATGTTTTTTTTTTCCTACTCCTCCGCTACTTTTCTGATTAATTTCGTTGCGGGATCCAAGACGGTTAGATTGTTTCTCTGGGAATTTGTTGAGCTTTAGGTACCGCTCGGTGCTTTTCTGCTGTTCGCCACTGTTGATTCTGGCTTTCAGGAGTTACAGTGGTTTGGGTCTGGCAGTCTTGTCCCAAAAAAAGAGAGACAACTGGATTAAGGTACAAAACTGAACCGATTTTTTTTTTGTCTGAATCCAGAAAGTCACTAGATAATGGGTTTTGTAAACCTCACTTTCTATTTACAATAGCGCGTAGAGACTAATTTGTATATTTCTATATAGTTAACAAGCAATTCGCCCCCGCTTACCCCACGATACATCTTACAAATATTATTCTGTGTAAGATCTTATACTTACATTTAAATTTTCAGAAACTGTTTATTTTTGTGGCCCTTCTTCAATTTTAGGATTTCGCACCCAAAGGGTGTAAACATAGGTTCACGGGACCCTATAGCAGTGGCCACACCGCTTGAAATATCATAGAAATCAGAAGCAAAATTACGACTATTTAATGCCACCTAGCGACAAATATATGAATTAGCTGAAAGTACGCACATTATTAATCTAAGTAGTTTTGCTACTTAACACTAGATGGCAGTTTTTCAATAGTTTGTACAGTTTTCTATAGATGGCGCTATTATCAGGAACTTTGAAAATAATGAACCGGGTCGTAAATTATATTTTCTGTTGCAAGTCTTATGTTGAGTATCCAATTAAATAATTTCAGCCAAATAATTTTCCACTAGAATGCCTCGTTGGTTTTGTGATCGCAAGCGCTACTGTTGAGCATGAAGTCCTGGGTTCGATTCCCAGGTCAGGCAAATTGTTATTGGGTTTTTCCATCAGGAATTTCTCAGTAGTAGTCACGGAGTCTGGATTTTCGCCCAGTTTATAATAACCAGCTCGCCTCCTGGAGCCTTCTCATGGACAGGTACTTCAACTTAACTGGCGAAACGTGGGTGTACTATTAGATACACCTCTGCGTGACGTTATGTTATGTAATATCACACTATAGAGGCCAGCCAAACGCAAAAGCTTTCTTTCAAGCAGCTAGGTGAACATTAATCAGCACGCTTGCTTGGGGCGGATTGGGCGATATAAGAGTACTTCGAGCATAGAACTACACAATCAAAAACAAGCCCAGATTTCCTCTTAATAATGATATCCTTTACCAGTATGACACAAATAAACTTGCGCACTGCAATGCAGGAAATGGCACAGGGACATATTGATAAGATAAAGGACTCTAAATGAAGTGGGAGCTGCATAATCTGTTTGTTTTGCACGTATATTTAATATAGAACCATTCTGCACAACATCAGTCGCGTTTGGCCATCAAAAGTAGTTACCGCTGATAACAGTGAAGAACTTGGAGTTTTACAAAGTTTAGTGCAGTAGTTTACTGGTACTCTGGCTATACCTACCTAACGAATTTTACTCATAACTTCTAAAGATAACTATCATGGCACAAAGTAGTGAAAATGGCGCACGTCTTGCTAAGAAGCGAAAACCTGAAACAGACGTGGATGCAGCGCAAGAAGACGTGGACCGGGACGTACAGCTGGTGAGAATGTTTTGTGTGGACCTATTACCTCGTTACTTATTTGAAGGAAATGGCTTCCAAGAATTTATTAGAAACATATCAAATTATACCATTCCTAAAAAGATGTCTCTAGAAATAATTGAAATAATTTCCAAAGAATACAGAAGAACAAAATCATTGTTAATGGAAAACTTGGCGTCGGTTAATCACGTGGCGATCTCGATAGACACCTGGAAGTTGGGCGTGATGGGCCAACGTACTGGACGGACCATGCGGACTGCCACTATACATTTTATTTATCAAGGTAAACCAATTTCTCAGATTTTATTCACAAAAGAGGCAAACTTGCGAAAAGACTGCAAACTAGCCCAAGAAATAAAGGACGAATTAAAAAAATTCAAAGTCTTCCCAAAAGTGGTGTGTTTTACAATATCTAGTCCCGGAAATAATAATTGTCTACAACAAGCTCTACATAGTTTGGAAAAACCAAGCGTACTTTGTGTAGCTCCTCAATTATCCACAGTTATGAAAGAAGCTTTCACTTTTATGAGTGAACATTCAGGCTTGCAGAAGAACATGAAAGACGAGCAGTTCAGTTGGCACAACCAGTACTCAGAATTAAATAAAATTATTCGAGCCAACAGTGGCGACTTCGTTCAGCATGAAAGAAAAGTACTTGGCGAATGCCTTCAAATTTTACAACCATTCAAAGAATTGAATAACACTCTGTCTAGAGAGCAATACCTTACCTTATCTTTTATAATCCCTCTCATTGTCGGTTTAAAATTACTATTAAATAAATGCACACCGTCGACTGATCTGGCAAAGCAGCTCTTGGACAAAGTCAAGGAGTGGGTTGGGCAATATTTGGGAACGTACGAAAACGAATTAATTGCAGAAAAGGCGACATTCATGGATCCCAGATTTGATAATAGAACTGTTTTTGTTACACAGGAGAAAGTAGATTCCATCAAGCAAGTTTTTATAAAAGAAGTAATGCAAGGTGAGAATCCAGGCCTGCGACAGAGTCCAGTAGCTTCAGCTTCTAACAGGCACTCAGGAGAGAGAGGAAATCTACTGGGCTATTTGGATAATAATCTAGAAGCTGACCGTAACGTGACGAGTTCTCGTGCACGGACTGCGGTGGAGCACTACGTCGGCATACCCGTCTCCAACCCTGACGACGACCCATATCAATTTTGGGAAGAGTTTAATCGTGTATCCAGGTGTAGTGAATTCTACAACATGTCTCAGAAGTACTTGTGTATTCCCGCGACTGCAACACCTGTAGAATCTACTTCTGGAGACTTTCTTTGGAAGCAAAATGATTCCAATAATATAAATTTTAATGAACGCAGAAATTTATTGGAGCTTGAAAGTATCAATGAAATATTATTTTTGCATAGTTACTATTCCAGAAATAACTGAATATCTAATCAACTTTTAATATTTACGTTAATATTTTTAAAATTACATTTTTCCTTTATTTAAGACTAGCATTTGCGCGCGACTTCATCCGCGTAGATATTATACTTTAACCCACAGGTAATCCATCAATAAGCGCAGTTCTATAGTAAATTCCAGCCCCTTTTTACCCTCCGTTCCGTTTTAAATCTAAGTTAAATAATCCTTAGGTTACAATGAATGTGACCTAATAGTGAATTGCCGATGTGATAATCTAATGTAGGAGCTATATTATTATAAGGTTTCATTTAAATCCATTCAGTAGTCTTTGCGTGAAGGAGTTACAAACATCCATACATGTAGACATCTTCACATACTTTCGTATTTGTAAAATTGGTAGGATTAATTTAATGTTTTTAAAATTAATGTTTTCCTTTATTTTAAGTTTTGAAATGTTTATTACACGTTTTAACTCTTTTTTTTCTTAGGATAACTTAACACTTATTTATACCTTTAATTAATGTTATTTTTATAAGTAGAATTGTTCTGCTAAAATGTACAAACCGACATAAAAAACCGGCCAAGAGCGAGTCGGACTCGCGCACCGAGGCAGGGTTCCGTACAAACTTTTTAAAGGACAAACTTAACTTTGCTGTTTGATCCCTAGAAAAGGCTATCGCACCAACCGCAAATAAAAAGTTTGTAATAGTAAAATTGCTTTTTTTTTGTTTTTAAACTACATATTTACAGTTTTCCGATTTTTCCATTTGCAAGGTCTTACAGCAAAAGTAAAGGGAAAATTCCTAAAAATAAAACAGTTGAATATTAAGGTAAATTTTGGTACTATTTACAATTTGCCCATATCTTTTTACCATGTTGACTCAGTACCTTGATTTTTATACACCTAATAGGGACTATATATCTGGTATAAATTTCAACTGGCTAGGCCCTAGAAAATAGGTGATTTTTAGGGTTCCGTATAAAAGGAACCCTTATAAGATCACTTTCTTGTCCACCACCGATTTTCTCAGGAACACCCGTTCCTGAGAAAATCGGTGGTGACAGACAGACAAGAAAGTGATTTCTAAAAACCCCTAAAAATCACCTATTTTCCGAAGTACCTACTTATGTGATTGTAATGCTTTTTGATACTAGTTAACGGTGATTATTATAATTATGATAACAAATACGAAAATTCATTTATAATTAAAGTTATTTTTTTTATTTCTTTAATACAGATTGTGGTTTACTATATTATTTGTAGTACTTATTTATGTACTAAGGTAAAAACACAAAACACGTTAATGTTTGGTTAAGTTACTTAATTATGTGCGCGTGAACTGAGGGACCCTACTAGTATTTCGCGAATAAAAATAGTAGGATTTATTAAAAGTCCTAAAACGAATAGTACTACGAACTAAAACGAATAGTAATACGAACTAAAATGAATAGTACTACGAACTAAAACGAATAGTACTACGAACTAAAAGTAGAAAAATCTAGGAATTTCTAATTAAATATTTTAAAAACTACAGCCCTTACAGTGTGGTCCCTCACTCCTCACAGACCATCAGCCAGATCTCGGAAACTTTCTGAAAAATTAAGGTTTTGTGACTACAGAAATTTAGTAAAGAATTTGTAAATCTAATTGTAATTTGTAAATGTACAGGAAATAAATAAATAACAAAGATGGGGTACTTTATTGTTACTGCACCCGATACATAGCATGTAGTACATCCGTAGGTATTTTCGTTTTTCAAAAAGAATTAGGTTCTTATATAGGTATTATCCAATACCGGTCTGGCCAATAATAATCTTTAAAATGTACTATACAATGCATGATGATTTTTATTTCTACATTTAAGTAATAATAATAATAATAAGAATCTGGAGACAAGAAAAGGTGTACGAAGTACCCATAGTAGTCTCTACCACGGGTGTTATACCTAACCACCTCCACCATAGCCTCAAATTAATAAACCTCAAAGACTCAATTTATATCACACTCCAAAAAGCCGCTATTTTAAATACCTGCAGAATAGTAAGGAAGTTCATGCAAATTGACGAAAATGAAATATCACACAACTCACACACACACACGCTACGTTGGCTTGGTTATGGCCCGTTAACGTAGCTTAAACTAGCCAAGGAGCTAAGAACAGAACATGTTTTTCCAAAATAATGATAATGTTTATTTAAAGAAAGCTTAGACATAGGTTACAAAATGTTTTAACAGGCTAATTTAGGTCAGTATAAGTGGTGTAGTCATCTGTAGCCGAACTAGGCAGAGCCTGTATTTCGACTATCAGCGCCAAACCCCTCGAATATTAAACAAATAAAATTGCCAGTAACATTACATTTGTTTCTTGTACAAAATCATTTTAACAATTTTATAATATATTTACTTTAACAATTTTTTTTTTAATACAAAAAAAAATAAAAGAGTTTGTGTAGTGTTTGCATGCAGGGCCTCTTATTTGTGTGAGATGAGAATGTACGTGTCTGATGTGTAAGAGGATGTGTGTGGTGTTTTTATAGTGTTCTGCTGTGTGTTGTGGTGTGCGCGCGTTTGTGTGTATGTTATGAGAGATGTATGTTATAATATACATATTACTATGGTTTTTTTTTATTAGGATGCTATGTACAAAAGAAGTTCAGTCTGTTCATAGGTAAGACTTTTCAGGTATTCGGTAAGTTTCTTCTTGCATTGAATTTTTGTTAATTTGTATATATTAAGGATTCTGTTTAACTTGTTGTAAATAAATGGACCAATGGAGTGGGCAAAGCGTAGACTAAATTTAGTTCTAGACTGCTTAGTTCTTTCGCATACTATGTCTTTTCTTCGCTTTTGTAGGAGTAGTGGGTTGTATTTTAATTTACTGTGTTGTAGGAGGGCAACGCTTAGTATGTATAATTGCCTAACGGTCATGACCTCCCATTTCTCTTTTAATGTTGTTGTAGAGAATCGGATAGGCTTGAACGTTGCAACCAGTTCAGTATTGCACTATCTCGATAGACTTCAAAGTTGTTTTTGATGTTCCTCCCCAAGAAGATATACAATATGTAAGAAGCGTGTCAATCGCTTCTTACATATTGAGATTAAGAGCGTAGTATATCTGCTTTAGCAACTTAAAGTCAGCAATGTGCCTCAGGTTTTTAAAAATATATATATATATGAGCTTTCGTATTCTTCCGCATAGCAGCCTAACATGTTCCTTGAAATTGAGATTGCTGTCTATGATAACTCCTAGATATTTCAGTGTATGCACGCGTTCCAGTGAAGGACACTTGCAGTTTCTTCCGGAGTGACACTCGTACGATACGATATTTCGCGCGATGCCATCGCCAGTTACATTTTTTATGCTAAAGCAGATGTACTTGGTTTTGTCGACATTTAATGTAAGTATGTTACTCTGGAGCCAATTTCTCACGATATCGAAGCCCCTCTGTGCAGCACCGAAAGCCTCTTCCCATGCCATTTATATACACAAGAAATAAACTGGGTCCTAGTATGCTACCTTGTGGTACACCGTGAGTGATCTGGAGGTGGGAACTTTTACAATTTCCTACACGAACACACTGAGACCGGCCAGTCAGGTAACTAGTAAAAAGTTGCAACTGTGTACCTCTAATTCCTAATCTTTCGAGTTTGTCCAGTAAGAGGGTAACAGAAATCGTATCAAATGCCTTTGCGAGATCTAGAAAGATAGTGAGACATTTTTTCTTTTTATCTAAATTTGAAGTAACAAAATCTATAAGTTTATTTACGGCTTGCTCAGTTGATTTGCCTTGTCGAAAACCATATTGGTTAGCTGAAAGCAGATTATTTTTTTCCAAATATTTAACTAGTCTTGAATTTATAATTTTTCTAGTATTTTTGATATCGCTGGTAAAATAGATATTGGTCGATAGTTATTGATGCGATTTCTGTCCCCACTCTTATAGATTGGACAAACTTCGGTTTTTTTAAGGACGTCAGGGAACACTCCGCTCTGCAGACAATCATTTATGATCTTTGTAAGAGGTGGTACAATGATGTTTCTATAGGTTTTCAGAAATTTACTACTAATATTGTCTCCACCACTGGCACAGTCTGATTTTAGGTCGAAGATGAGACGTTCCACCTCCTCTTCAGTTGTGTCTATGAGAGCAAACGAATGCGGACCGAAGTATATTGATTAATTATAATATTTGTATACTATAACCACATTAAGAAACTGATTCATGTAAAAGGTATTAGTTTATTATAAGGTGTGAATAATAAGGCTTTAAGGCTTTACCAGTCTGGCTATATTGCTAATAAATAAATTAAATCTAGCCGTTTTACGTAATTAATTACTTTAAAACTTAAAATCATAAAACTTTGAATCAATTAGTAACTAATCGATACAACATATTCTAAGTTTAACGACTCACGTAGTACCCGTTAGTCCTCTACGTGAGTACGTTTCACTAGGTATCTCAGATTCTGATAGAATAATGGGTATTTCTTAATACTTTGTTTGAGTGTTATAATTATACCGCTACCTGTGTCACTGAAGCCGACAGGCTTGATAACGCGAGGCATACACCGCAAATTAATATTGTGTAAGATTTATGTATAATTATTTCAAATATGTCGGCCTGACTCGAGTATAAAATGCGTGGCCTAAGCTGTCATTTAAATCTAGCACTGTCTGGACAATCTTCCGAGCCTTCATTGTTCGGATCGGTACATCGAATCCGAAAGTATTTATTGAATAAGAAAGTCTACCCGAAGCAATCTTCTCATATTCGCCTGCCAGCAGTGACCAGCAGGCCTAGCCAAGTTACAAACGATTCGTATCTCTTTCTACAATCGTAAGCGAGCGAGCCATGCTCTACGGATCAAGTGCGTAACACCGAAATCCGTAGTCGGACGAAAGTGTACAGCGCGCGACGTTCGGGGACCGGGCGGTACGCCACAAGTTGTTGGGCTACGCCACAGTTGGGCAGGACCAGAGCAGCATTATATATATAGAGCAAAGCTTTACCCAGCAGGCCTAACTTAGTAGGCCCAGCAGGGGGTTTATCCTAAGCGGACACGACGATGACGATAATGATAGTAAACCTATAGGGTGCCATGGTCACCGACACACAAACGTTTGCCACGCATTCAGTACATCATTCCGAACACTAAAATATCAGCTGTTTCCTACAACAGTGCAATACCTACACGATCATACATAATGAATAGAGCGGCAAGTTTTTTTTATTTATCATAAAAAAAAATTACTGATGTAAAATTTCTATGTGGGGTTCTACTGAATACGTAGTAAGCGTTTGTCCACCCCCCGTATACAGGGTGTAAACGGACCCTTCACGAAGCCCCTTCAACCAAGCATTCTGTACATCAAAGTAACTACCCAAAAATTATTGCTTGGAAACGACTTTTTTTTTGGGGTGTAATCACGTTTTACGGTAAAACTAAAAGTATCGCACTCAACACATTGTGCTGATAGACGCATTTAACAGTTAACGGGTTATGGGCGTATTAAAGTAAAGTTATGACCTTAAACACTAGTACATATTATTATTTGAAAAAAACTTGGAAAATGTTGGAACTTTGATCTCCAATATCTCCGTGACTAGAAGGTTCCCAGGAATGGAAAAACAAAAAAATTATCGCAATGACGGGGAGAACAAGTTCTTTTCAGCTTCGTTAAGAGTCTATTCACACCCTTTATTCGTTCATTATTTATTCTTCAGCTTGTGCCGACAGGCAACCTTCGTTCTTTCATGTCCCGAACATATTTATTCGAAAAAAAGTGTTTTTGATATAACCACACCACAAACTTGTTCGAATTAGAAGCAAGCGATACTTCTACAGTAAGCCGGCGCCAACGTTTACTAACAGTTTATGTAATCGCGTCCTTCTGTTTTACGACAAATATTGCGCTTCGGTCGACGAGGCGTTATTAGTGAATATACTTACTAATACGGAGTAATGAGCGTAGCAGCGGGGAACCGTGCGTCACCGGCGCGGACCGGCCCGGCCGGGCGGCCGTGTTCAATATAATATTATACTTATCTAAGACTAGCTTTTGCCCGCTGCTACGCTCGCGGAATTTATAATTTGACAATTAAACTCTTAACACACTAAGTACTAAAGTCGCTATAATAATATAATTCAATCATGATTCGAAACACACGTGGCGCCATTTCTATGATCATAAAAATGTTATTGTTGGTATCCTCGGGAACAGTAGACATTTTTTTCGGGATGAAAGGTCATGTCCGTTTCTGTACACCTGACAACGTATATCAAAATGATTCATTTCAGGATGATCGGTTCATCAGTGTTTTAGGCGTGAAAAGGTAAAAAACAAACAAACTTACTTTCGCATTTATAATGTTAGGATTTTATTGTATTCAACAACAGCTAGCCTGCGTCGTGGACAGTCTGTAGATGATTCACAATGTTTGCACAATTGGAGATTCCTCGTGTCTCCAACAGCATTATTTTAAAGCTGTCGCTCCAGGTGTCATACATAAGGTTGTCTACTTAGTTGTTACCACAAAGCTTATCCAATTCTGCCCTACCTGGATAGTTTGGTATTAACTTCTCAATTCTCTCTTATTATCTCTGGTAGTTGGAGCCGGTGCAGCATGTTCAGTCATCTCACGAGAGCCTACATTCTATACATTACATAACATCTTTCACACAGTCCATTCATTTTTTCTTTGGTCTTTCTCTACTCGTATATATCCAACATCCAACATATATAACATTTACACTTAAAATTATATATGACATGGCGCCATCCAATGCTTGACTGCGTTTGAATAGTGGGCACAGCGCGCAACACCACGCCAGTGGTGACGTATTGCGTGGGAGTACATCACAGACAACGAATAATACAGCTACCTGAGCTCTATAATCCTTTGATAACAGTACTGTGTCAGCAGGGGCAGCCTCGCGTGCCAGCCAGCGACTGGTCGACACCTGGGGCCTTGCTCGCTAACTGTTTCAACATTTAATAAGAAATATTTCAATTAGAACTATAATGATTGTTCTTAGCTCCGTTATTTCATTGGAATCGGCAATTTATCTGGACCACGGTTAGCTACTTCGTAAGGACTTAATTAACTTACCTACAGAGACTTAACACTTCTTAATACAATTGTTTTTCTTGAAACATTGGACAGCCGTGACGTGATTGGGTACAAGCAAGAACAAGAGTAGCGCTATTAAATACATAAAATTGAATGAAACCTGTTTAATTTGCAATACTAATTATATTGAATTTTCCGAAATAGAAAACTCATTAACTTTCCAATTATCGATGTAGTTGCAATGAAACTCGTATGAAATGCTTAATTTCGTTTATAATGTATGTACCTATTTACCTAACCTTACCGAGTCGGATAGATTGCCCCAAAGAGCCAAAAATGTGAAACTGAAAGCACCCAAACGCCGGCCATGTTGTCGTCACGGCGCACGCGCCGCTTCGCGACATTTCACGGATAATTCGGCGGGAAACGCGGAAACGTAGCTGTGAGGCTGTGACCTCGCGTCTTCCGCGCTTCACACAAAAACCCCGCCACCATGCCAGCCTAGGAGTCATGGATAATTGACAATAGATGGGTAATTGGGTGCCTCGCTGACTAAATTTAACCGCACCCAGTCACGGAGCGTACACCTGACACTGGGCACTGATTGTAACAACGGAGGGAGGATGTCGGGAGCGGTCTGCGGGTTCTATAGGAAGAGTTATTTTTAGAATATAGCTACTACTAGTTCATGGCATCACACGCAGGTATTAGCAACCTGCAGTTACAGTTCTGGGTGGTTCTTCGAGGTTCTTCAAAACGCGGTCACACGGTCTTAATTCCTAACCTATTAAACATTTACTCTTTATTTAAATATGTGCATAATTTCAACATTAAACTCCTTATATTATTTATAATGTTTATAAAAGTAAACATCTAATTTCAAAAACGGGAGCAAAATCGGTGTTCTTCGCGCGTCACACTCGGTTCGCGCTCACGGCTAACTTTGATAACTTTTGTATTCAATTCATAAGCATAATTATAATGTAATACATCAAATTAATCGTGTTTAACTATGCATAATAATTGCTAAAGCACATTAATTACAATACTTAATAGACATTATGTCTCTGTCACACGATTTTGCTAGTTTCGCGAGCGCGCAACAAAACTGCACCGCTCTTCCAAAAGCGCCAACTTGTCAACCACCACTTGTTCCACTTTTTAGCTGCATGGGCACTCTGTAGTATCCCCGGGCAGTGGGGGGGACATGTACTACGTTCTTCTAAACAATAAAAATACGAGGCAAGTTATTCTTTGAATATTTTTTCAGGTAGGCATGGTCAAGAAACTTTCATGCGTATCTTTTGAAGGATAATGTTTATAATTTTTTAATCATTTTGAATCAAGCAATAAGATAGATCTTCGAGAATTTTCCCAAGAACTTTGTTTGTTAATTTACATATAACTTTTATCGTAATTCACAAAAATGAAAAAATTTCATAACTATCGTGGCACAACTTTCGTGGTTATTTGTCCACGAAAGTCAGCTAGCGCACCACAAAAGCTATAAATCTCCATCAAATAATAACTATAGATTTTTTGTGAGCCGCAGATGCATATGTATTTGTATAAGTATTTATGTGTGTTATGTATCTCTTGTAAAGACTCGTAGAATGAGTTCCTATTTGTATGTTTTCTCGTAACCAATTTAACAGTCCCCATCCCAAACTGGGCTGTTTTGCCAATTCTATCCAACTTTCGTGGGCACCAAAATTTCAAATTGAACGTAATCATCTCTGTAGTTTATGCACCGATTAATTTTTTTTTTATATTGTAATAAATATTAAATAATTACACTACTTATATGCAAACTACAACTCTAAATAATAATAAAAATATGTACAAGTAACAAAACAATTACAGGGCGTCAAAAAATTCGTCCACATCGCTGTCAATTAAAATTGTTTTTATTGTTTTTACAGCGTCTTAAATATGTGTCCGTTTATTTGAAGAATACTGTAAAAAAAAATCGCTACGAAAGTTACGCAGAGAATACTTTTTGAAGAACTACCCTTCTACAGCTCCTCTAATATTGTTGTAGGAATGGTTCAGGGTACCATTCCTTTGCAGTTGATAATTCGTTATTTACGAATAAAAAACTCAAGGTTGTAACTGCGAGCTGACTCAATAATGAAACAAAAAAAAATACACTAGAATTAGGTCAGTAAGACTAATAGTTTTGTAATTATTAAGCTTGGACGATATAACCCTTTTTATTACACATAACTCACCTGGTACCCGTATGTGATTGTAAAGACGTTTCAAGTCAAAATTCAAACATCAGTGAAGTCACCATAGATTACACCACCAATCAAATCGAATGCAGCACATAATGATCATATTGTAAGGAAATCCGTCAGTCGGGTAAGTGAAGAAGAAACCCATTTCCTAGGTCCCAACCGGAAGGTCAGCCCCAGAGCATCAAGGCTGCCGGAGATGCAACTCTTTTAATACTTACCAGAAGTAAGTACTAAATGATGACTGGCACAAGAAGTCAGTAGACGAATACTGTGTCAAGGGTCCAGTGGTCAATCCTTTTGGGATAGTTTTAATAATTTTGTAAATAAACATTCTTCACTGCTCAGCTTTTACTTGTGAATTAGTTATGGTCTTAATTTGTCTTTTTTTATATAATAGTCATAAATCTGAAGAAATAATCTGAGAATAAGAATAAATTTATTAATCCATCGTTACAGACATTTACTTAACCTAGTTTAGCATTATGACAAAATCGTAACACGTGAAATTGTGTAGTGTATGTGTATGTGTGTGTGTGTGTATGTATGTGTGTGTGTGCGCGCAGATGTGTGGATTTGTAGTTATTTTATGTTTTGAAAACCCGGGTCTGCCTGTCAGCTCTGGGCTAGTACAATTTAGATTGCCATCGACACGCTAAGAAGTAGACGTTAGGAATTATGTCAGTCACATCACAGTCCACCAGGAAAACAAGTCAATCATGTCAAAGATGGTATAGATATAAATTAAGTAAAAGGTTGGGAGAAACCAATTTTGTTCCAAGTCCACCCTCACCGACTGACTGCTTGTCAGGTCTAAAGCTACCCCTGTTTGTGCTGCTGTATTGCAAGACAAAAAAACTAGTGAGTATTTTAGTACTGCCTGCTATCTAATGATGATGTTACCATCTTACCTGTTTCGACCACAGTGACTGCATTCGATGGCATTATGTTGTGGTTGAGAGCTTTGGAGTGTTTCTCTTTCCTGAGCTCTCACGTGACTAACATGCAACTTTGGCCGAGAAACTTCGAGTACCACATAGTTAGCAAGCCCCTGAGCTATGAATTTTCGAATCTCAGCTCCTCCTTGCAAACTACCGACTAAACGATGATGTGAATTGTGAGGTGTTTGATCTTCAATCAAGAGGTGTTATGGTGGTTTTTGCAGTACTTTCATTCCACCCTTTGATTAGTAGTGCATGCAGTCTGAGCTTCGGTCTCGTCCCCGCGGTTGCAATAAAACTGCATCGTCTGCAGCAGAAGGTGCGCGCGCGCCAGTCGCTGCAGTTCGACCGCGTCACGCGCATTCCCGCACAGTCGCACGGTCGCAGTCGCACAACAACCAGTCGCGGTTGCACGCCACTCGGAACGTGAAGTCGGAACGGTGATCGAGTTGCTATATTGCTCTAAGTTGTTCTGTGTCAATTAGTTCAAGTTGTTAAGTGAACTTGTTCGATTCAGTTATCTGCGGTTGAATAACGTCTTTAGAAAACCATAAGGTAACATACATACAAACATACTTATATCGTATTCAAACAATAACCTTTGAGAAAACAAGCCTTCATGAATGCACCCCTTAAGAAAGCTGCATCAAAATTTAAGATTCAAATAGCTAGCAAAAATGTAAACCTTTATTAATATTGATGAACTACGCCAGATGCTGACTTAATCATTTCCAATTCATCCTCGTACCTAATAACTGGAAAGTGCCAATCACTGTGTCCACAGCACAGTCAGTATGTGGTGAAACAGCAGGATGGCGGATGATAACAAAACTGTAGAAAGATAAAAAAATGTATGAATCGATGAGTCTTCAGAAGGTACAGATATATGAGCACCATGAATGAGGAAGCTGATTAAAATATAGGGAGGTCTATCCAGAACCTTCTAGAGTTAGATGCAGGATGTTTTGGGAAACTACATGCTTGGCTGCCAAGCCTTGTCCCAACTATGTTGGCTTACAGTCTAACCGGATGCAGCTGAAAAAACAGCAGTATTTTACACATGAAGCGACTGCGTAACACGATACCCCTTGGTAAGACTGCGATCAGACTTTCAGGCTTCTGACTCCCCGCCCTAATACTGTTTACTTCTGAAGTAACATTTTCTTGTAGGTTTTTATGATATCAAACAAGAATGATCGGAAAACAAGTTGGATTATAAAGATATACAAATTACTATTAGATTTGTAGGAGGAGCTCGTGGCTGAACAATAACAGCGCTCAAATGTAACATATTGATATTCAGCTGAGCTAAACATTGTTGGGAAAAGGCTAGGCAGATGAAGCTATGGCTGGCAAACGTAAACGTGTTATAGCATCTGAAAGTCTGTAGGTACCTATCATGAAAAAAAAACAATATAATCACTAATCCATATACAATACCGCTATTTATCCACAAATAAACAGAATATTCCAATATCAATACAGTTCAGCGACAACTACTACTTATTTTAAAAATAAACAGTGTTTAATAAAAGAATGTGGAAAGAAATGCCAAGTACAGTGAGTGCGCGACAGAGCGACCGCGCGACCCAGTCGTACGGTGCCAAGTTGAACCGGCCACAGATCGATAGTATAAATTACTGTGCACTTGTTTCTAGGTTTACAATTCAATCGCACTGTGTATGGAGCTTCATGGTCCTTCCGCCACAGCCGTGATCCCTGGCCCCCCTTGACCTTCTTAGTTTTGCAACGCTCTGGGTAAATTGTGGCAAATGAACATCTAGCTTTCAAATAATACTTAATATTTGAAGTCTTCTGAGACATTTAGATACATAAAGCTGTTTTTTTTTCAATTAATTCAATAGCACAATTTATTATATATCTGATTCTGTACTGTAGTTACATTGCTTGTAAGCATCCATAACCATAAGACATTCTTTTTCGCTCTCTCTTTCTCAGCACTTCGTGTATAACTCTATCTTAAATGTAACCTGACCAGTTCAACTTAAGGTCTTAAGAACCTGACCTTACTACATAGCCTAGATCTCCAAGATCTAAAGGACGTAAGCACGGTTTTGAAACCGACGCCAATTAATTATATTATCTAATTAGTGTTAGACGAGTTTTTGTAGCACCCACAGCTCGTCAGATCTTGTTGCAAGGTCGGGGGCAGGGCTGCCAGTCAGTAATGATATGTCTGTAGCATGATATGCACGAGAAGTTTTTCTACAGAATTTTTATTAACTAGTTGTTACAAAGACTCACACTACGTTTCAAGGAAAAAGAGGTTAGTGATGTACATACAAGCAAAACGCGTCAGCTTGAAAGTAACAACAATACTTAGACACCTGTACAAATAAACAAAATTGAAACGCCTGTTTGTAATTTCTAAAAAATAGCTATTTACTTAATACGTATGAAAGTATAAATACAAGAACCGTTTACCTACGATTTATTTAGAAATATTGTTTAGAAATATTATTAGGGTTCCGTGCAACAAAATTTAAACCCTTTTAAACAAAATCACGAGAATCGAAGGTTGCGGGCAAAAGCTAGATACGTATTTAAGATAAATACTTCCAAAACAAGTAACATTAAATTAAAACTTAAAAAAAACCTACCTACACGTAGGGTCATAATTTCATGGTTATTTTTTTTCTTTTTATAGGGTTTCACGTTTATACTTTTTGTGTCGAGGTTTATTTAATTTTTTTAATTATTTATATTTTTTTATTCTTTTTGTAGGGATTCCTTAAATAGGGTTCCGTACCTCAAAAGGTAAAAAAGGAACCCTTATAAGATCACTCTCTTGTCCGTCTGTCTGTCCGTGTGTCACCACCAGTTTTCTCAGGAACGGGTGGACCTAGCAAGTTGAAATTTATACCAGATACTGAGGTCTATAGTCCCAATTAGGTGTATACATACCAAAGTCCTGAGTCAACAAAATAAAAAGATATGGGCAAAGTTAGATTGTCGCGAAAACTTGTAAGTAGCACAATTTACCTTTTTTTTCGGAATTTTCCCTTTATTTACAATTCTAGGTCAACCGGAAGTACCCTATAGGTTTTGGGTCGAAAACCTTTAAGGTAGTTCCCGTTGGCCTAGAATCACGAAATTTGGCGAGAAGCAATGTCTTACAGCACATGTATAGGGAAAAATCTGAAAACCGTAAATATTATGTAGTTTACCTTATAACAAAAAAAAGCAATTTTACTATTAAAAACATATTATTTGCGTTTGGTGTAATAGCCGTTTCTAGGGATCGAACTGCAAAGTTAAGTTTGCCCTTTAAAAAGTTTGTACGGAACCCTCGGTGCGCGAGTCCAACTCGCAATTGGCCAGTTTTTTTTTAGTTTCTTTTATTTTCTTGCGTTTTAAGTTTCTGGTAATTTGGTGTTTAAAGTGATTTGTAAAAAAAATATGTAATCCGCCATTTTGTGGTGGCGGCCATCTTGGACCGATTTTAATCAAACATAGCTAAGAACACTCCCGACTAATTCGCCTTTAAAACAAAAGAAACAAATTCAAAATCGGTTCATTCTTTCGGGAGCTACGATGCCACAGACAGACAGACACACAGACACGTCAAACTTATAATACCCCGTCGTTTTTGCGTCGGGGGTTAATAATATAAAATACAAAATAATTTCTTGCTACATAAGTTTACATAAAATTTAAAAGGTAAATATCACTCATTAATGAAACTTTCATAATACACATAGCGTGCATTTATTTACAAAGTTGGATAACAAACGTTATATAATTAGTGGGTTTCGTTACTACAAGAAAAGAAATGAACAGTGGATAAATTTTTCACCTTACGCGCATGTGAATGTAGCGAAACGGCCAAGCCACATATTTTGACAAAGGGTGTAGAGTTTGTGAAGTTAGACCTTGTAGAGTTAGGGCGTGTAGAGTTAGAAGCTTGGCTCTACATGAGATCTGATAACTTTTTGACAGTGCGAGTCATATGGTCTCGTCTTAGCAACATTTTACACGAAAATGTTTTTGGTGGCATCTAATATAAATATGAATACTTCGTTTTTTTTCTCTACGATTCCTTTATTTGGAAATTTGGACCATTATAGCCCACTCCCTCTCACCAAGATTTTGATATGCTGCTGTGCCATCATTCGCACACCATCTTTTTTTTAATGGCATCTCGCAAGTCAACCTATCAGGCTGACTTCTGCTTAACTCCGGTTAAATGTCGCTCACGATCATTCATGTAGATGTCTCTATAGGTACCGCGTTCGTGTCCTTATTGTGTAGCTACTAGGTAATCTCTCAAATTATTATGATTTCAGTAATAGAGTTTTTTATCCAAATTTGAGGCAAATAATGGAGCCACAATTAAACATAATTAGTTACAAAATGTTGGGGCATGTTTGGGACGCGATTTACACACGTTTTGGAAATTACTGTACCCGCCGAAATCGTCTGTCGTGCAGGATTTGACAGTAATTACGTACAAATTGGACTATTTTTGCGACAATTATTTCCGTCCGTGCAGGAAATTGTGAGAAAATTATCAAATGTTGTTTGAAATGAAAATTTCAGCCTGAAATCACGAATACAAATACATAGGTAGGTACTTACCTACTAATGATTCCGGTTCACGGATTGGACATAGTGTTATTGGTTTTTTTCTTTAGAGTTGATGACAATAAGCTCACCAATAGCGAAATATACGTGCTCTCTGCCTTACCTTTTGGCAAATACAAGCGTGATCGGTGACTACGACATCACTCCACAATAAGAGCTTGGCAATGGCAAGCTATATCTACCTTTACAAGAGTTATTTCAGTAGTGATATTGTGGAACTTGAACTTGAAGTGTTTGTACAAAAACGCCACCATGTCAGTCCGACTTCAGGACCAAGCCTCGGAACCTATCCTCCTGCAGCGAGGTGTGAGACAGGGAGACGTCATATCTCCGAAACTATTCACTGCTGCACTGGAGGATGTCTTCAAGGTTATGGACTGAAGAGGGCTAGGCATCAACGTCAATGGCGAGTACATCACTCACCTTCGGTTTGCCGACGATATAGTGGTCATGGCTGAGACCATGGAGGACCTCAGGACGATGTTCGATGACCTCAGTAGAGCTTCCGGAAGAGTGGGTCTTAAAATGAACATGGACAAAACCAAGGTCATGTTGAATGCCCATGTCACACCCACTCCTATTAAGATCGGAGACTCTACACTCGAAGTTGTAGACGATTATGTGTACCTGGGACAAACGGTCCAGTTAGGTAGGTCTAACTTCGAGAAAGAGGTCAATCGTCGAATCCGACTCGGCTGGGCAGCGTTCGGGAAGTTGCGCGGTATCTTCTCGTCCAACTTACCGCAGTGTCTCAAGACGAAAGTCTATGACCAGTGTGTGTTGCTAGTGATTACATACGGGACCGAAACGTGGTCGCTCACAATGGGCCTCATCAGAAGGCTTAAAGTCACCCAAAGGGCAATGGAGAGGGCTATGCTCGGAGTTTCAAAGTTACCGACGTAGCCCGAAGAATTGCCAAACTTAAGTGGCAGTGGGCAGGTCACATTGCTCGCAGAACGGATGGCCGATGGGGCCGAAAAGTTCTGGAATGGCGACCGCGAACCGGAAGATGTTGCGTTGGAAGGCCTCCCACTACGTGGACCGATGACCTGGTGAAGGTTGCGGGCGTCCGCTGGATGCGAGTCGCACGGGACCGGTCAATGTGGCGACACTTGGGGGAGGCCTATGTCCAGCAGTGGACGTCTTTCGGCTGAAATGATGATGATGATGAACAGGATCGTGTCTGTTGATGTCGTTTACAAACTTCACACCCGTTTTGTGTCACAGCATGAGCAGAACTAGAGGTATGAGCAATTTACGTCAATCGTTACGTGGTGCGATAACTCAGAGCTGACTTTGAGTAGATTATTATGTTCTATTGTTTCAAGATATTGTGTTGTGGAAAATGTTTAATGTTTTTCTCATAATGTACATTTGCTTAATTGAATTTTAAAAGCAGTGTTTGTTACAAACAATATGTAATCTTATATTTAATTAAGAATAATAATAAATGGGCTTACTTATAGTACCTACTTATTCAAATGGAATAATATAAGTAGGTATTTCACACAATGACAATATACTTTCAGCGTTTTTCATTTTCTTAACCTAATTTAGTTCCTTGTAAATGTTATAATTCTTACCGATTTTGAAGATACAACCGTGTTGTCGAGGTCAAGGCTGCACCGACTACCAACCTTCCTATAACTTTACTTGTCGAGTAGATGTATATCGTGTCTGAAAGTTACTTTACTGCCTAATCAAATTTTAATGAAATTACAGGCGAAATGTGGGTATGGATACACCTCTGCCTTACCCTTCGAGGATCCTCAAGCCGCTAGATCAGTAGTCTATATTCTAGAACTTTGTTCCACAATACCGACGTAAACATATCTCGATGTAACTGAACTGTGGTACCAAGGAAGCGCTCAATTGTTTCCCGACCTAGAATGGTTACCGTATTCTGGCGAGGAATTAAACGGCGAGACCGCTGACGGGTAGACTAGTGGGTGTAAATCTGAAAGGAGCTATAACTTTTCTGTCTGAGGCCGATTTAAACTTCTCCATAATCAATCCATTGTTTAGTAATTTAGACTATCCTAAGTACTGGTAGAAAATTCCCAACTCTGCCTATCACAATTATTTTTTTCTCGTGCAATTTTTAGTACTTACCAAATAATCTATGTGAATTTACTGAAATTGCTAAAACTACTTCATTGAACGCGTTCAGTTACAGAATTTATTGACATACCTATCAATAACCCTTTGTGTCGCAATTTGAATTTGCAACTCTATTGTTTTACTTTCCCGTGTTCTGTATTAATTTCCATAAAGTAATTAATTGTTTATAGTGATTAGTGTCCGACACATGAGACAAATGGTTACACAATAATAACTACGGGATTCATGTCGGTGTTTTCTCGGAAATTAACTTTTCTATGGGGTCACTTACGAGGCTGGTCGGAGAAGGTTCACCCTCGAGATCGACGTTCGACACGTTGTCAAACTCGTGCGTGAACCTCCTTCAACTTAAGCACACGATGTAGAATTTAAATAAACACATATCTTAAAACATACATTTAATGTATTTCCTTCGGGTTGGCCAGAGATGTTCCTATGATAGGAACACCCACATTTCACTTGTTGTGTTCGAGTCCCTTGTGATAGTTATGCTACCGAGATAAAACAAGACCTCATGATCAGCCGCGCTTGAACGAACAGTAGAGAACAATATACAGGGTGGTCCAAATAGTGACGTCCTTAAAAAAAATTGATTCCTCACGTCCAGAGGTAGGTATCCGAAAATACCCCATTTATATGTATACATATATGTATACGTGTATGTTCCACGATGCAGCAGGGACGATATATGGGCAGGTCACATTGTTCGCAAAGCGGATGGCCGATGGGGCCGAAAAGTTCTGGAGTGGCGACCGCGAACCGGAAGACGTTGCGTTGGAAGGCCTCCCACTAGGTGGACCGATGACCTGGTGAAGGTTGCGGGAGTCCGCTGGATGCGAGTCGCACGGGATCGGTCAATGTGGCGACACTTGGGGGAGGCCTATGTCCAGCAGTGGACGTCTTTCGGCTGAAATGATGATGATGATGATGATGATGTTCCACGATTCTTGATAGTTTTTTGATTATAGATTCTTGAAAATTGTATGGGAACTCTGGTTAAACAAATTCTATCAAAAAAAGTTCACAACAGCCACTCGAAACCAGTATGCGGTCGGAAATTATACAAATTATTTACAGTAGACCTTCTGCCCTTGCACCATTATCGTGTCTTGATGACGTCACTCACACGCACGTGGCGCACGCGCACCTCCGCGCTCGCACGTGACTCCCGCGCCGAATGGACATGCTGCTACAAGACTACGTTCACGAGTGCGTGTTGCACTACCGTTATAAACGTTACTATGACTGCGACTATAGAATTCGTGATCGTGCTCAGTGAGGCGATCCAAATCGTGAATGTTAGGTACTGTATGCCTTTGATTTTTGGATGCTAGGACTTAAACAGGAATAAACTGCACAAATGGGTTTGAAGTCGGGGCTGTCACTACAGGGTGACCACTGTATTCGTTTGGTCAATGAAGAGTGAGTAAATAAACAATACCCACATCATGAACAACAACAAACGAATCGCAACATAAATACATTCCTAATTGGTCACATTACATTAAAGTAGGGTTAAGATGGAAACAATGCAATTGCCAGGAGATTAGAGTGGGATGTCCATCAATTGTAATTGCGATAATTATTTGTATACCTACCTGATTGGACACATTGCATCTTATATTAAATCAAGATGGAAATCTCACAGTTACTCTGAGAATTGTAGGGATGTTAGTAGTACAGAATTCTTGAGGAGCAGCTTTAGAAACGTTCAACTCCTAAAAAGTATGAGATTATATAATAAAATTATGTTAGCATACGACACTTAGTCCTTAGCACCTTAACACTTTCACTTTCACCGCTAAGTTCATAAAATGCATACCTACAAATTAGCATGCCTTTTTTTTTTTTTTTCGTTTGGATGGGAAATCATCAAATGACTCCTCCCGCTCTGGGCGGAGCAGGAGGGAGTGTCAGACTTTTACTGACTAAGACCCATCCATGTTCCTTCATCGCTCTTTGTGTTCAGCCCCGGCAGGCTTCGGCCCTTCCCTATTGCTGACTCTCTTGGAGGCGCGCGTGGATCACGAACGCGCCGTCGACACGGCCTGTCGTCATGAGACGGACGGACGGCGAGCTAGCCCATAGCTCCCCGTCCACAGGCCCGCGTCTACGGTGGCCGGAAGCCACCACGTGGCCCCCGACGCCCGGGGCGTCTCCCGCGGCGGTCGGGACGTGAGGATCTCTCCCTCTCACGTTCCACCACCTCCTTCGCTAGCATGACTGCTTCGCAGAAGGAGGTGAGGGCGTCCCATTCCGTCTCGAAATTGGCATGCCTTAACCTACCTTTAGCAGGTTTGTTAAATCATTCTCCGACCACAAACGGTTTTCTGATCGCGAAATATAGGCGAAAACAATTGCAAATAACCAACATTTACCTACTTTTGTTGCTAATACTTAAAAAAAATAACATAAATGATAAAAACATGAACAGACTCATAAAAACAGCTTCGATCCGAGTACCTACACAATATATGTCAACCCTAAGAATAGCGCATTTGCATCAACTCACATTAGGGCAATAAGTAACGGATAGTAAATTACATAATGTGTTGTTGGCATTATCAAATCAAGATAATGTACCGTTATTACTAGATATCATTATTGAAGTGAGCCATGCAATGTCACATAACATCTTTAATTCAGCAATTTTGAGAAAATCTACAAGATTGTCATGTAATTGTATGTCAATTTACTTCTTCATTATAAGTATCACATGAAGTCTAAGAAGCCAAAATGTATGTAGTCATTTGTACATAATCGTACATAAATTACCTTCATGCAAACAAAACATACACATAATATGAAGTCTTCCTGGAATTATTTAAATAGATGGCAGTTATACCACGATGGCATTACTAACTATTGTCAAAGAGTAAACTTAGAAATTTAGAAAACTTGCTAATTTAATTTATTCTTCTTCTTCGAAGAGGAGTTGCAAGCGTAGTATAAAATACAAACAAGAGTCTGATACCCAACACCCACTATTTGGCGCCCAAATACCAACTCCACGACTAAAAAGCAGGCACAGCTTCCTAAAATCCGCTACGTCCTCAATTGTGGCAAAATACCAGTCCTGGTGAAAGCCAGGTCCTCATGAAAGGGCGCAGAACCGCGTGGGAGGATGTAACTCTAACCTCGTGAAGTAGGGCTACCTCGACGGATAAGCGGCGCGGCGGGGTGTGGATGTGGAGCTGTGTCGCAAACTGTGCTCCACCTCCTATCCTGCCCACTGACCCGTAAACGTGGACAGGAGGCACGCACTGCGCTGCCACCGATGAAGCTGTGGAAGTGGCGAACTATTGGGTTAATGAAACAGGTATAACGTCGTGCCAGCGACACGAGGAAGAAGACGGCATGGAATGACTTCTTCTTCAGCCTCCTGTGCTCAAGCTTTTACATTACCTACGTACCATCAGTAACTCGATTTTCAATCTACTCTCCATACCTACATCATTACATCTCAGAGTATTCGCAGATTGGTGGAATAGGCATGACGACAGTATCAAAAAATTGCAAATCTATTTATACCGTCATCGCGTCTTTGAGAATTTTAAAACCGTCGTATCTTCGTCAATTTTAGTTAACGTAACAAAAGAAAAAACACGGGTCAAATATTTTTTGATAAGACTAATTAGATTTTTTTTGTCGTCTATTCCCCGATGTTGAGGAGGTGGATGCGGCTCCACGCTGAATTGTGATTGTACATGTTCATCTGTGTCTGTAACCTACTAACACTAGAACTTAAGTAAAATTGTTACTAACCCTATGGACTCCGGTCTGAAATAAAAACTTTCTATTCTATTCTATTAAACATCTCTTTCTCTTAGCGCATCATATGTGATGTCATATTGATGGTATTTAAAAAGTAGATATTACAAAAGTGTACATTTAAGTGCAGTAGTGTTATTTCTTAAAGAATTGTATACTTAGTGCTCCTAAGTAAACTCTAATTACAATATACAACATGTTACGTAATTAACGCACACCCTCAGACACCCCAATTAGTTTATTATGTTAAAATCATAATACATGCACTGAATTTTTAATTAAACATGTCTAGGCAATGATTATTTAATAAATTAGTTTTCCTAATTCCGGAAGAATGTTGTAGTCACAGTACAAATCAACGAACGCACACAGTCGCATACGTAGGTCTCATACCTACGTATGCGACTGTGTGAGTCTTGCTAGCCTAGTAGGTATTCGCTCGCGTTCGAGACAGCTGTTAACGTCGTCGCTCGACTCAACTTCAATAGAAAAGTTCAATACATTTTAATGCCTGTTTTCTTAATTGATGTTTTAATTTAGAAAGCACTTCGTCATTTTTTATCAAAAGCGTTCCCTATCCTATTTTTTAGATCCTCGGCACGTCTTGTTGTCGCACTAAAATAAACTAACGATTTAATACGTCCCCACAAAAAAAGTCGTAAAATCAGCTGATTGGGGATTCTCATCGAATTAATCCCATATTTCGTTTTGAAAACGAGTACCTACGTGTACGCCAATCGGCTCCCCTGTCGATGGCTGTGTTCGGACGGAACGTTCCATGGCCACGAAGTAGCAGCTAACATAGTCCTACCCTGCGGTCTACTCTTGTACCATACCTTTGGTTGACTTGAATGTTCTGCCAGCTAGAACCACATTATCACCACACTGCACCGTGCCACAGTCCTCACCATTAGTCACCATTTCACTGAACATTTTGTGTCAATTATTGCAAAAAACTATTTGCATAAGTACACTGTACGGAAGTTAGCGCGTGACTAAATATTGTTTACACTAATTTAAGTTAGCTTTGATTGTAGGCGCCGCCGGCGCCGCCCGGTGGCTATCTCGCTCTATCCCAGGTTTTTAATTTGCACGAGAAAGGGAACGAAAACAAGTATGACATATTTCGCATTTTGTTGGTATGGGTAACTATTGTTTCCTTTGTATCCAGTGTCTGTTAATGTGTGTGTGTGCGGTTAAATCGCCAAGTTTACTTCAACTGTTTTTGTAAAGACTTTAACATGCTTGAAATAAGGTTCATTTTTCTTTATTTTGTATTGAATGGCGGAATTTGTATTAATACAAATAAAACTGCACTTTTAAAAGTCTTATTGCCTTGAGTTACGGTCCATTTCAGTTTGTTTGGACTATACAAGGGTAGTGTGACTATAAATTACGTAGCTTTAATTATTTTTGGGATAAAAAATTACCTATATTAAAAATTATAGAAATCGATTCAGTAAACGATTCTGAACAAAGTAATTTTAGGATGTGCGTTAATTATGTAACATGTTGTATATAACAGTTACAAGTAACGAAAATGTCGAATTCAAATGTTACCCAACATTTGAAGCGACCTGCCTGATCTAGGTTTAACCTGTGTTTCAGGCCATCACTTTACATTGCATAATTTAATTAAGACAGTAAAAGTTTTAAATTAAAATAAATCTGTTAAAAACTATAACAAAAATCAAATTGCTACAAAAACATTACATTAAAAACTAACATAAGTATCAATAATCAAACTACGACTTCTAGAAGTGAACATGCCGTCACTCCACTTGTCAGTTGGTAGGTTTCTGATGATATTATTAAAGCTCTTGTATCCAGTCAGGTCTCCTAGCTTGTCACAAATTAAAGCAATTATATTCAAAGCTCTGATGAAACAAACGACCATTATAACATCGTGTTAGCTACAACGATAATTAATTATTGTAAGTTCATTAATTCAGCTCGTACAAGTAGAGTCCGCGCGCGAGCTCCGAGGAATCGGTGGCTTGTTTAAATCATCGGTGGTTTTATTTCAAGTACATAATACCCTCATAGAATGACAACTTATTACTACAATTTTACTTACTCATATTTCTACATTTTCATCGACCTACGACTACGAGGTGTTGCGTGTCTGATCTGCGAAGTTCACAGATCAATAATGTTCGATTTAAAAAAGACCGAAAAACCCGAAATCCCGGGTCTTTATACGACAGAACCTGGTTTTTTTACAAAGTGAAAAACCGGCAGTTCCCGCATTTTGGAGAACCGGGAAAAACCTGTTCGTATGACCTAGTAGGTGCCTATCTACACGAAGCTACCTAGAACAATACTTACAAAAACCCTGGTTGTGAAGACTCTCTTCTTTCAAGCCTGGGGGGCGAGTCTGCTATTACAATAGTGTCACAATAGTCCATCATTGATCTCATAATTGTTGATTTTGACAAGTTTGGTAATCTTCTAATATAGTGGCGTCATTATGACTTTCCAATGATCAACCACTGACACTCCATTGAAAGAAATGGCATAGAATGGTAGTCTCGTACGGGCTCATCATTAATAATAACTACGTAGTACTATTACTATTAAGGAAAGAATACCATCTTTATATAACGCAAAGGCAACTTGAAGGTACAACTTTAGCAACCCCGTGCAGGGCACGCCACAATAGTAGTGGCAATAAGTCCCCTCTTTGAGGAGTGGCTTGAGAGACACCACGGCGTCCTCACCTTCCGCCTGACGCAGGTCCTCGCCGGACATGGTTGTTTCGGGAAGTTCCTGCACCGAATCGGGCGGGAGGAAACGCCCGGGTGCTACCATTGTGAGGATCGACCGGAGGACACGGTGGAGCACACTGTGGAGGTGTCCCCCGCTTGAGCGGAGCACCGCCGTGTCCTCGAAGCGGTGATCGGCGGCGGCGACCTCTCGCTCCCGGTCATGGTCCAATCCATGGACCGGAGCGAGACGGAATGGGACGCCGTCACCTCCTTCTGCGAAGCAGTCATGCTAGCGAAGGAGGTGGCGGAACGTGAGAGGGAGAGAACCTCACGTCCCGGCCGCCGCGGGAGACGGTCACCATAGGCCTGTGGACGGTGAGCTATGGGCTAGCTCGCCGTCCGTCCGTCTCATGACGACAGGCCGTGTCGAAGGCGCAGGAGTGTTCCACGCGCGACTCAAAGAGAGTCAGCAAAAAGGAAGGGGTCCGCAAGGGCTGATGCCTGCCTGGGCTGCGGGACTGTTCGAAAGAGATACCGTGGCCCCGGAACACAAAGGGCGAGGAAGGAACATAGATGGGTTTTAGTCAGTAAAAGTCTGACACTCCCTCCTGCTCCGCCCAGAGCGGGAGGAGGAGGAGTCATTTGATGATTTCAGATCCGGAAAAAAAAAAAAGGAAACGTACAACTTTAGCAAGTAGAAGAAGAAGTTCCACATCACGAAATCATTGTCACGAATAATGTGTCAGGTGTAAGCCCAAGTAAGCTGTGTCACGACAACGATTGTTATTCCTAACAACCCTGTGACCTTCTGAATCTAGGAAATACAATACTTAGAAGTTTATTACAGTTGTAATAAGTTCTTGGATTTTTTTGAATTGCTAATTTTATGTCGTGGTTCGTGACCAGATGTTAATGTAGTTGAAAAAAATTAATCAAACATTAGGTACCTAGTACTTACTGATCAAGAATATATTTTTCTATAGTCAGATAGTTATTTTATCATGGGTTTCCTTAATAGCCGTAGGTAAGTACCTAGGTCTACTTATTAAGTGCCTATACTATTTATTGATGTGTATAGGTAGGTACTTAAAAAGGACAAGTTTAAAGGAGTTGGAAGATTTTTGTATAAAGAATGGCCTGCCTATACCAACCGTCATGTTGGTTTGTTTTCAAAATAGCGGCAACGCATCAATGCCTATAAATCAAGTAAGTACTTAATTATCGTAGGAGACAAAATAATATATTAAATCTTCACGTTTCTGAGATAAGAGCAATCGAAATTGCAATCTTCGCCATCAGTACAACTGTTCTTATTTATAGACTCATTTAGTTTTCATTAGAGTTAAGTACCCTAATTTTATTCGAAAAAAATCCCTATCTTGGACCCAGATACCTTTTGTTGACACGGGCCCACGTGTGTTTGTGTCCCCTAGAGTGTAGGTCGTGGACTCGTGGCCCCGACAGGAGGACTGTCGGCCTCGGGTGGCCGTTGGCCTTGAGTGACGACCGCTGTGCCAAAGTTATGGCTATTGGCGATGGTACACGGTCAACGTCGTAAAAATGTTATGCCTATTGATAGGTATATTGTTTGATCAGGCTACTCGTAAAAAGAGATGTTTGATTAACACTTCACAGTTATTTAGGTTTTTGGCAGTAAAGAACTTGTTATGTCTTATAATGCAATAAATTTGTCAGTAACTTGTGTGTTTTTGTCTGGAATTTAGCTCTTGTTTCGATTGAAGCCGCTATTGACAAAAAATATCATCTCCAGTCTGATTTATTATGTCATAAATTAGTTCGTTTTACGTAATACATTGTGTGAGTACCTACTATGTACTAGAAAGCTATCTTTCACTGGAAACCTACGTCTTTTCTTGACTTGAATGTGCCCCGGCGGTTGTGAGTATGTCATGCTCACTCACATTTAGTTCCCTTCAAAATGGTTGAATTGAATGGTGCTGATCCATACGTCATGTTCGTGAACGGGCGCTGTCAGTTGTGACTGGTCATCTCTCAGTTGCCAGGGCTTATTTGAATGAATTACTTTGTTTTTGAATTGTATATTTTTTTTGTTTGTTTTTACTATGAACACTTTAACGTGCACATCTTGCTACATTGTTCTCACATAATATACCATCTCAACATGAATGATGTAACCAAGATTTTGTAAAAATATTTTGATTTAAAAGAGTGTCCATGGAGTTTCTTGCCCGTTCTTCTCCATAGAGATCTACGCTAGGGAATGGGCAACTACAGTACTTTCACAGCTTTTATGCCTTGTGACTGGGACTGTAGCTACATTTAATTTTCATCTTTGTTTCGACATTTCAAAAGTGCTTGTAACTGGCGTATGTACTTGAAATAAATGCTTTGATTTTGATTTTGTAAAAGTAACTCGTCTAGAACCCATTGATAACAGCAGTGGGTAACTGGATTAGTTACATTGCCAGGAAAATCGACATTTTAAAGTGGCTAGGGAATAGTATCAGTTTTTACAGTTAACGTGTATCCTTAACTGTTTTTATTATTAGTTCAATATTCACGCATGTGTTAATTTATTATTCACCGCATAAAGCAATAAAAAAATATGACGTAATTTTGTTGACTTTGACGTAAGTTTAGATAACGATTCTATATTTTAGCGATTCCCGCAGAGCCCGGATAGCTCAGTCGGTAGAGCATTGGACTTTTAATCCAAGGGTCCAGGGTTCAAGTCCCTGTTCGGGCGGTTCTTTTTGTTAATGTTTGTTATGTTTTATTTACATTAGATAATTTTTATTTACACAAAACGTATTAATAGGTTTTTCCCACGCGTTAATAGGTAATTTAATATTTTATACATATTCCGGAATGTTATCAATTGTACAAAATAATAAATTTGAATATTTTTTTAGTGTTCATTAACATTCTTCGAAAACTTGAGTTCTTAGCTATGTAAGTAGTACAAAAAAAACTAGTTAAAACCCTGTCTAAACTAGTTTTTTCATTTTTACAGCGCAGATAAAAGTAGGTAAATAAGCGCTTGTCTTTGTGTGCTTATACTGACGGGTTCAATTCCGTGTTGTCCCTTACCTGATTAGATGTACCTAAATACACGTGCAAAAAAAATTACATGTATGAAGCCAATTTAGTATATAATCATAGTAAATACATACATATAGCACACTATTAAATGCTAAATCATGTACAAGAATTAGATACTATTATTTTTTAGGCACAACACAGGAAATTGTAGATTGTGACAAATGACAATACATTACATAATAAAAACATGCAAAAAGCGGTGAGAGGAAAAAATGGTAAGTACGTTTTGGAACGGTCGCCATAATTGTGTTGAATACCCCTGAAATATTTTAGCAACATTATTTTTAGCTCAAGAGACTTGTAATAACCTAAGTGGCGAAAGGGTACCTACTTTACTCTCCTGCCAACCCTTTTGGCGCATACAGGCGCGATGTTATGTTATTTTAAAACCTAGGCTATACGTAGCTACTCTTTTGTCCTCTTTCAAATACATCTCATTGTATTTTCGTGATTTATCGGCAATATTAATCTTTGTCCGCCATTGTGATTTTATTTCAGCGTAAAAACATATTCATTAATTTATTTTTACGAACGATAGATAATGAACCTTCTTGGTGGATGCTCCAGGGTGGCCCGCGAAATTCAAATTTTCTAACGTTTTTTGCAATTTGCAGGCCAGTGTCAGGTTGTATGTTGATTAAGCTTTGAATCGCGGCTGTAAGACGTATGTAGTTACAGAATTGTAATCATCAAAATCATCAATACAACCCTCCAAGGATAAAGGCATAAAGGTGTAGGAATGACTTTGACCTTGAAAAAGTAAATTCATACACCTTTATGACCTTGGAGGGTTGTATTGATGATTTTGATGATTACAATTCTGTAACTACAATTACTAATACATACGTCTTACAACCGCGATTCATAGTTTAATCAACATACAACCTGACACTGACCTGCAAATTGCAAAAAACGTTAGAAAATAAGAATTTCGCGGGCCACCCTGGCGCATTCACCTTAAGTAATGAAAAACGTAATATTTAAAGCTTCATGACAATATAGCTAATAGGCATGATAACATTTAAATGAACATAATGTGTTTGTAAAATTGTAAGAAGACGTCAAGTTATTTATATTTAAAAAATAGGTACTGTTTGACTGGAGTTGACAAGAATTGTAAAAACTAATTTTACCTACTGTTCTGATTTCCTCAATTAACAAACTTTATATTAGGATACCTAATGAAGCAGTTCCTAATCCTGTTACAAATGGCCGTAAGTGTAACGCCATTAGGAAAAGTAGTCGTGGCCCTCCGACAGCTTGCATACAAAGCATTGGAAAGTTCTGCGTGACGTCACACGGCTCCCTGCGGTGTCTTTGTATCGGCGTGAACTGTGAACTTACAATGCAACTACTAAGTGCGAAGTACTGCTAGCCCCACGGTCCACACCTGTCTAACTACAAGGTCCAATGGAACTTGTTCAAGTTCTATGCTAACGACAACCCCTTTTTTCAGCCGTCGCCGGGCGTCGGAGTCGCAGTCGCTGCTGATTTCGCGCCATTTCGCCGCGGGTCCCGTCATTCGCTCGCCACACTCGGCAGAGCACGGCGGCCGGCACTCGCACACACAAACTAAATAAATACGAGTACCCGCAACGTTCATAATATACAACAATAAAACAAAACAACCGCGACAACAACAACATTGTGACAAATTAACATTCCTACGCCATCTGTGATAAAAATGAACACAAAATTAAATTAATTTACCAGTGTTGTGATTACTATTAGTAAATAAATTCAAATGCGACCGTCGAAATAAAATGTCTCGGGCCTCGGCGTTCAAGACCGTATTTTAATTTTGTTTGACACAAGACTGAAAGATGACGAAGTATAAGTTGAACAATACAGTGCGGTCGGCGTCCGAGGTGACGCTGACGTCGTACATGACGGGCAGCACGGACAGCAGCAACAAGAAGGTGACGCTGACGTCGTACATGACGGGCAGCACGGACAACAGTAACAAGAAGGACGACCGGTGCCTGGTGCCGGACCTGGACACCAACCAGAATGACAACATGAACTCGGAGTCGAACAGGAACTTGGAAGCGAAACGCTGCCACGTGTGTCCGCACTCGTGCGAGTTCCTAAAGGAGTCTGACAAGCTGGCGGCGTCGCTGGTGAAGCAGGAGTGCGACAAGTTCGGGCTGAACGAGCTGCGCGTGGACGGGCTGGACAAGGACGTGTGCCTGTGCGAGAAGTACAACGGCGGCTGCAAGCTGTGCCCGCGGCGCAGCCTCGCGCCCACGCTCACGCTCAGCCTGGACGGCAAGGAGGCCTGCCTGGCCTGCCACCGGTCCACCTGCGCCACTATATATACCAGTGAGTAATCCTCTCTTTCTCTCAAGTAGTTTAGTACTGGCTTCCTTTTTAAGATCTTCAAAGTGATTACATCCCCAAAAATTATACTTCAATCATCAATGACGGTAAATGTTGTATTAATTATCCTAAATCAGATTGGAGACGAGTTTGACATGTATTGTACGGCACAACGAATCCATTTCCCTGCAATTTAATATCATCGAGTCTTTTACAAAACGAGGTGAAGAAAGATAAACAAAGAATTCAGTCCAGAATGTTCCAGCAAAGCAGATAAAATTTTTTGAACAACTTGTCAGCAAAAAATGAAAACATACTAATTGTCTATGTTTATAGAACCTCAATAGTTCGGTCCTTTGATTATGCTAATCAAATGTAACGGTAAGCTGACTTTGACACGAATTTCAAATATCATATTATTGAACCGTTACTCTTACATAACATCATTTATTATGTGCTGGCGAAACTTGCTAACATATTCGATATCGCAAAACCAAACAATTTGTAATAAATTCTAAAAGAATGTTAACTGTGAGCCGTCGATAAGTTGCACTTATTTTCTAACAATCTCGTTACGAAATTGTTGCTGAAATTATTCTCTTGTGAAACGGTGCCAGAGCTTCAAATAATTCAGTAACTATATAATTAAATTCTCTATCTTTCACTATATGGCTTGCATCAATATGTTTATTGTATTTTTCTTGGTATAATGTTGTGACAAATTCTTTGTTATAATAACATAACGCCAGATTGTTGCCACACTTGCTGTCACGTAATTATGTAACATTTTATTTATGCCATCATTATATCGAAAGGTTTAAATGATCTGACCATTGGTTTGGAATAGGAATTGTGAAATTTCCAAACCACTAAAACTGTTCATCAGTTACCGCATACGTGATAATTATATTAACTGCATCGTTATTTATCAGTAAACTGAAGCCGTTTTACTAAATAAACGATGGACACTCACGGCCCCGCTATTTCTTGACTCACACACGTTGACAATATTTAAGTACACAAACATTAAGACCAAGACTACATATCTCGCGAAATGTGTAGGTCATAGAACAGTACTGCTCCCGAGGCAGGAACTGAATCCGTCGACCGGCACGGAAGACGGAAACTTCGCTATTGCGCCATTCAGTCAATATTTGTGAAGCAAACAGGTCACCGAGCTATACGATTTATAAGCTTTCGATTACATAGTGATAGAAATGAAATGAAATGATGTTTATTTTTGCAAGTAGGTTTTTACGAACACTTTTACACGTCATTTTTTTAAAACTAAATGGGGTCTGTGGCCCGTTTCGTACCTGACTACTCTGAGAAGAAACAGCCGAAACAAACTCAGAGGTTATAGTCTCTTTTCAAGTCCAGACATAATCTTGCTTGACAAAGTCAGTGCAAGCATTTGTCAGTTATCGTGTAGCTCGACTTATAACTCAAGGAGCTCAACGAAACGACGAACAATACCAAAGAAAGGAAATTTGGGTAGGTCGCTTATAGTACTCAAACTGCCAGACACTCGTGCGGTTAAAAATAAATAAAATAAAATATGTGACCCACATTGTCCTCACATTCACAATAATTGACGAACGAGAGGTGCCACTATACAGTCAAACCATTTATTTCAATATTATACCAATTCAATGCACTTGCCAACGTCAAACTTGACAAGGAACTATAATTGATAAGTACTAGTTGTAGTTGCCCCTGTATACAAAATACAAATACAAAATAGTTTATTTTGTTAATTAGATTATTACATTACATGTTAATGTGTGTGGAACCCCCATTTAGGCAAACAAAGCGTATTAGAAGGCTCCGCTGAAGCTTGCTAATCATTTAATATAATCAATTACTCTTATTTAATTTCGGTAAGTAACTTACAGTAACTTACATTTCGAGTATAATCAGTTTAGATAAACGTGGGTCCAGTGCCCCACTTCCAGTAAGAGATGTTGTGTTGACGTAACAGTAACAAATAATGCCGTTTATCAAAACATCGTTAGTTATTAAACCAGGAAACCAATTGTTTTAATTTGTTCACAATAATTATTGTTTTGTAACCGGGACGCTGCGTTGATAATAGTTCAATAAGTATAACGATTTGACAAACCTGACACACTTTTTTACGAAGAAAACCTAATCAGGATTAATATAACGACTTCTATAAATGGGCATGATGACTTTGCACGGAAATATCTTGCTGCACGGACAATCTCTAGCGAGAATTGTCTTATCTTAATTAGCACCTACTTACTTTCAGCAAGCCGACTTCTAAATCTATTTCATCGGCATCTAGGCATCAAATTTTAGCAATGAATATGTTTTCTTAGTAAAGTCATAGTTCCAGAGTAGGACAAAGTTTGTCCTACTTTTTAAACTCTCTCTGCAAACAGTCTTTACATTAAACATTGAATTTATAATTTTATAGTTAAATAAATATATATAGTTTATATATTTCTCCTTTAAAGTATAAATGTTGAAGGAAGTGTTTAAATGCAGTTAGAATTGAGAACAAAGAATAAATATGAGCAACTGCGCCTGAGCTAGGCTGAACCTGTATTTCAGGTCAGAGCGAGTTCTGAGCGGTATTATCAGTGGTTAGACATTTGAAGGTGCGCTTCCCTGGTGCGCAGGGTGTGGGGCAGCACCAACAGTATACTAAGCACGATTGCCAGTCGCCTGGACTGTGTATGTGGGTCGCCGTTGTGCAATTACTCATGGGTTGTCGCAGCAGTGATCCACCGTTATATTGTATTGTTGTTTGCTTTTATCAGTGCTTACTAACATAGTCTTAAGTTTTCTACTCTAATAAAAAAAAATCTATTCTATTCTATTTCAGTTAATCGATTTTTATTTAGAGAAATAGTAAAAATCTATTCCCATTAAGTTGGTTTGATGTGTGTTGCGTTACTTACGTGTTTTAGTGTTGTATTGTGTTATGAGGTGATACAGGGTGTTGTGTTGTGTTGTGTGTGTAGTATTCCGCCTTGTTTTACTAGATGTGAAAGCTTCGTTTTTGAGAAGAAGCTATTCCTTTCACATCAAAGGTAATAAAATAAGCTAAAAGACAGAAATAAAATACGAGATTATAAACAAAGATTACCAACAGCTTACCATAGATATTACACCCATTAGTGAGCGGAATTAACATAATCTTGTTAGAAGAATTGCTACAATGTGTGTATTCACTTTAAAGTTTCCCAACGATGTCTTGTAATAAAATAGATAATTAGATGATTCTAGAAATACAAAAGACGTTCGAAAACCGAGAAATTCAAATTTTCTTACGTTTTTTGCAATTTGCAGACCAGTGTCAGGTTGTATGTTGATTAAAATATGATTTGCGGCTGTAAGACGTATGTAGTTACAGAATTATAATCATTAAAATCATCAATACAACCCTCTAAGTTCATGCAACTGTCAAGAATGACTATTTCATGAAAAAATCATTCTTGACAGTTACATGAACTGAATATGAATGTTAGACGATTTTTATTTTTTAATAAGTATTTAGGTACTTTTACTTTTCTAACATGGTCATATTCCATTGCAATATTCGTCATCATTCGACCGCTTGTAGTTCACGCTCTGTTATTGTATAAGAGCGAGATTCGCTACCTACTCGTAACTGGAGCGCGACAGATTAGCCAGACCCTCCTGTTCAAACAACTCTCATTCAAAACTACTAAGGTTTTTATTCTTTATCATTCTTTACCTTGAGTTTTATTATTATCATTTCAATAGAGTTGCCATCGTGATCGTTTGTCCATTGAAAGTTTCCTTCAGCTGCTCTTCTGATATTGTTATTTTACTGTCAGCTTTCATTTGATTTTTACTAATGAGATAATTAGCATTTATAATGTGCGTGTTTATCTAAAAATAAAACCAACCAGTATTACCAGCTAGTATTTTTTTAACGTTTTAGTAAATGTCAGGTTCAGAGATATTGATAAAAAATAATCCTGTTTATCCCTTGATCTGTCTGTCTGTTGTCTGTCTTGTAGATCAAGGGATAATGTGAAGTGAACCACGGAAAATTACTTCATCTTAGAATAAAAATATTTTTCATTGGATTCCGCAATATTTATTGAACTACATATAAAATAGCGGATCTGAAGTATATACTCCACGTTTACCTACGGCGGCGCGGCGTATAATTGTTTCACTCAACTCGTGCCGGTCTGCAGACTCAGTTCGGTACTACCCACCCTGCATCATGTTCGGTCGGCACAGTTCGGGATGGACCTTTAAGTAAAATTGCTTTATCTTATACTATCATTGAATTTATAAGTTTAGATTTCATGATTTGATTCTTATGATCGACGCTATCGATTGATGCCATAAAAGTGCAGGCTGTTGTTTTTTCGGATTTTAGCGGTTCGATTCCAGAGTGGCAGCGATCTTCTCGAAAATTATTTAATGCAGTTTTGTGTCTGAGGAAACCGGGACTGGGCCCGCGTGGTGGATTATAGCCCATTCCCCCTCATAGAGAGGAGGCCTGTGTCCCAGCAGTGGGAAAATTAATAGGCTGATGATGATGATGATGATGAGTTTTGTTTCTGCTTCCTTTGACTAAAATTTGCTATCTCCAGTATTTAGAGTACTTTCCCTCCACGTGAGGTTGAAAAATTCCACTGTATGTATTTGTATATGTTACCTGAAATGTATGAAATCTAGGAATTGTACACAATTCCTAGGAAATATATAAAATTCCTTCTACTTAGGAAATGTGTAAAATAATGTATCAAAGATTCTTTAATACACACATATCCTGGGAAATGTATGCATTTCCTAGGAATTGTATGTAATTCCGAAAAGATACTAGGAAATGTATAAAAACGAATGCTCTCTGTGAATAATTGTAGATTTTACAACAAGTGCACAAAACGAACCATTTAAAATGGTTTTGTGGACGAGTTAAAAACTCTGCTTTTCACTTGGATTGCGAGGAAATAAATCAGTAGTATAACATAACAATTCTTTAATTAACATTCAAAGTAAAATTAGAACAGTTTTGAATACTGAAGCGGCATATCGCCGCTTTATTTTTTTTAATCTTACGACATTGATATTAGGCTTGGGCTGCAGACCTATACAGTCTACTATTAAATTAATTTTGTAATATCAATTTTCTTAAATTAATTATATAACCTACCGTATTTGAATTTAAATTTTAATATCTTTTAAGTCTTAAAAACACATATGGCAAATAAATTAAAGTAAATATTATAAAATAACAAATTCTATCTATGAACTCCTTATTGTGTTTGGCTGTATGGCTCATTTTCTTTGCCTTAATGATACATTTATGAGTAGATACGTTAATGCACTTGTGCACAAAATTTGATTTTGTGTAGCCTATATCCTGAACAAATAAGCACTTTCAGAGCATGAGAAGTGAAAAATTATTAAAACACGTTTGAGAACTGTTTCGAAATTTGAATTTGGGTTGGTTTTTGTTTGTTTGAAATCAAATTGTAGCTGCACAGCAAGCCAAGTCATACATCCGTCCGCTGCCGCTGCCCACCGTGTACTGGCGACCCGCGTGCCGAGAGGGGATATTTATACGCGGCGCAGTTTAGCGCTCGCAAGGAAAGCGATCTACAACTGCGACGCGCGCGCCACCACACGTATTATTTAACAACTACATTTTGTAAATACATCTTAAGGGATCCACTACCTGTGCCCATGCATTTTGCTATAAGACCTGTACATATTTCTGTTTAAGCTAAGCTATCCTAGTCAAGATTATACCTAAGTTCATAACTGCATCTGGAGTATCATTTACACTACCTAAGCGCTACAGTGGTGACCCCGACGTGATAGTGATCCTGACCTCCAGATCAAGTATTCATCATGCCTAACGAAGGAGAACCAGAAGTATCAGGTGTGTCGACGTCGCTGCGCATTCCACCCATCTGGCGTGACAGAATACGCTTGTGGTTTGCGCAATTCGAAGCCATCATGTCTCCGCAGAAGAAGGGCGATCAAGCCATGTACGAGCTCGCTATCGGACACCTTGAGAGGCAAGACCTAGATGAAATAGCGGACATCATTCTCCATCCACCGGAAAACCAAAGGTATGCCGCACTGAAGAGTCGGTTGTTCCAAGTGTACGAGGAATCTGAACAGCGGCAAGTACAAAGATTGCTGTCTGAGATGGAACTCGGCGACATGAAGCCTTCGCAGCTGCTACGTCGAATGAAGAACCTCGCCGCGGACAACATCTCCGACTCAGCGCTGCGAATCATGTGGACCAACCACTTGCCGCAATCCGTTCGAGCAGTCCTCGCTGTCAGCGATAATATCGCTAAGAAATCAGACATCCACGAGCTGGCGGTGATGGCTGACAAGATCCTCGAGCAGACGCAACCATACGGCACTGTCGCGGCAGTTAGCTCCACTCCCACCACCTCGCATGCATCTACGTCACTGGAAGAGAAGATCGACGCTCTCACACGAGAAATTGCTGAGTTGAAGGCAAAACAATCGCAACAACACAGCTTTAGACGCAGATCGTTTAACAGGCGACACTCACGATCGCGTTCGTCGAGCCGGACCAATCACGATCGCGCGCGAAACGACCAATCAGCGATCTGTTTTTACCATCGCAAGTTCGGCAAAGAGGCGAGAAGGTGCACGCGGCCGTGCAGCTATGAAGACAGCAGCTCCCGCTCGGAAAACTAACACCTGCGTTGGCCGAGGCGGGAACCGGCGCAAGCAACTCATCATACCGCCTATTTATAACAGACAAAAACTCACGCTTATCTTTCTTGATTGATACTGGCGCCAACGTATCCGTGATACCGAAGAGAAAAGGCGGGAACTCAACACCAACCGATTTCTGTTTATATGCCGCGAACAACACAGTGATTCCAACGTATGGTGAGAAGACACTACAACTGGATCTCAACCTACGTAGACCTTACACGTGGAAGTTCATCATTGCCGCAGTCAGCAAGCCCATAATTGGCGCCGATTTTTTAACACATCATCAACTTCTTGTCGACGTAGCCGGCCGATGTCTCGTCGACAAAGTAACCAATCTCAGCGCCAGAGCACCGGTCACCTACTCCGCCGAGCCCACTGTGAGAAGTATCGATGTTGATCACCCTTATCACCGGCTACTCAGCAAGTACCCCGACATCCTTCGACCGTCATGTATGAAGGACACTCCAAAACACTGTGTGAAACACCACATCGAAACTACCGGCCCACCAGTGTACAGCAAGACCAGACCATTACCACCACATCGATACTTGCCCGTGAAGAAGGAGTTCGAGACGATGATGCAGCAAGGAATATGTCGTCCCAGCAAAAGTCCATGGTCCAGCCCGTTACACGTCGTACCAAAGAGAAACGGTGACATTCGCGTATGTGGCGACTACCGCAGACTCAATGACGTCACCAAACCAGACCGCTATCCAGTACCACGACTCAAGGATTTCACCTACCTACTTCACGGCAAGAAGATATTCACTACGCTTGACCTGAATCGTGCGTATCAACAGCTGCCTGTATATGAACCAGACATCGAGAAGACCGCCATCACCACTCCATTCGGTCTATTCGAATTCCCTCGAATGTGTCCAGGTCTCAGAAACGCCGGACAGACATTCCAACGGTTCATTAATGAAGTACTTACCGGGTTAGATTACGCATTCCCATTCATTGATGACGTCATCGTTGCATCAGATAATGAAGCACGCCACATCGAAGACTTACAAAAGGTGCTACGTAGATTAGACGACTACGGAATAACAATAAATCCATCGAAATGCGTCTTCAGCAAAGAAAATGTCAAGTTCCTGGGCTACGAAGTGTCAAGTAACGGAATCAAGCCACCACAAGAAAAGGTCACAGCAATCACTGCCTACCCCCAACCAGTGACAATTCATGACTTACGTCGATTCATCGGAATGGTAAACTTTTACCGCGACAGCATTCCAAACGCCGCACACATACAAGCACCACTCAACGCGTACCTGCATAATTCCAAGAAACGTGACAAAACCAAAATCGAGTGGAACACAGAAGCTTTACAAGCATTCGAGTTGTGCAAAGCCGGCATACAAAACGCAGCTTTGCTCGCTCATCCATCCCCATCACCGAACGACGCCATCTCCCTAATGTGTGACGCATCGAATACCTGCGCAGGAGCCGTACTACAACAACTTGTAAACAAGAAATGGATACCACTGGGCTATTTCTCAAAAAAGTTCTCCGACACACAACAGCGATACAGTACATTCGACAGAGAATTACTATCCATCTACATGGCGATCAAACACTTCAGGAAAATGTTCGAAGGAAGAGAACTCATTGTTTACACCGACCACAAGCCGCTGACCTACGCCATTCGCAAGCCGCCGTCAGACAACGACACACAAAGACGCACTCGGCAGTTGTTATTTATCAGCGAGTTCACTACGGACATTCGTCATGTGAGTGGAGTAAACAATGTTGTCGCCGACGCACTCTCACGCATCGAAACCGTCGACCTACCATCGCCAATTAACTACGATGACGTATCTCAAGCACAAGAAATGGACAGCGATATACCCAACTTAATGAAACAAATCGTTTATTTGTGAAACATGGGTTACATGCAGGTGTTCATTACATAATTACATACTAATAATCTCCATTCCATGATCAGCCACTTGGACATACAAATGATTAAATAACATACTGAAAATAATAGTCTAAAATTCTAATTCCATTTCAGATTTAAATATAAATTAAAATTATACTAAGTCAAGCATGAACAGACACAAGACAATCAACAACAATAAATTATCGTCAAGCGGACATGAAACATTTAAAAAGATCTAGTCATTAAAAAATCATCTACAGAGTAATAACACTTTTCCATTAGAAATTGGAACAATTAATATTGCTACATTCTTTTATGTCATTTGGAATTTTATTGTAAATCTTGGTGGCCATAGCAAAGACACTTTTCCCAAAGAGGGTAGTTCTATATTGGCTGGTAAATTTATTATACAAATGACTTCTTTTTCGCGATCTGAGCTCTAATGTAAATAGGGATGGATGCTGTCTAATAAACAGGGCCATTTCAAGAATATAAAGAAGGTACAGTAAGTATTTTTAATTTTTTGAAGTATTCCTTGCAGCTGTCAGTTCTGTTGAGACCACACATTGCTCGCACTTGAGGTTGATTGATTGGTTTTCTGAATGGTTCGCTCGCTCATTCGACCCCGGTTTACCCTTCTAACCTATAATAAACTGTCGGGGTGCCCCAAGACGGTATAAAAAAAAATTAAAGCTAAACATTTAAAAGTAGGAACTATTATTTTTAAAGTGCGTTTGTATATTCCCTCTTAGGAACATCAAGAATGTAACACATTTCCGATCGCTCTTTAGGAAATGTATAGATATCCTAGGTAACATGCATATTATAAATAATATCATGTACATTTCCTGTCTATTTTAGGAGTTGTATACAATGACGGATTTCATACATTTCCGGTGACATATACATAAAGATAGATGTATGTTTTAGAAAATATTAGATAGCTAAGTAGTGGCTTCATTGTCAGTATAGACAGGTCTCACCAGTGACCTGGCGTGACGTGCTCGCTCTCGTAGCCCGCTCAATGTCGGGAGCGAGCCCGTCCAGCGAACGGGCTGCCAGGCCCCTTATTCACAACGCTTCGATTCGATTTTCGATTCGGAAAGTCGTATGTCTATCTCGCTCGATTTCGTAATGTCAAAAAAAGATAGACATACGACTTTCCGAATCGAAAATCGAATCGAAGCGTTGTGAATAGCTATGCAGGTTGACAAGCCACGTGGGGGAGCAGCAGTGCCACTGTGCATGACAGCTACAAATCGGTTCGGTGCCTATTTGGGTAACTAAACCTGCTGAGCAGAGGCCCTGGCTTCCTAAGTCTTGCATTGGTAATTAGTTGTTACCTGTAATGATTTGAAGCAGTCTTGTATCTACATATTCATTGCATTCCAATAACAACACCAGTTTTTTAAAGTAGCAACTCAAATCCAAGAAGATTTGAGTGTAGTAGCACATAAATAATAATCTTTATAAATTTCATAGTATTAACTATATACTAACATAACTGCCTCGATGGTGTAGTGGCCGCATGCACTACAGCTGAGGACGAAGCTCTGGGTTCGATTCCCAGGTCGGGCAACCTATTATCGAGTTTTTCCATCAGGAATTTCTCAGTAGCAGCCACGCCCCCTATAACATGGTACTTCATAACGCAAAAGCACCGTATCCCGTATTCCCAAAAACACAGCGTATTTTAACATTATAACTTTAAAAGCCAGCAGAAACACGTTTAACTATACAAAAACAATACAGTTTGCAACAGTTGGTTAAGGTGTTTTTACAGTGTTTTCTCACGCCACATCAAACGGACAGAGCTATCAGTAGATCTAAGAGCTGAGCACTTCCGTTCAACAGCGGACACGGCAGGTTCCCTGTAGGTACCAAGATAAGTACAGCCAAACAAAAATACAGGCTGGTTGGTACAGAGATTTTATTTTCTTTTAAACAATATCGTAAGAGTGCTGCAAAACTCTTGTGGTCTTTAACTCGAACCCGAAACCACGAAGGTTTGCATGAATTTCATCAAGTTACCTTCGGCAGAAGCATTTTCTGTTTGGGCAAAAACTCTCGGCGCGCGGACTGCAAGCTTACACCTCGCTGACGACGCGTAGTAAGCGCGCTCGAGGCTTGCCGTAGCCTGTTTCGGGTGGTGGAGAGAACCTCACGTCCCGGCCGCCGCGGGAGACGCCCCGGGCGTGGACGGTGAGCTATGGGCTAGCTCGCCGTCCGTCCGTCTCATGACGACAGGCCGTGTCGACGGCGCGTCCGTGTTCCACGCTCGGGGTCCGCAAGAGCCGATGCCTGCCGGGGCTGCGGGACTGTTCGAAAGAGATACCGTGGCCCCGGAATACAAAGGGTGATGAAGGAACATGGATAGGTTTTAGTCAGTAAAAGTCTGACACTCCCTCCTGCTCCGCCCAGAGCGGGAGGAGTCATTTGATGATTTCCCATCCGAAAAGAAAAAAAAAGGCTAGCCGTAGCCTAAATTCGAGGCAACGCCGGGCAACAGCTGTGCTGGTGCGGTGCCGGTGTAATGTGCCGTGACCTTAAGGCGACTACAGGAGCTAAATTAGCAACTCTAATTGTGGTGGTTCAAACTTCGTTTGAAATACTGTTAGAATAAAGTTCTAATCAGCTTGCACTACAAAGTGGTTGTTACGTCAGTCACTACGGGCTGAATAGTGCGAAGAGAGTGGTTTTTTTGCGATTTACAAAAATCTATTGATTGGACTGAAAAAATAAAACACTATCATGCTAATAATTATGTTGCCTAAAAATCAGAATGATCGTATGTATTTGAGTATGGTTTTTACTCGTTAAAAGAAGTTTTAAGAGATAAGTTTGTGGTTTTTTTTTATCGAGTAAAATTTTTTGTATTATGTTTTCAAAACACTATCATACTAGAATATATCCTGAAGAATATTTAATCTTTTTCTGGTTTTGTTTACTGCAGTGAATCATATGCTTTTTTGCATGATAAAACTCGCGTTTAGCTCCTGTAGTCCCCTTATGTCTCTTGCTGACTGTACACGACGCAATTATACACCACTTAGCTCTGATGGTATCGGTGGTACCTGCATAATGTTGCGTCAACTTCGTATTGTTCATAATAATTAAGTGACAGCCAATTAATTACATTTGCATTCTGATAAAATCGTGACACATAATTGTCGTTTAAACTGCATTTATGAGAGCCTCACATAACCAAGGCTTTGATTCTTCTAACTTCTTACCATCTCATGGTTTTAGTCTTTGCTTCTATGCTTTCCTAAGGTTGCGTTGAACCATCACCACCCACCACCAACCAGTTATTATTTGTGGTACAGACCGACATACTATCTTAATCATATTAAACAGAGCCTAAACCGTGATCACTATGTTTAAGTTAAAATGAATCTTTATACTCCCTATGAAGTTTTATACTCCCTACCCTCTACGCAGAGCAGTTCACACAAATGTCCCGGATCCAGATTATAATAATTAGCACAGCAAGATGTGCAGGCACACAACAGCAAATGTGTAACAGTTAGACACACGCACACACAAGGTACAATTTAGCAAGAAACTTTAGTTTTCTTCTACATTGACTTACACAAGGAATTATTTTTTGATTTTGTAGTAGTTTTCCGTTATCCTACTGCATTAAACCTGCACATTACCCGACGCGGGCGCAACTTGTCATCGGCACATTAAGCACTTGCTCCCGCCAATGTATTACTTCCCGGGACTGTATGACGTTGCATCGTATCTGTCATACAATTCATACAAAACACGATCAATGATGCGCTGCGCTCAATCAACACTCTTTTATCTTCATAAGAAAGTGTGTGGGTGTTCCGCTTTTACGGCTGATCTTCTTAAACCTTGGACACATCCTACAAGGCTCCGAGAATGTGGACATCCTAAAGTTGTATGTTTAACCGTTTCGGTATTCGATGGCTTCATCCATTTCAACAATCTTGAATCTACCTTGGTATAAATAAACCTAGAAGAAATAAAAAAAAACATTCACGATAAATATGTAATACTGGCTTGAGTAATATTGTCGATGGTTGGAAATCGTTGTAAAATAACTGAATTCGCGGAACAAATTGTAAGTAATGTTTGCCAGCTCGATGAAAAGCAACGAATTACGTGTTTTCATATGGTTTTCATTAAATATTTGCGTTATCACCTTGATACAAAGTAATATAAACATTTTCTTTTTAAACTGTGTTATTGTTAGTTGCTTCACACTCATTTGATTAAACAATAAATATGTTACGAGACGATAGTTTGTATTCTTTAGGTTTAGTTTGTTTAACAAGTGAACAGAAAATAATTCTTATGTGAAGCTTTTCTTAGATTAATTAGGTGTTAGGTCGTATATAAATATTTAACTCTTGCTCCAAACACTTAAAAGCTTCTAATGCTTGTTCATTTTCTTCATGCATCTGTTGTTATGTTACTTTTTCTCCCGGAGATAATTTCTCAGGAAATATAAATTTTGCAGTCGTACAGTCAGAGTTACAAACATAACGACGGGAACTATCAATCTCACGGCTTCAAAGAACCAACTGTACTAATTGATCAATTACCTTTACACATACAGCATCATATAGGTGGTTATCTGTTCAAGTTCTGTCTGTTTTTCCTTCGATCGCTTAGAAATTCGTTCGCTATTCTAAACTTGTTTTCTCTACACACTTTTAATCAATGTCTACCAGCATTGATACTTTTTTAGCACAAAGGATTCAAAACTGAGTAATTCTGTAGATTTAGTTTATTATTTCGATTCCTTCATTTGAATTCGACGAGCATTGTGTCGGGCGGGATTTCCGCACACTCGTAGATATTGATCTGTCTAGTCTGATGATGACAATGGCCTTTTATTCTGTTGTTACTGCGACCTTCTCAAATGCTAACCAGGCGCAAGCTACGCTACAGCTTCAAACTAAAACTATGATAATCTTCAGGTAGGTACCTATTAAAGTTGTCCTTTCAATATTTATCGTTTATCATTGTCCAACAGAATTTCCCTAGCGTTGCTATTCTCGGCCATCAAATATAGCAAAAATAACCAACAAAACCGTCCACTAAGCTACTATGACCATGGTTGAACTTGAGCTTCCCCTATTCTAAACAAACATGGCCGACATCTGCGAGCCTTGGCTGCTCCACTATAATATCCAAGAACACTGCAGAAAGAATCTTAGCAAAGTAGACTCTTCCAAAGCGACAGCAAAATATATTCTAAACATTCATAAACCACGTGTCACTATGTTCCGTACACGCTAATCTCCGAAATCACCTAAAATATTTTAATGAATTTTGAGATTTTTTTTTTGAGATTGATTCCACTTCAGAGATAGGATAGTTTTGGTCCTGGTAGCAGGGGCAGCTTGCAGTTTTATAAACATTAGTCGTCCCTGATCGAGTGAGGGTGCAACAAGAACGAGATTGATTGTGTCGACGACGGCAGACATTGATTGATCGCGGTCTGGTTGCACTAATAATGTGCCACGGAAACATGCCACTCAAACTCCGACAAAAAGAGAATTCATAGAGAGATACATAATTATGAAAGTCAATATTTACCTATTCTACGAACACGTGCTTCAACCAAACCAACTGGGTACTTAAATACTAAACAATAGCCAAGAGACATCATCCGACAGCACATTCCCTGATACACAAACAGAGCCTGGAGTCATAACATGCATTAACTCCAGCGCTTCTGAGAAAACGCCCGTAAACAACAATCAGCATGAAACACGTCTACACGTGTCTGCACTGCCTCCCTCACACCCACAATCAACTAATTATCCACTAATTAGCAGTATACACGGTAATAGCACCCACTCGACTAAACAGGGTGTAGAAGAGTGGGGAGCGTAACCGGTGATTAAGGCCGGCGATGTTTAGATCGTGGTGATAATTGATTAATTAGTAGCCTGGCGTATTATTAGCGGGGGGCATTTAAAAAAGTAGATTTATCTAAAACCGTGTTAGAATTACAATAGTATTTTAAAGCCTTCTGTAATTGAAACTGTGATTAAATGTGTAAGAGAGTTTTTCAGACCTGTGGGCCTACCATGACGTCTTAAAGCAGGATCGTTTTAATTTCGTGCCAGTGTGGGAAAGAGATGGCGCTAGTCGTCCTCTATAGCTCCGTCTCTTTCCCACACTGGAACGCGATTAAAACGATCCTGCTTTAAGACGTCATGGTAGGCCACCTGAGTTAATGTAGCGGCCATCTCTTGGCAGTACATGATTAAAGTTGACCACTTAACAAAAAGGCTGTCCACAATGTTTGAATAAATCTAATTATAAGATAAGAAGACCTTTAGTTTAAGAATTGCGGAACCGAATCTGCGGGCACAGGGCGTAAGGTCAGGGCTCGCCAATGAAAGGCGTCAACCCTGGACGAGTCGAAAGAGCTGGCCTCGACCGTGACTGCTGGGCAAATGGTAACCCTAACATATGACACGTAATATGGTCACAGGCGATGAGTGTTTGGACCTCTGGGGGCCGGCCATGATCTTTTTAGCCCATCAATTTGACCAGGGCCAACGAACTGGTCCGATTCCAAGTTTTATAGAAACTTGGACACTAAACTGAATGAAAATAGAGCGAAGTTAGAAGTTTATTTGTAATCTTTTATAGCGATTAGGGGTCAAAGAACGTAATGTTTGCAAAGTAGACACTTGACTTTGACATTGACCGCCATAAGTAAACACCATAGCAAGTAAAAAGAATATTTTGGGTGTCGAAAGACGTTGAAAGGTGCGAATGCTAAATATTTGCATTTTTTTAATATGCAAAAAACAAGATCATGTTACTTCTGATTTTGACCACGCGTCAGAAGCGACAGATATACAGCACATCTGGAACCATCACAGCTGTTTCTGAAATCAATATATTTGCCCGAAGCCGTCTGGCAAAGCAATAAGTTTTTATATGTCAAGTCAATTTCCTGAGATTGGAGAGTGTAATTAAGTTTTTCATCTAATTGGTGTGTCAAGGCAGGCAGTGGAGTGCGGCTTCCTTTTACACGTTCGCGGCGTTTTTGCGAAGCTTTTTGTAAAGGCAAACTGGTGAAGTACTTAAACTAAGTTAGTCTGTAAAATATAATTTCATTTTGTGGGCTCAGAGTGCTTAGAAACTCGCTCGCTGTAAACGGACAACTACAACAAACCAAGAAGCAAACCGCAGGACATCGAGTAGGTACCAAGTAAGAATAAGTTTTGCAGTATGGACGTTTTCAAACAGACAGGTCTAAAGAATAGGTAAGAACCCCAATACCAAAACCCAAATATCTACCATCGGACGTTTCGAGCACCATGCTCATGGATAAACATAGATAACATACATAAGTGTTAGAGACTGTGTCAGTTTAAAAACTTATATGGTTGTGCGTTCTTAATTCTTGCTTTGCTAAGCAAACATTAGGAGACATACCCTTACCGTTGTATCCTATCATCTCGAATGAAGACCAGTCTTACTATAGTTATATATGAAGGATAGTTTGACTGGTCTCGTGACAGCGAGGCGTAAAGTGGGTGCTACACGTGACGGGCGGTGCGCGCCGGTAGCAGCGACTCTTGCGCAGACGGAACCGTGTCGCGTCTGCTGGCTGACAGATTAGTTCCTTAGGGTACGAACAGTCAGGCGCGAGCGCGGCCGGCTGAGCGTGATCTTCCTACTGGACTCTGGACACATATTTGTGCACGTTGTAGGTAATTGAGGTAGCAGTAGACTGTGGCGATGAAGTGATAGGAATATTGACGTTCAATGGACGGCCCGACTTTACCATTATATGCCTGCTGAAGAAAGATATTTATAGATTTCCTCAAAAACGAATCAATCAATTTAAACACTACATTTGTGTCAATCATCAATAAGTATTTTCTGTAGATAGTTCACCCTACAATTATACTCTACATACTACATATATATTTATAATCCTTGCAATCTCAAAACACGTCGTACAAAATTGAGCAAGCACGGTTTACCATCTTACTTACAGCAAATCCGGTTCAAAATTAATCAGCATTTGACAAATGGATACGCTACGACACATGTATGATGATTCTCCACTCTCATTCACAATGATCCAAGTTTAAGAACATCGACGCAACCAACTCACGGTTTTCAGAAATCTAGTATTTTTGTTCTACTGAAGAAATCGATTTCAAGGAAAGGTTAAGTCAGACTTCCAGATATTGCGAATCAAAACTTTTCTGAGAACAGATCCGTATTCTTCCGCTTATAATAAATTCTCCTTGCTTATTTGTGACGTGAGGAATGCATAAGTACCAATTTCACGAAAAACAATATTCAGCATCGTTGGTCGGGTTGCAGCCGCGTGCATTGTGCGGGTCAAAGTGTTATTGTAACCAAAGCCGCGTGTTTGTTGACAGACGCGTCCAGCCTACACGGAACTGCGCCTGCGCAGCGCGACTCTTGCTCGCTTGTGCTTCATAACTGCGCTCCTATGATCGGCAATACTTGATATTATACCCAGATGTTAGCGGAAGGAAAACGTAGGGAAGTTGGCAATCGTTTCAGAGAATAAATTCTAATCTTTATGCAAGAGTTTTGTAACATATTTTCAATATCGTGTCCTGCGTGTCCTGTTGTTTGTTCACTGCAGGAACTGATGGACGCTACCGAAAGCGCCAAACTAGTCGCTCAGTTCTGGGCCGACACAATTTTGATCGACACGCTAAGAAGAAGAATAGCGGAATCTTCTCGATGGGCCGTCTATGATAATATGGATGATATCCAAAAACCAGTGTTTCCTATACAGGGTCAAATTAAATTAGCTGGTGGAACTATAATGGCGTGACGGTATAGAGACCGTCGTCTCTGAACGAGTAGTCACTTGAAATTGTGAGTTTAGAATAGTACGTTTTGAAACAAGTGGAGAAAGTTTTTATTGCACTCGAGGCGGAATTAACACCCGAGCCGTAGGCGAGGGTATTTTTGAGCCGATAACTGCAATAACAAATGTCCATGTGTATCAAACGACGTTTTTCAATACACTTTTGAAGAAATAAAATAACGAAAAATATTTTTGTCACGAATTATTAGGAAACTATGATTTAATTTTCTTTTTTTTTCAGCGCTTTGCTTTCGCCAGGTTGAAGGAGAAGCAAAGGTATAAAGCCGTTAAACAGCCTAATTTTTTTTTTTTATATAATTCAATTTGAATAATCACCAATTATTTACGCCGTAAAGATACATGCTTTGCCGAAATTAAATAAAAACATTCACCTCCGACTATAGGCAATGAACCGATTTGAACTGCGTATAAGTAAAGTTATCTGTGGATTTTTCCGTACACGTGCGGGAAAGTGAGAACAACACAGGCGTGTGAAATACATTGCATGTTGAACCTAATCGGAGTGCGATATAAACCCGTTTTCGAGGAAGTGCATTGAAAAATCTGTTTTATCGTCATCATTAGACATCGATGCCGACGATGATGTGCCACGTTCCGCTAGCTAATATTATTCGACCCTGTTTAACGAAAAAATCCTTCCCGAGCGTCAACTATCGGCACACATTTACCTGTTAAGCTGTTAATTACAAAATCTCATAGTACTTTAGTCGTTTTTCTTTAAGTATTAGTAGTATTGATCAGATAAAACCCCAGACGTGAACCCGGCTGTGGACGGAGGCAGACTCACGTCGCAGCTACCTGCAATATGCAGGATTTGCAGAAGCGATACGAATTTATCAATTTATACGAAACCACAAAATATATTCTACGGATAACTGAATGGCAACTTCTGTTTAAGGAAGCATTTAGAGTATTTGTTTTGCATTGAAATATTAACTAGAATGAACCAAAAACATTACTATCTTATTCTTGAAAAAAAAAATAGAAGGACTGCATAGATAATAGTTAAATATTATCTAAGTTTTATATCACTCTCAGTTATTACCCTTTACTAAGTAGTCAGGAAATATATCTAAATAAACAGCGATATTCCTATTCATTATCTATTTTAAGTGTTACAAATATTGACAAATCAGTCAGTAGTGGGTACCTAATCTCGTGTCACATTTTGACATTGATGCCGGCTGCGACAACTGCATTTAATTTCATATGGACAATCTTGGGCAATCTTTAGATTTTTATGTTACGTATACTGGACAATAATTGATGGTGCTCTATGAAATGGGCACATTAACAAACAATGAAGTAAGATAGGTCAAATGTTTAAGATCAGGAAATCTAATTATTATGTAAAGTTATGATATTTAGCTATGATTATTTAAATGTTTACGACGCATATTTTCCCCTACTCATTATTTTTCTTATGCGTCATGTTAAGTGCAAATAAATGTAAGTATTTTCTCTGTTTAAAAAGATGATGCTTTCTGTCTGCTTGAAAAAACAGTTTAGAGTCAATAATACTTTTACTTGGATGCTTTGTATTGTGCTGCAACTTGAATCGTATCAAGTAAGGCCATGCCACGCAAGGAACATGCAAAGGCAGAGACACGCATCAGTTTAGCGACCGAGTCAAAATAACGAGTGTCTAGGTCTCCAGTTAGATAAATATATATACCACGGCTCGGGATCGGGTTCCTATTAGTCTGTAAGCCCTGGCTAGGGGCCTTGAAGTAATTTTTGGCCACCACAAGATAGTTCGGTTAAGCAGTTTGGCAACCTAAACGAGTTGCAACTGCGAGGGGTCCTACAAAAAAAAAAAAATTGTTTTCTACTGCACCTTGCAAAAATGTCTATCTATGGTTTACGATGAAAACGTCTCTGAAATGTCAAGTGGTACAGTTTATTGAAATCAAGCTCTATTCATGCAATAGCTCAGATACCGATCTACCGATATCTAAATTACATTGTGGATGGCTAAAATTGGACTACCACAGCGCTTGAAGCCCTGTTTCAACAGCAAGTAATGTCCCTTATCCCAAACTGAAAAATTGTTTTCACTCATTTGCACAAAAATATACATCGTGTGTATCATTCATAACACAATTGATCCGTGAAAGATGGCGTCCATTACGGACAGTGTGTCACGACGTCCGGCCCTGACATGAGCCGACACGGATCTGATCTGGGGTGCGCTGGACAACTAGGCGGAACTGGTAATGATCGATGTACGGCCACAATAGGTTATAGGTACAATCTAGAACATTTTGCAAACAAATGAACCGCGAGCTAACGTGGTAGAACTCTCGCAGACATATGTAGGCTACGATATTGTTTCATGTTCATATTGGAGACTATTTTAAGAGTTCAAGTACAATCTATGCAAATTAGAGTTTGTAAAAAAAATCTTTTCTTTACATCACAAATTGCTTTGAATATGCGTTGTCATTAGGGAGGGACCTTTAACATATTTTCAAGGCAATTTGCAACTGAAGCATATCTTTAAAAAATAATTGAGTACTCTTTCAGATTTTCGAGTTATGAAACGTTTAAACTGCTATTAACAGTTCTACGATTGCGTTGTTTATATAATTTTTGAAAGACGGGTTATAAGAAGCCAGAAATAAAAGTGATATCTCACAATCGATGATATCATTGATTAAACGAAACTACACATTATACACTCATAATTATAACATAATCATTATTTTGATTGTAATCTAAAACAATTCTACTTGATTTTTCTCAATGTGAATTCAGAGTTAGTTAAGAGACAAAACGCTTTTAAAAACGATGTATTTTACTCGTCAGATCGAATGTCAAACGTTCAAAGACGTTGACGTCAAAACAAAATGAAGATCCCAACATGTATAAATAAAAGGCTTTAATTACAGAATACCTAATGACATGTGACCTGTGCAGTGTGCAGTCAGCGGTGCATGCTCTGACGTCACGGCATCCACTCAGCTAACCGTCTGTTAACTCGCGTGACAGTTTCACAACTGACTATTAAGTATTGGGTTTTTCCATCAGAGATTTTTCAATGGCACGGAGTCTGGATTTGTGTCCGAATGATGGCAATAGGCTCGCCCCCTATTACATGGGATTTAAACATAAGCGAAATGTGGGTGTTCATTAGGTCTGCCTACCTCTGCTTAGCTCTCCGTCAATTACAGGCTTGATATATGAAATTTAAGTACAGGCAAAGTGTTTGTGATAGAAATTTGTAGAACGATCGGAGGAAAGGCAATGCTAATGGCACTCGAGGGCAAAGCGAAAGGCGCGAAGGTTTAAGCTGATTAATTATAAGGTAGAACGTTATGATGGCATTCACCTCAATAATCTTAACCAACACCAGTAAGAAAAACGTGTTAAAATTCTATTTTATTATTAAACTCTGCCCTTTATACTGGTTATCCCTGGTTTCACAAACACTAGGCGCCACCTAAATGTAACGCCTAAGTAAGAGCGCACTGTCGGGTTCAACGTTTAGCAATAACACTATAAGGATTAAATAGTATTTCGGAATTCGTGAAGGTGTTGCCTAGTGTAAGAGAGATCGAACATTGAGGATCCAAAGTTAGAGGAACTTCCGCGGAATGCAAAACATGTCTTAAACTTCCTTCTACGAGTATTTTGTTACTTACTAACAATAGGTTAAGATTATAGGTACTAACACTTTATGGATCTATGGTCTGAATTAAATTAATTAATAAAATTGTATCTGAATCGTCACCCAACATGGCAGCTAACGGATAAAATAAATAAAAATTTCCTTCGAAACTTTTCACTATCAAACTATTTAAAAGATCGGTTATCAACTAGATAAGGTTGTGTAAGTAATAATACTCAAGCAATGAAAAACTCGTCATGGCAATTTACATTAAGCTTTTGTGCATAGAAAGCCGCCATGTTGGTGTTTTGCCGTTTGGCGCGAATTTCTCCGCGCATGCGTTCTAGCTTCGCCTCTATCTGACGAAACCCCTTATTGTGCTGCGTCCCAAGACTCGAGCGGAGCGATTTTTTAATTAAGTCAATCACACATCTAAACCCGTTTGCAGTGGTCTAATTAAATCACTAAATACATTTAGCGTTTAGAATGTACATGGCTCACTCCTTCCTACTCCACCTGTATTTTAATGTAACCTACATTCATTGCAAATAAATGATTTGATTTGATTTTTAAAACATTATTCTGGCTCTGTTGCATTCAAAAGATTGCCTGAATAAATTTAGTGTAAAACGCATTTAGTAGTTTGCGTTGCAAGTGTCATTCAAGATACCTACTGACGCTGCGCTGTGTAGTAATTAGGAACCCGTTGCTAAAAAAACTGTTAAATACCTAATTATAAAAGCGTAGGTATTACTAGTCAAGGCCCGAGTTATTGTTATAAATATTTAAATAAATAGTTTTAATAATTTACGTCTTCTTTCATGAATAAAATCAAAACTTTTATTATACAAAAATATATTTAAAATATATCCTCATAATGAGCCCTTCATTTTGATATATGACACAGTAGATTCGGAGCAAATTGGCTGTGACAGACAGACGGATAGACAGACAGACGCACGAGTGATCCTATGAGGGTTCCGTTTTTTTTTTTTCATTTTTTGTACGGAACCTGTAATTTGTAAAAACAAAACAAATACAATGTCTTTTAAAAATCAAATGTATTTTCATTTGTAAAGTTGTTCATTTCGCTGTCGCTCCTCCTATGCACGGCAGTGTTCAAGGAAAACTTTCGTTATGTTAATAGCGTGTAGGTCAGGTTTGTATACCGCGCACTGCCCACTGAGGACTGCGCACGCTGCCCATGCCGCTGGACGCGTAGTAATTAGTGGAAAACTTCTAAAGCACGTACCTAATGCTTTCTATAAACGCTTTTTGTTTTTATTAAGCTTATTGGAATGTAAGCGGCGTAAGCAGATGGGAAACACGCTTCGTGTACTTAATTACTTTCTAAACAATGTTTGTTTTTGGATAGGTAATTATCTTTTCCAATTCAAGCATTAGTATTTAAAATAAGTGAAAATAGATTTACTTGATTACTCCTACTCTAGGGGTAGGGCAGACAAGACTACGTCGAGTCGGTTTTGCAGAAAATTATGTGAAGTGCGTAAGAAGCGTAGAGCTTTGCCATAATTTAAAAAAAAATCCCGCAAACGTGTTGGATACTAAAAAAAATGCACACGTGTGAAATACATTGCATGTTGAACCTAATCATAGTGCGAAATGCACCAGTTTTCGAGGAAGTGTATTGAAAAGATTAGTTAAATCCTGCTAAATATACTAACGCGGAGGTCAAACCCAACATGTGTTTTGAATAAGAATGCCAATAATAATCTTCTTGTTGTACTTATTTTTTGCCGTCGATTTCAAACGTAGTTTATTAGATCATGCAAGGATCGTTTGTATGTCCTACTGTTTTTACACACGGCAATAACGAACGGGTATTATACAACGTATGTTCTACTAAACTGAGATTTGAACTAAGTTTAACTCCTTTCATTCAGCTTTAATTGTGTTATCTCTATTGTTGTAGTATGCAAGACGATGTCGGTCCATTATATAAATGTTTGATATTGAAAACTTGCCTTCCTTATGTTGCCAGTCGCATAGATACTGGCGTTGACTTAATAATAAAGCGATGATGGTGTGAATTCCTTTATTGCAGCAATAAGATAAAATCTTCATGAAGAACATAACTACAAGCTACGCAGATCACTTTCATTACACAGCGTGTACAAGAAACGTGCGCTCATATTTCAGGGTGTGATTCCGACCGTTAAACAGTAGGTCCCGGCTGTCATTTATTATAGATATTTGACAGTCATTACAGGTCTGACAACCACGGGTATTACCAAGGGGTATCGTATTACCCAGGACTAAACGGGTTAAACTCACAACTTTCTTTTATAATGTAAGTACATATATGTTTCATAAATAATGTAAATGTTTGCATGCCGAATGGTAAAATATGGCTGAGCTTTTATACTATGTCATAACAACTATTATATTGTATTACCCATATTTGCAAAAATAAAATTCTATTCTATTCTATTCTCAATGGGATCACCATGGAAATCGCGAAAAAGAAATCGTAAAGTTTTTTTTCATTTGAATCTATTCTAGTCGTCCAACGTCAAAATGTTATAGACAATAATTAAGTACGCAGAAGATACGCTACACACAATAAACTATAGCGTTTACCAGAAATTCCTGAATTATTAGAGAGGCTGCAGTTTTGCTGGGCAATAAATTAACAGTTCATCATCACTGTTCTCCAAACGACGTAAGAAAACATCGTGAGGAAAACTGACATCTCTACCAACCACCAAAAGTCTAGAACCTAAAATTCTAAGTCATTCACTATTGTATGACGGCGCTTCCTCTCATAGACAGGAAGCTTGTATCTCAGGATTGGACACGTCATAGGCTGATTATACATCGCTTATGCAGTCAACGTTGTGTCGGTCATCTGTCTTCCGTAAAGTGCACCAGGCTATCTCAAGGGTCAAGGACTTGCATCGGACACTCATTACTTAGGTTAATTCTATCGACTAGATGTGGGCAGGGGAAGTAGGTCGCAGGCTATTGTAACAATTTGGGTTTTAGACTTTTTAATGCTCACACGGACACATGACGGTAGGAAATTGTGATACAGCTAAAAATCATTCATTCATTTCAATCAAAATCAAAATCAAAGCTTTTATTTCAAGTAAGCCAGTTACAGGCACTTTTGAATTGTCGAAACAAAGATGAAAATTAAATGTAGCTACAGTCCCAGTCACAAGACATAAAAACTGTGAAAGTACTGTAGTTGCCCATTCCCTAGCGTAGATCTCTATGGAGAAGAACGGGCAAGAAACTCCATGGGCACTCTTTTAAATCAGAATATTGTTACAAAATCTTGGTTACATCATTCATGTTGAGATGGTATATTATGTGAGAACAATGTAGCAAGATGTGCACGTTAAAAGTGTCCACAGTAAAACAAAACAGAAAAAAAAACAATTCAAAAACTAAAATAATTCATTAAAATAAGCCATGGCAACTGAGAGATGACCAGTCACAACTGACAGCGCCCGTTCACGGACATGACGCATAGATCAGCACCATTCAACTCAACCATTTTGAAGGGAACTAAATGATCCGACACATGCGCCACCATCAGCGAGACTTTTGAGTGAGCATGACATATTCTCAACCGCCAGGGCACATTCAAGTCAAGACGTAGGTTTCCAGTGAATGATAGCTTTCTAGTACATAGTACTCACACAATATGGGCTATGCGATTATATAATACTAAAGAGATTGAATCTATACAATGCAAAGATAGTTGTACAATCTTCAGCAGCTCCAACAATACCATTTAATGCTATCAATTTAAGCGCCCCTGTCCTTGTGGAGCAGGACCAGCATTGAGCCAAGCATTTTTATCAGCGATATAATCGCTCAACTTGTAATAATTATGCTTGCTTACATAGTGTGCGTTTAATACATGTTTTAAATTTCGTCTCATTCAGTTCAAGAATACTTTGTGGAATTTTATTATAGCATCTCAAACAGTACCCCATGAAAGATGAGTCTACTTTAGCGAGTCTGAAGCCTGGCTGAACTAGTTGGTCCCTATTTCTAGTACTGTAAGTATGTCTGTCACCCCTTTTACCAAAAAGGTGCAGATTTTTTCTGACGTACATTATGTTTTCGTAGATGTATTGACAATGTACTGTCATGATGCCAATATCCTTAAACAGTGCCCTTAGAGAATCGCGCCTACGAAGATTATATATGGCTCTGATGGCTCTTTTCTGCAGAATAAATATAGACTCAATATCTGCAGCCCGTCCCCATAGCAAAATGCCATAAGACATTATACTGTGAAAGTAACTAAAATAAACCAGTCTAGCGGTATCTACATCAGAATATTGACGGATTTTTCTAATGGCATATGCTGCTGAACTTAGCCGCCCCGCAAGAGATGTTAAATGAGAACCCCATTGTAGCCTTGAATCAAGCGTAATCCCCAGGAAAACCGTTTTATCTACGAATTCAAGTTTCTCTTTATTCAGTACTATATCACAATCACTACTTTTAACATTCGGTAAAGCAAATCTTATGCATTTGGTTGTTTTTTCATTTAATACCAAATTGTTTGCTGTGAACCAATTTTGGACCTGAAGTAGGGCATTATTTACGTCATCTAGATTTTGGGCCCGTCTATTTATCTTAAAAATTAAGGAAGTGTCATCAGCAAATAACACCATATTTTGAGGTTGGTTTTTCAATAAATAGGGTAGATCATTTATATATACTAGAAAAAGGAAAGGACCCAATATTGAGCCTTGTGGAACCCCCATTTTTACTTTTAAACCATGTGAATTAACACCATTTATTTGAACATGTTGTTGTCAATCATTCAAATAAGATTTTACCAAACTAAATGCAAGTTTACCCAGTCCGTAATGCTCAAGTTTCAAAAGTAATGTGTCGTGATTTACAATAGAGTTTTACTGCTCAAATATTTTATTAGTTACAACTGTTGCGTTGTGGCCCAGTCACGACTTTGTATCCGAGGTATGAACTGCATTAGCTCGTTAAGTGTATTCTTAATCAGTACATAATGCCCGGCAGGTGCAGCACATACAATGAACTTCGCGATTTTTTGACTGGAACTCAAACTCAAGCTGCTAACAAAAGAGGCACCCTTCCATTCCCTTTCCTACGTTTACGCAAACGCAATCACTTCCTAAGGTGTATTGTGTTCTGAACAAAGCGTTGTTGACAATAGTTAGATAGTCTGTACATCCGGCTGCGCGCGCGCCAGTCGCACCGCGCCGGTCGTGCGTGAACACGAAGAAAATCAGGGTTAGTTAAGAACGAAATTCGCAAATGTTTTTGTCGAATTTGAATTTTTATTAAATACCAGTATCAAGGGAATCCCTATAAAATGGTACCTAGGTATCATTTGCTTCAATGTATGACAAGGAAAAAAATGCCACCTAATGTTTTAGCTATTTAAAAACTATAATAAAAGAATAGTTTTTAAACCTAGTAAAATTATTTCCATCGAAAGCTTAAACGTTTTTTGAACACCTACAATAGGGATGATGACTGACTAAAATAAATATGATTCTGTTTAGTCCGTCAGTTACCTAGATTTTCGAAAAATATTGGATGCGAGTTTTTTGTTTTATCAAATTAATAAAAATTGACGAAGAAAAAACATGTCAAAGATCATAAGTGGGGCTTGTGATGTCACATTTGAGTAAAAAATGTACTCAAATGTGACGTCACACGAGTTTTCGACGCACTGTATCCTCTTCATTTTTTGTTTACGTGAAAAAAGAAAAAATATGTGTCCCATATTTTTTGGAAATCTATCTGACGGACTACTTCATTTTTTTTTTTTACGTCTACCCTATTAGGTACCCACCTAACCATTTTACACGACTGGCAGAGCTCAATAGGAAAATAACTGAAGCGCACGTTGACAATTTTTTTCCACACTTTTATTTCCTTATCTGAAACAAAATAATGTAAACATTTATTGAGTCATGTGCTGACCACGCGGTGGGTCATGACCCGTACATGTGCTGCGTAAATTAATTGAAATTTATTTAAGTTAACGATGTTGTTGCCTAAGAATTAAATAAAAACTCACAGCAGTTAACAATAACGAAAATGTTTTACCGAGCCACGAGCCAAAAACCAGCAGTAATTTAGGTATAACAACAACTTTGTGCGTTCACTAAATCGCTCGTCGCTTATCCCGCACCACAAAAATCTCTTGCGAAGTCTATCGTCGAACCTGCAAACATAATTTGCGACAACACAACAGCTAAGTAAGACCTCAGCACAGACCTCAGTAAGAAGCTGGTAGGTAACACTATTCTTTTAGAAACAGACTTTTATAAAAGGTAGGTATTGTTGCTACAGAAAAAACGAATGGTCTGTCTTTACTAACAAAAGACAGTCGCGTTTGTGTTAAACAGGTTGATCACGATTCCCGCACAGTTCGTGATGAGCGTGATCAAATGATTGCTATCAGGGATCCATTATTAAACGATTTATTTTTACTATACGCCGCTAAACGGTATCCTAATTAGGTTTCGAAGAGTTAAAGAAGAACCACTTACGACTCCTCTAAAAAAATTGGGGTCAATCACAACTAATCACAAGAAAATAAAAGACAAGAATAATTCTCGTCAACTTTTTAGGCGAGTACCTACTTGCTCTAAGAAAAACATTCAATTAAAATGAATAACAGCAATTCCGATAATTATGTTCATCATTCGAATAAAAAATAAAGAATTTGACGTTAAAAATGCCAAGATTGTAGTTTACACATTATAATAATAATCATTAATGTACGGTAGGTAACATCATTGACGAGTGACAATCACTATTATTGTATTACAATGCCCACAGTATTACTCCAACCTAGTTGAATCTGAAACAGAACAGCGCATCGAATGCCGCAAACACAACTGAACACAATACGTTCTTTTGTACTCACACAATAACGTGGCATTGACGCTGTATGGAAACATCCACGAGACCACGAGCCACAGTAGTTAGGTACAGACATCAGTACAGACCTACATCCATCAATGTATGACATTTGATGACAACACCTGTCAACTTGACGTTACGACAGTAGATATACACGTAACGCTGTTAACATGAGTTCATTACAAATGATTCTGGATCCACTAGTCTTGCATTATTGAGGTAAGCGCAATTATAACCATGGCCCAGTAAAACGCATTTTCGCATTGTGCATCGCCTATACACGTTACATTAACTTTAAGTTACCGGTTACACGGGCAATTTTCAAGGACTATACTGCTAGTTGAATAAAAAATCAGAAGGATGAAATTAAAAAGCTGGTTGTCATGGGTATCACTCTATCCCTAGGTAATATATAATTGCTGCAAAATAGCTGTCAGCGCATGTTTACGCTGAATTTCATAGACAATAAATTGTATGTTTTAACCATTGCTGCACTGATCACTCGGTAACTCCCAGATAATTAAGTTTTTAGATTGTTTACAATTTACATACACCATAATGTTATTCACGCGACTTTTCTAAGAAAACCTAATTAATTACGATAAAAGATGTTTGCGGTAACAATCTATGGGCAGGTTGTTTATACTATTGTCACCTATGTCCCGGCCCGTGGCACCAACATATCTGCATCATATTACCGGAACATATCCACATCATATTACCGGAACATCTCCTCATTTACATATTTAAGCCTCGAGCGAGCGTCTCGTGCGTGTTCAAGCGTAAAATAAAATTACACCATAACATTTTACATCACGCCTGTAATTCCCGAAGGGTACAGCAGAGGTCTACCTAATAGCAAACCCACATTTCGGCAGTTATGTCTAAGTTAATACTATTATTGAGTCCCATGTACTCTGGGGTCATCAACCGGGCACAGATCCAGACTCCGTGGATGCTACTAAGATATTCCCCATGGAATCCAATAACGCTTTGCCCGATCTGGGAACCGAACCCAGAACCTCATGCTCAGCGGTAGTACTTGTAACCACTACACCAACGAGGCAGGCAGGTAATACCTAAATGTTCTTAAAAAGCTGCGCAACACTTGCGGTGCGCGGAGCTAGCGCACACCACACAGTGCTAACGTTACATACAGTCCACGTTCTGAGGCAAGAATCTGTACTTAGGTGAAGTGACTTGCTTCGTGCCTGAAGTATTGCGTATCCCCCAAGTTTAGAACATAGTTCGGAAGAGGCGAGGCAGATGATAATACATAGTACACCCACATTTCGCCCCAGTAAAAGTCCCATGTAATTGGGGGCGAGCCTATAGCCATCAAGCAGGTACAAATCCAGACTCCGTTGAAGTACTCAGTAAAAAAAAGTAAAATTAAGTTATAATTATTTTTTTCATTTAATGACATACATAAGGTTTTTTGGAAGGTACAGAATTGCAACCTTGTTAATAAGAAAAACAAATTGTTAAGTACTAAATAAGACATCGAAAATAAAATTATTTAAAGCATAAAATTTGAGCGTAATTCTGACTAACACCCGAATACTGGAACGCCACTTAAATATTTAAGGGCTGCCTAAACGTTTTAGAAGCTCCTAAAGTCGAAATTCATATTCTCAAATGTCATTTAAAAGCATTGATTTAATTTAACAGGATCTCAAATTAAGTTGTTATTAAACGCAACTCTGTATAAAATCCGTATCCTGGAACGTCACTCAGCGCTTTTTAACTGTCACATCAACTGTCAAATCGAGTTGAGTAGGTGTTATATTTGAGAGTGGTCTCGAGTTCTCTTAAATCTTAAATTTCGATTAGTTTTTGGTGTTAAAATGTCTGTTTCGCCCTTTCGGATCATGAAAGACCCACCACGAGCCGCAGGAATGCTGAAAAGCTGAATGCGTTCGAAAAATGTACCGACGAGGAATTGCGTGTACGGTTCCGCGTCTGCAAAGAAACTGTTTTATATTTGGATTCAGTCTTCGGAAGCAACATCAAACCCATAACAAAACGAAATAGAGCTATTACATATATGTAGATATACTAGTACATTTGTGAGCGCCTTCTTTTTTTTGGACTTTTGTTTTAAATTTTCATATAAATGGCGAAGTTGTGTCCAACTTCTGGAGCCACTCACAGCAACAGCATTATATTGCTGGCACAAGGAGTCCCAAGCCTGTCGTTTTTTTTAAATCATGTTTACGTTGGTTTCTTTGTTTTCAAGAATATGCTGATATCTGAAACACAAACACACAGGGCCACTTAAATATATGCTATGTTACAAAAAAAAACAAATGTTTTATTTAACTTACTTCTTCACCAGGTCTAACAGCATGTCTTTTTCCATAGTTGTGTAATTACACCCACGTTTCTTTTTATTTTCTTCCATTTTCTTTATTTATTTTGTATTTTTAGAGAGAAACAAAAAATTAATAATGATCTTTACTCTAAACTTGTTAAATTACCGCGCGTAAAATTTCAAGTGTGACGTTGATCTAAGACAATTATCTCAAGAAATTTTATTTTCTTAGCACGTCTTCTTTTGAGATTCGTCTGATTTTTATGTAAATAAATACATAATTTCAAAAGTAAACTTACATTACGCTGTTATATTTCAACTGATCAATAATTATGTAAAACATTTGTTCGAAGAAGACTGCGTAAAACGAATACGAGACGTAAATTAAATTATTATGTGACTGAGAACATGCTGAGAATAATTTTGAGGACTGCTTGGCTAAGCATGGTTTCGAATTGCTTGAGTGGCGTTTGTGTATACCATTTAAAATTGAGGGATGCTTATATTTAAGTAGCTTTTAGATGATTATGAGATTTGAGTGGCGTTCCAGTATTCGGCCCGCTGGATATTTAAATCACTGCGTCACATTGTCTGCGGAATAGAGCGGGGTCTCCTAACACATGCAAAAATTGCTTAAAAGGAGTCCCCAAACACAAGCACCCATTGTTGTAACAAGTTTCTTGAATAAAACATTTTGTCTTTTGTATTTTTTGTTACGGTCGCGAACATATTTTTAAACCAGATCAGTACAGCTCGCGTTTTATAATATTGATCACTGACAGCTACACTTCCACTACTTGTAAAAAAAATTATTTTAGCGGACAACTATCATAACAAACTTCTGTCAATCACAGAAACATCATCATCAATCATCATCAACTTCGATAGTGACTATCAGCCCTGTTTTGAGCCATTTCCTTGCGGCACAGTATCGCTATGCCGGTAGCTCAAGGTCAAGTTCAATCTCAACTGTTAGTTTGACTGTTAGATAACAATAATAATTCAAATAGTTTTGGCTTCCGTTGTTTGTTTGCGCGTCCGTGACCCCAGTAACTGTTACGCTCGTTGCGCTTATCTAAGCTATCAGCTCAAGTTCAACTGCTCATGCGGTAACCATCAGATGTGCCATCAGGCAGGACTGCTGAACTTATTTATTTTATTTTATTTATTTGCTAACATGTAATACACTGGTTAGTAGGCAAGCATTATTTCATGGCACAGTATTAGGACATGCACCCTGTAAGGGCAAATTCTAATTATTTATTACATTCATTTTATTACACAAAATTACAATTACAATTTTATACTAAACATTAATCAATCATTAGGATCATTTGGGGATAATCATTTGGGACTGACGCGGTGACTTTTACACAAAATTCGATAAGACTATTGTGAATGTGACGTACCTTTCGACATTAATTATTTACTAATTAATGAAATAATTAATTTATTAATTAATTATTTTTTGGCAAAGAAGGATGCTCATTTGGTGGTAAAATAGATGCAGTTCTTAAGAAATCAGTGTGGGGTCTAACTAACTGAATCATGGAGGTCAGATAGGCAGTCACCTCAAGTGAAATACTGACATTCAGGTGCTTCCTCTTTGTCTAAGGACTGGAAGCCGACGACGTAGTAGAGGATGGGTAGCTGATGAGCTGCATTACTGGTAATCGTGTAAATAGAAGCGTTCATTTGTTTAATTAATCAAAATCAGAATGCGATGGTATCGCCAGCTAGTGAACATAGACTCATACGTTACCGAAGAACAATAGCTAAAGGGTACTGCGCAATGATGCAGCAGATCAAATGTCGGTGATTTACATGATGTATGACAGCATGAGTCGTTGTCCGCCGGGTAACGTAACACCATGTATCGTATCATATTGCATCGCGCGGGGAGACGGACGTACGTGTGCCATCATAGCGTAGGTGCGGCAACATTCCCATGACATGAAACTACACTGGCCTGCAAAACTAAGTATCACAATTTTCAAATGGCAATAATTAAGTACACAAGATATACTTTCTGTTTAATATATATGAGAGAATACAGAATTCGCGGAACACATACATGCACATTACACATTATGTATCTGTATTAGTTTATTGTCCCTTTTTGACGTTTTGGGTTTTGGGTCGAAATGTCAACGTGATCTCAAAAGCCATGTATCCAATGATGGAAGCGGAAATGCGCCTGCGATGGTTGGCAACACTGATGCGCCACTGACAGATTGAAAAAGGCATCGCGGATACCTACCTAACTTGTAAAATAAAGAAAAACCAATAACGCGGAACTATTATGAAAAGGCCATAAAGCAGTTTTAATAGAAACTAGGAGTTGTGGAAGTCTGGGGGTGAGTTTAGGAAATAATTTGCGTATTTTACTTATATTCTGTGTTACACCCTAGCACGTGGAACCGGCGAACAGAATCACAGAAAGCTTTGGAGCCAGCGGTGCGGTAGGTTAATATTGGTCTCCTAGATCAAACACACATTTAATTACACACGTTTAATTTAAGCTTCATAGAAAGCTGATAAAAATTGCTGTAAAACGTTTTTTTATTTTAAATCTTTAACTTCTATAGTTTAGAAAAAAATTAAATTTTAAAAGTGTAGTACTTAGTTTTGCAGGCCAGTGGAATTTCAGACGTAGATAAATGCAGCAGCGAATTTATTTTAAGTAACGCTTTTAATTTGAACTTACATTTTACAATGAAATAGGTAGGTTGTACGGCCTATTTATGAGACGCCGTATACCGTATCGTATCGTAGAAACCGCAAACGTGGTGACCTTGGTATTAGTGTATTATGTACGTAGGTTGTCTATCTCAGTAGTTAGGTGAACTTCCTTCCTCTTATATTAAATTTTATTAATCCATTGTTAAAGACATTTACTTAACCTGGTTTAGCATTATAACAAAATCGTAACAAGTAAAATTTAACAAAATAGTTAGAAAGCAGAGGTCCCCAAACTAGGCTGTGCCCGCATCTTGGGGGCCGGAGTTGCGTTTACTTAAAATTATAACACATTTGTTGATGTGATAAATGTAAGGTAAGAGGATACCTTTTATAAACAAAAAGAAAAAAATCCAAATGATATTACAATAATAAAAAGAAGTAATTAGTAAAAAATAAAGAATTCCAATGTCGTGTGCGAGTGTGTGTGTGTGTGCAGATGTGTGGGTTTGAGGCTATTTGCTTCGGGAAGGGGAATGTTGAGAACGCGTTTCGAGACAAGTTTTTCATAATCGGATCTATTTTTCAGGGTTTTGTGAACAAGTAGGCCTTTAGGATAAATAATTGTCGAACTCTTAGCACAGCAAACTCCTTATAAATTAGGTCTCTTGGGTAACGGAAAGGTTTCCTTAAAACTACTTTTATAACGGCTCTTTGAGCTCTTTCTATTTCTATAACTGTGCTTTTCCCGGCTGCACCCCAAACAGAAATCCCGTATTGAAGTACTGACTGACATAAGGCAAGGTAAATTGTGCGTAGAATTTCAATGGGTATACAGTCACGTCATTTTTTCATTACGTATATCAGCTTCCTAACGCGACCGGAGAGCAGGTGTATATGTGATTTGAATGAGAGGTTTTCGTCTAGTGTGATGCAAAGGTATTTAATAGAGGGAGTTTGATCTATAATAAGGCAGGTACATGGTGTAAGCGGTGATGTCTGGTAACTGTAGCATGTGTGGTATTTAAGTATAAGATGATGTAAAGGTCGAGAAGCTATTGTTTTGAAGAAGGTAATGTATATAATCCGACACTTGTAAACATTACATGATTATAATTACCTACTATTGATGAGTCATAAAAATAAATGGAATGACACCTGTTCTATCAAACTACGGCTGAATAACTAGGTCACTCGTGCAGAAATAATATATCATCAACTGCCCCAAGCTCTCCCTGCTACTGAAGTGGCAGTGGGCAGGGCACATTGCTCGCAGAACGGATGGCCGATGGGGCCGAAAAGTTCTGGAGTGGCGACCGCGAACCGGAAGACGTTGCGTTGGAAGGACTCGCACTAGGTGGAGCGGTGACCTGGTGAAGGTTGCGGGAATACGCTGGATGCGCCTTGCCCCGTGCAATGTGGCGACACTTGGGGGAGGCCTATGTCCAGCAGTGGACGTCTTTTGGCTGAAATTATGATGATGATGATGAACTGGTCCCCAGCTCAAACACTAGGAAGTGAAAAACTGAAATGTTTTGTATAATATTAGCGTTCAATAAGTGCTGATCTTCGATATAATTTGAATACATGAATTTTAATTTGGATTAGAATAACGAAAACCGTGTTGCTTCCCGTGGATACAGTTAACCTTGGAAATGAATCATCCAAATTTTCCATAGTACTAACTAAAATGTTCCTCTGTGATTGCAGACACAAACGGCACGTACAACGGGGAGCTCCCCCACAAGGAGGGCGGCGACGGAGGCGCGGCGCGCGGCTGGCGGCGGGACGCGGCGCGGCGTGCGCGCGCCTGCTGCTCCACCAAGACGCTGCTGCGGCGCCTGCCCATCCTGCAGTGGCTGCCCAAGTACACCCCCAGGAACGGCCTCGCCGATATCATTGCTGGTGAGTCTATTTGAACAATCTTCTAAAGGAAAATGGCGTCTAGAAAGAGAGCAAAGTTAACTCGCAGACATTGACTGTCTTTAAGCCGCGTTGACACGATCAGGGTATGGCCATGCCCGGACCGAGTGGACTCTGATACCAACTCGGACAACTCGTATTGTAACCCATAATCCGAGCGCACACTGGGTTGGTCCCGTACTGCTATCCCATCGTACACCTATAAGTTGTGTATTATTCGCGTGAAGTAACTGCTACTTATTCAATAATTGCTGCGTATTATAACTTGGAGGCAAATATGTTCATGAAAAACTCTTGAAGAACTGTAAAGTATGTAGGCAAGGCGATGCGCTCGAGTGGCGATTTAATTATGCGCGTTGTATGGCCGTGTGAAATTGTGTTAACTCGGAAACGCCGCGATTTGCACTTTGCACAACTTACGTTGCCACAGGGCACCGGGTGATATGGACTGCGATAACACACATTTTATATAGAAAATGACAAAATCGTCACCTGAATATGGGATGATTGAAAGTTTTATCGCCATCACCTTTGTCACCGTCTTGACAAGATTTAGAGAAGTGGCAGACTTTAAGATTTCATCATCGTAAAGAAAATAAATAAACACATTTGGCTCAAGTTAACACACGACATAGCTATAAACCTAATGCTATAACAGAGTAGCATTCTTTTATTTAAATTCATTGTTACATTACACATTTAACTGATAACAATATGAAGCTGAAATAAACGAAGGTTGCACATAAAAATTTCAGCAAAAATGTTACCATTTCATTTGTACCTAGGTAAAAAGTTGGCTTGGCATAGAAATATGAATCCTTGGCGATACGGGCATTACCATACTAACTACCGCGCATCTAGTGCCTACGACTGCATGGTGTGTACCTGGCTAGGCTAGCTATAGTTACAGTTAAGTAATGCTACAGTGTCTCAGTAGGTCACATGGCATTTGTCGACTATTGAGTTGACCACTCTTGCTAAATTCTGCTTGATCAGGTACAGAGCGCAATTTGAAAAGTCTTATTCGAACTCTAGTAAAAGTTGAAAATCATTTTCACGATTATGTGTTATTTTTGTAGTTCACAATATCGATACACAAATAGTTTTCAGAGACATTTGACGTAAAGTACTTGATGCTTGTTACCGAGACTACTTACTAATAGTCATGTTCACAAAAACCTACAATACAACCGTATTGTTCAACAATTACTGATCCGTTTCGTATTAATTCTGAAGGCATGCGCCCACTAGAGCGTAACGTTGTCGCCGCGTCATAGAGATTTCACGCTCGTGTTACTCAGCGTCCGGCGACAAGTGCTTGTCCACATGCACTTGTCTGACGGCCCAACGTTGCATCAATAGAATGATGATGTCACGCTTCAGTGGACAGGACGCCTAAGATTCAAGGGAATAAGTTGCAAAATGTCAGCAATATTTAGTACAAGGAAAAATAACTAAGTGCAGCTATGGTGAATTGGTGAGGTGAAGAGAACATTGTTATCTGTAATAAAATAAAATAGCAACATGTATTGTATATTGACACAAGTCATAAAACTGTTAAAGAGTTTATTAAGCACATTGCACGTGAATGGTACATTTAATTGTAGAATTCTTTAATATTTACTTAGGAAAACTTCGCGGCGTCGTCGCTAGAAACTCAAACAACAGATATCGAACCGAGTACATCGACCTCAATTATATTACTTATTTTAAAATCGCACTACTATCGCAGGAATGCATTGCAATATGGTATAAAAAACAACGGACTATGAACTCTACGTCCTTGTTATAAGGTATAAAAAGTGTTTTGAGAGCAGATGTATTGAGGTTCGGTGGAGCGTGTAATGGCACGGGCGCGTGTCGTCCCAGGCTTCATGCTGCGCTGCAGTGTGTCGCAACCATTATTGCTACAATAAACGATTTCTTTTAATAAAATCTAGTCCAAGTTTCGTAAATTGGGCACTATCAACGTTCCAATACCTTTTATAGTGATTACCTGTTAAGTTAGGTATGTTTTTCAGCATTTACAAATAGGTTGGTGTGCTATTTTATTTTCACGCACTTGACACCATGGTGTTCCTGGCCAGGCTGCAATTCCAATTCCTGGAGCACAAACTTAACAAGTGGCGCTACTTTCGAAGCGTCATAATATCTACAAAAACATTCATCCACCACCTCCGCAAAGAAATATTTGGTCGAAATGTATGGGACAACTGTTTTTAAATTGACCGATGAAAAATTTCGTATTCAGTATATCATTCCGACCCCCGGCCCGGTCGTAATGATAATAATATACTGAATACGTGGTCACTGTTTGTGCGTCGGTGTCTCTTCCACCCTGCCCACGTCCCTTTGGTTGTTTCGCTTTAAGAACGTACAGAGCAATACACTTGATTATAGTAACTGCAACATAAGACCACCCAGACTTCATGACGACCATCAACGCTTTCTAATTGTTATGTCCTGTCTTTACCAAAACTGGCACTGGCTTGGGCACTTGACAACTCGGTAGGTAATATTGGCGTACAGTCACAGATAGCAGTGAAACGTGGCCCAGATCACTAGTTACTCTGACACCTCGTTAATTATTGTTAAGCAAAGACACAAAGGATCTTGAATGATAAAAAAGTATAAATTAGAGTTCTCATTGACTAGTCTTTCTTATGCAATTCGAATTAGAATTGCGTAATATGACAAATTGACATGAATTATTGAAATTAAATTATAGTTGACCTTCATTGCTTCATTAGGTAGTTAGGAACAGGGCACGCCACAATAGTGGCGGTAAGTCCCCTCTTTGAAGAGTGGCTGGAGAGACGCCACGGCGTCCTCACCTTCCGCCTGACGCAGGTTCTTACCGGACACGGTTGTTTCGGTAAGTTCCTGCACCGAATCGGGCGGGAGGAAACGCCCGGGTGCCATCACTGCGAAAATCGACCGGAGGACACGGTGTAGCACACTGTGGAGGAGTGCCCTGCTTGGGTGGAGCACCGCCGTGTCCTCGAGGTGGCGATCGGCGGCGGCGACCTCTCGCTTCCGGCCCTGGTTCGTGCCATGGTCCGGAGCGAGACGCAATGGGTCACCGTAACCTCCTTCTGCGAAGCAGTCATGCTAGCGAAGGAGGTGGCGGAACGTGAGAGGGAGATATCCTCACGTCCCGGCCGCTGCGAAGGACGCCCCGGGCGTCGGGGGCCACGTGGTGGCTTCCGGCCACCGTAGGCGCGGGCCTGTGGACGGGGAACTATGGGCTAGCTCGCCGTCCGTACGTCTCATGACGACAGGCCGTGTCGACGGCGCGTTCGTGTTCCACGCGCGCCTCAAAGAGAGTCAGCAACTATGAAGGGGTCCGCAAGGGCCGAAGCCTGCCGGGGCTGCGGGACTATTCGAAAGAGATACCGTGGCCCCGGAACACAAAGGGCGATGAAGGAACATGGATGGGTTTTAGTCAGTAAAAGTCTGACACTCCCTCCAGCTCCGCCCAGAGCGGGAGGAGTCATTTGATGATTTCCCATACGAAAAAAGAAAAAAAATGTAGTTAGGTATCTACTTTATAAAATAATACTTAGTTTTCTTGGCGTGAGTTATCAATTGGATTTTATTGCATACATGGCAATCGGAAAATTTCGTTCTTTAGGGTCCCGGGTTCGAATCCCGGTTGGAGCAAATGTTTGTGTGATGAGCATGGACATTTTTTTCAGAGTCATGGATGTTTATATCTATCTATACATTAATAAAATCGTTGAGACCAAAAAATCTGTACATTGAAGATAAAAAAAAACAGCCAGGGTGACTTAAAATAAGTAACTGAACATATTAAAACCATTTAAAAAATTTTGTTTGTTTGTTTGTTTGTTTGACCGCGCATCACGTGAAAACTACTGAACCGATATTGTTGAAATGTTCACAAATCTATTTAAATACATTCAGAATAACATTTAAGCTATAGAAATTTTGTTTTTTTTTTTTAAAAAGGGGGTGAAAAGGGGTAAAGTTTGTATGAATTTTTTTTTTTAGATTGTTCTAGAATCATGAAACTCAGAATAAATACTTACTAATAAAAATAAAGAAATACCTGTTTTAGCATTTTTTTTAAATCTCATCCAGAGACGCAAAAAAGAGGGTTTTGTGTTTAAAATTAATAAACTTCAAACACCTATACAATCAAAACCAATGAAGTGTAACCTTTTAAAGTTGCTACATATACTTCATATCTAATACAGGTAAATATAATTTCTCAGTTTTCTTGAAATTTGATTTTTGAGGTAAATACGCGCAAAATAGCGGCACTCAAGAAAATCAGCTTTCTACGGTATAAGTAGTTGGTACGAAATGTTTGTGTACGCATCACGTCAAAACTACTGCATAGATTTCTTTAAAGTTTAAAGGCTTCTTCAACATTTAGGCTATATATTATCACGCTGCTTCCTTAAAGGGGTAGGCAATTTTGCTCTATGCCCGTATACTTCAATTGTTTGACGTTTCGGTCATGACGTAAGTACATGAGAACGGCTATTTGTAGCTTATGTCAACGAAGTAAATAGCCTAGCGGTTTCATGATCGCTCTGCAAATTACGGGTTTGCAGGTTCAAACCCCGAAATATTATTTTCACTTTTTGTGATTTGTTAATTTTTTTTTTTGATGCTGTTAGATTGCCTATATTTCTTTTTGTATGTAAATTGTTTGCATTCCTATATTTCTTATTTTTTCGTGATTTTTTTTCCAAAAAGTAATAGAGAAGTATGGAAGAAGAATACAATCCTGCTGCGCCGACTCCAAATAAATTGGGATAAGGAGCAGGAGTATGATGATGATTTCTCCAAAAAGTAGTATAGCGAACGGAAGCCTGATAAATTCACGTGTTCTTGACGTGCAAGAACTGTGCTGTGCTATTCGCAATAATCAATAATCTATACGCAGTTTACGTAGATTATATTTACAGATAGATTGTTTTTGGCCTCATTCCATGCACGTTGGTGAGAATTTAAGACCTGCCTGGACTGTCATCGAAGGTCTGACGATGGAGACAAAAGTCAGTTGCTAGAGGTCCGCAACAGTTTGTAGCAGCTATATCGTGTTTGGGCTCATTTCATGGACCTTGATGAGAACTTTAAACTTAGCTAGAGTATGACTTTCATCAAAGGTCGACGATGGAGACGGAAGGCAGTTGCAAGAGGTTATCAAGAGTTTACAGCATCTAAATCGTGTTTGGGCTCATTTTTTGCACCTTGAGATGAGAACTTTCAACCTAGCTGGAGTATGACTATCATCGAGTGTTTAAGGATGATAACGTAAGGCTGTCGAGGGAAGCCCTAATTTGGAAAAACAGAATATTTTATCCATTAATGCAAATATTTCAGGGAAATTAAATTGTTACCTACTTGAATCAATACTATAATATAATAAAGCTGAAGAGTTGGTTTGGTTGGTTGAACGCGCTAATTTCAGGAACTACTGGTTCGAGTTGAAAGTATCTATTAGTATCGGATAGCCCATTTATCGGGGAAGGCAACAACGAACAAAAACGTTACAACGTTGATATAAAATCACGCTACAATCAATAGGAGCAGGGCATCAATGAAAAATGTTGCAAAAAAAATGAATGAAATATTCCAGATCTTTCGTTGCGTGCGCTGCGTAAACGGTTAAAGTTACGCAACAATCGTGTATGACGGAATTGTTCCTCTTAAAAAGTTCTATAAAAAGTCCGCGATAGCATTATTATGTCTATCTTTTAAGGGTGTCTCACACTCTCTCTAACCATCTCTCTGTCTCTCTTATATATCGCAGACGAAGTTGCGCGGGTCAGCTAGTGTATAATAAGTATGTATCTACAAACAAAAAGTATCCATGTAGTATATCAACTATCTGGTGTCCACGTCACAAACCTCGTTGCTTTGTGTGGCACTAGATGGCACTGTGTGTTAATATCCAGCGATATTTACTATGGAATCATTGGATAAGCTAATCACAGGAAAACTTGATTCAATCCAAGTTGAAAATATTTCTAGTATGCCTTCTGTTTCATCCTTCTGTCTCCACCGTCATCGGAATCCCTTCACCAACGAACCTTGATTTATAATTGATGTATTGAACAGTTCTCAGGTCAATGTTGCTGTGACGCGACAATTATTCACTTTCGTCAACATTGCGATTGTTCGTTTGTCATAAATACTGCGGCGATCCAGTTTATCTGTGACAATGCCTTGTCTCAGAAAAAGGCGAATATATTAAATGTCACACGCCAGGGAATCAGATGTGCCTCATAGAAATTGAAACGTTTTTCGTATTATTGATTCTATTCTTTGAAGAAATGGGCGTTAGTTCAATTAGTAGATGATATTAGACAAAAAAAACTAGCATTTCGTCTCAAGAGATTATGTTCTAAAAAAATAGTGTCAATTTAACCTTTCAGAGGAATAACACAACCTAACAACAGCAATTAACTATAATTACTGTAAATATACACTAAAAACTCCAAAATGTGACTCGAGTAACCATTCGTCGTAGGCTCGTAGCCGTAGCAGCGGCGTAGCAGTGCCGTAGCGGCCTACGACAAGTAGATGACAGGAACGTGTCCCGTGCGTCAGGCGTTGTCACACAAACAAGACACGACAAATAAACACGAGTAGCTGTGCCAAGAGATCTGTGTTCCAACCGTCTCAATGTGTCACTTCCTCCACGCCAAAGTGCATGCGAAACCGTTTGCATGCTAACGTGTGTTAGTAATACGAGTTGTTTACACCAAGATAATTACCATTGTACTTATTTCTGTAAGCGGATTTCACTATTTTTCATTTCAAGATTCAGTGAACGACACGTGGTTCAACAAAAAACAATATTGTCCGCGATCACACTAAGCAAAGCAACAAATTTAATGTTGCCCCGCAATGACAGAGAGTTTGTCACACGGCTCCACTATTAATGGCATGCACAGCATCATAAATATGAATTATGATCCTCGAGCATTTCGAACGGTTCGATCTTCATCTTACGCCTCGTACACGCACAGCCGGAACAAGAATTTCGAATCAGATGAGCTCAGTTGAACTGAGCTTCGGAATTAGATCTGAAGGTTAGACAGTGATATTGAGTACATAATAAGGAATTGCGTAGTAACAGCCCGGATAGCCGTAGCAGTTTAGCCTGGTGGAGCGCCCGGTTGATGGCATCATGGTCGTCATCATCCTCCAGCCCTACTTCCTATTTATTTGGGGACGGTGCAGTGCGTCTTCTTCTTCCATGCTTCTCTATTAGTATAGCCATCCAGAGTGACATTATACTAACAGAACTCTTTGTGTTGCTCGACAGGTATAACAGTGGGTCTGACCGTGATCCCGCAGGCGATAGCGTACGCGGGCGTGGCAGGGCTGCCGCCACAGTACGGGCTGTACTCGTCGTTCATGGCCTGCTTCGTGTACACGGTGTTCGGCAGCGTGAAGGACTCCGCCATCGGGCCCACGGCCATCGCCGCCATCTTGACGAGGGAGAACCTGCACGGCCTGGGGCCCGAGTTCGCCGTGCTACTCGCCTTCCTGTCGGGATGTGTAGAACTGCTCATGGGGATCCTGCAGCTTGGTGAGCTCTTAACATCGCAAGTAGTCTTGAATTTCAGAAGGCATCTTCGATGCTAACTTCCGTCGATGAACATTTATGAACTGTCATTGGAAGTGGTATTGAAAAAACAAGCTGATGGCGTTAGTTCCGACTGGCCGACGACGCGCCAAAAGAACATCCAGCACTGTAATAGGGAATATGCATGAAATACAAAACTCACTTTTTATTTATTACAAATGTTTTGTATTGGCCCATAAACATTGTGGTTCACTTGTTTAAGTTTCTAATACATCACTTATTTTACAATTTACTGTTTTATGTAGCATGTTTTTTGGTGAAACGGAACGCACTGTCAAAACACACAGTCTTCGATATTGACTTCAAAGTTCATTGTGTCAAAAAACACTTTTATTTGAAAAGTGCTAAAAGTTTCACTAAAATTTTATTATAATATTGTTATTGCAATGTTTACTAATTATTTTATTAAGGCCAAAAAAATTAGATGTAAACAAGGCAGATTGTGGATAATGACGGCACATCATGGCCGCGACAGCCACGGACGTTTGAACTGTCGTAGAAAAACACAGGAGTTTAATATTAATTATGTGCGACAAGCAGTAGTTGAACTTAACTTTTAATACTTTTCTTTACTTGCGTGGATAGTACTGAATTTAATTGATTTAAGTGAAGAAAAAATTACGTGCATATTCCCTATTGAGCACAGTTCAACAATCACAATGATCACCATTGAAAAGCTTTTCGGTATTAGCTCGAAACTAAAGATTAGAGGTGCCGTGCACGGGTCGTTACAACTGCACATGCACAATTTCACCGCTGCACCGGCGCGGCACTGGCGGAATGGCGGTGGCGCCGGCGCCTACAAGAATGTCAGTGTTTTCTGTAATGTGTAATACGTCACAATAAAGAAAACCACACACATGTCGTGTTACGTCAGTGAGTCAGCATAAACTCAACAAAGACGAGATACGCTATAATGTGTACGTACAGTACTGCATTTTTCTCTTGCCGCTTAAATTACATTGCAAGGAGGGGGCTGTCGGTGAACATTTCTGAACTGTCTGTGGAAGTGGTATTGCAAAAACAAGCTGACGGCGTTAGTTCCGACTGGGCGACTAGGCGACTAGGCGACGACGCGCCAACAGAACCATCCAGCACCGTAATTGGTAAACGAATTTTAAACGTCCAATGCCCCAACTTGTACTTCGTGAGGTGATTGAAATGGAATGTCAACAACCGCTTGCAACGTGTGTTGACCACTCCAGACGCGCTGCAGCGGGTGACGCCGCCAGCAGCAATGCTTGGCATGCCATGATGTCGCTCTATGTTATGTTTAGAATGTTATGTGCAATTATTTATATGCGTTTCTTATCACATTAATATGCTTTTAGTCATGCACTGAAACATAATTCTATGCTACTTGAAACGAGCTAACGTAGTGTTGAGCCTTTCAATTGAATTAGTGTTAAGCCCCATGTATGTGAAAGCTAATAAAACAGGGGCTAATAAATTGGTAATTCATAATTAGGTGTATCATTGGGGTTTAAATAAGTTTTATAAATAAATGTAAAAATCCCAGGATTATCGTAATAAAACGATATTTCCCAAGAATCCTGCGAGTGCACAAGGGTAAGTTTAATTTCTGAGAATTTTGAATAAAGTATCTATACGTACAAGACCTACGTCAATTTGTAAGTCAGTACAATAGTACAAAATATTCATGAAAGTTCCAAGTAATCAGGAACGTAGTTGTCGACGAAGAGGTCTGTTAGGTCTGCCTGACCGTAATAGAGTGGTAGGTACAAGGACACGACTGACGCGCGACGGTACAAATGACAATGCAATTTAACCAAAGACAACCTGTTAGGTACTAACTTGTACTAATTATTAGGTACCTGCATCATGTTATTACACTGTATCGAAGTAGTAAACAATCCGTCTTACTTTGATACATGAAATACACGGCACTAATAAGAGTGTTGGTTTGTGCGCAGGGTTCCTGATCGACTTCATCAGCGGGCCGGTGTCCGTGGGCTTCACGTCGGCCGCTGCCATCATCATCGCCACCACGCAGGTCAAGGATATCCTGGGCCTCAGCTTCCCGGGAGGCAAGTTCTTACAGGTAAGTAGTATTTGTGAAAAGCCACCCAAATACCTAAATTAACGGCGTAATTTGTTCCCGAAGCGGGCACGTTTTAAAGAGCTCCATAAAACGTCCTTTGCAAAATGGAGATGTTTCCGGCAAAAAAAATTGGCCAGTGGAAATTACTGAAATACATTTTTGTAACTGGTTTAAAACCTAGACATCATAATAATAATACTGTTCTCACCGCTGAGGCACAACCCTCCTCGGGGCAGAGAGTGGACTGTGATCCACCAGGCCACGCCGCGCCTCTCAGTGCGGGTTGGTACACGTCGTCGACGCGCGACGTCACATCATCAAGTCTTCGAATATTTGGTTCTACGACATGCAGGTTTCTTCACGACAATTTCCTTAACCGTTTTGAGAGCACAAGTGGGTGCTATGCAAAACACAAAGTAATGTGCCTGCCTGGGTTCGAACCCATGACCTTGCAACTCGTAAATCCGGTCCGGTGACGTCTTTTTACTGTTGTGGCAGGCATTAGTGGCATGATGACGGTTTCGTGACGATCAAAGGAGGAAACGCCGTCAGCGAAGCTGTAAGAACCGCTGCGGAAAATTCCACAAGAACACACAAAACATCATGCATCGTGAAGTGCTACAGTTTTAAGTTGCTTAAACTAACAAAAATTGATATTATAATGTATTTTTAGGTTAAGGTATATAAGTATGGGTCTTTGTTACCTGAACTAAATGGATTATTATGTCCTTTAATCATATTACAACTCTATACATTTTTAATTATTTCTTAAAAAAAAAAACATTTAAAAATATAAAAAATAGGTTTGCGCCGGTGTCGGGAGCAGGGTCCAAGCCACCGGCGGTTAGGGCTGCAGAGACAGGAACCTTCACAATGCGAGCCGTATCGAGGAGAACTGCCTTTTGAATCAGGCAATTATTATTATTTCCTTTAAATATTCACAAGCCACTGGTGGTCAGGACTCCAGAGAGCCGAACCTCCTAACAATACGAGCCGTGTCCAGGAGTACCGCTTTCTGAATCAAGCCCTTGATCCAGCTGCCTAACGAAAGCCTCCTCAGGTAGTGGTCGAGGCTGCCAGCCCAAGGCTGCTACGACTATCGGCACAATGATCGCCGAGTCCACTTCACACATGTCGACAACCACGCGAGCCAATTCAAGATACTTGATTTGTTTATCTTTCTCGGCTTTTATGAGGTTCTCATCATGCGGGACCGCCGCGCTATGTCAACAATCATTGCGCGCCGCTCTGATCGATCCACCACCAGTATATCGGGCCTATTGGCTACAATAGTCCAATAGTCCTGTAATTAGTAGTAGCCATTGTACTACCAGATGGCTATTACGTATCTCTGTTGACAGCTCGAAATGATAGTAACTGGGCTGTGTCCATCAATATTATGACATTCACGGTTGTCATCAAAGTTCGGTGTACAACCGAAGCTTGATAGTCACTGGACATCAGAAAGATACGTAATAGCCCAGCTGGCTAGGTTCTACGGGTAGGTGACTACGGTACAAACGGGACCATTTTTTTTCGTTAGCTCTGTAATCAATATTTTAATGGAATCGCTTTTATGTACTCAACTAGTTCTACATCCTGTATTTTTGTTCAAGACTGCCATGTCATGTAATGACAATGTCGAAGAACGTGTACCGATCTATCAATCAGTAGGTTTGTCAGCTTTATCAAACGTGTCTAGTAAGAAAAAGTGTTATAAAGAGGCTGGTAACTTTTTGCGCTGTTAATAAATAATTAGGAGCACTTTTTGTTCACATAATTTGAAACTTTTTGCGTGTCTCGATCTGCCAGCGCTTTCTATCGACCTTCGCTTATCAACGACGTGCCTTCGACTTTTGTTTGTTCTAAGGCACACTTAGGTAATACTTTGGAGTTTGTGTAGAGTGGATATTATGCGAAAAGGAAACAGCCAGTTCTTGCTTGTTAGGACATGTATTGTATTCTCACAAATTCATCATCAGTTAGGTCGGAGCACGAGGTAATCCGGTCCTATCGCAGAGCCGGCTCCTGAGGAAGTGCAGATATATTCACCCGCGTCCTATCGCAGAGCCGGCTTCTGAGGAAGTGCAGATATATTCACCCGCGTCCTATCGCAGAGCCGGCTTCTGAGGAAGTGCAGATATATTCACCCGCGTCCTAACGCAGAGCCGGCTTCTGAGGAAGTGCAGATATATTCACCCGCGTCCTATCGCAGAGCCGGCTTCTGAGGAAGTGCAGATATATTCACCCGCGTCCTATCGCAGAGCCGGCTTCTGAGGAAGTGCAGATATATTCACCCGCGTCCTATCGCAGAGCCGGCTTCTGAGGAAGTGCAGATATATTCACCCGCGTCCTATCGCAGAGCCGGCTTCTGAGGAAGTGCAGATATATTCACCCGCGTCCTATCGCAGAGCCGGCTCCTGAGGAAGTGCAGATATATTCACCCGCGTCCTATCGCAGAGCCGGCTCCTGAGGAAGTGCAGATATATTCACCCGCGTCCTATCGCAGATCCGGCTCCTGAGGAAGTGCAGATATATTCACCCGCGTCCTATCGCAGAGCCGGCTTCTGGGGAAGTGCAGATATATTCACCCGCGTCCTATCGCAGAGCCGGCTTCTGAGGAAGTGCAGATATATTCACCCGCGTCCTATCGCAGAGCCGGCTTCTGAGGAAGTGCAGATATATTCACCCGCGTCCTATCGCAGAGCCGGCTTCTGAGGAAGTGCAGATATATTCACCCGCGTCCTATCGCAGAGCCGGCTCCTGAGGAAGAGCAGATATATTCACCCGCGCCTGCTTGATCTTGGACTCTTTCATCTTCTTTACGTTATAATGAAATCGTCCTCATACCAGTGTTTACGAAGACAATACCCAAAGTTGTCCTGTCATGTCTAAAATCATGATCTGTCGACCCGACCGATCCGGTCGGGATGCTATTGTTTAACTATTGTGTCTACTTCGTGGACAGATCATGGGATAAACATTAGCACAAATACACTTCGGGTGAGGTATCTTCTGATTTTTGGTGTTATCACCCATTTAGGCACTTATAGTATACTACTTTTGTTTTTATTGTACGCTGTGAGTACGTAAGTATTACAGCGCGGCTGTTGTTCCAGGTGTGGACAGGGCTGTACGAGCACATCGGCGAGACGCGCCTGTGGGACTCCGTGCTCGGCATCTCCTGCATCATTGTGCTATTGCTTCTCAGGGTATGTACACCATACAGCCCCTACCAATCAATCAACTTCATTTGCCAACCACCATCCCCTTTCTAAATTCTCGCAGAGTTACAATTAGTTTGCACGCTGTGTTCAACGACTGCTTTCATTGTAATTTATCTCAAATGGTGTTGGTTCACTAAAGACCAATCTTCGGATGTGCATAAGATGTGGATCAGTCGCTACATGTAAGGCTTGTTAGTTGCATTCGATTACCTAGACTGAAACCTGACCCCTACAGTTGAGAAAAGACTACGCAGATGATGTATCTATTTTCAGTGTAATATTAGTAATGACGTGTTGTGTCACTTCCAGAAAGTAAAAGACATAAAAGTGAACCCGAAGCCGGACCCCGAGTGTGCGGGCTCGCGGCTGCGGCGCGGCGTGGCGCACGCGCTGTGGTTCCTGTCCACCACGCGCAACATCCTCGTGGTGCTGGTGTGCGCGGCGCTCGCCTACTACTTCGACACGCAGAGGAAGGCGCCCTTCGTGCTCACAGGTGACTACTATATTAATACATTCAAATATTCTGTGACGCTCATTACCTCACACACTCAATTCTGTCTGATTGAGATTCGACTTTTTAAACTAAGCTACGAACTAAGCTAGCTAAATGCCAGGTTGGCATTTATCATACATCTGATCTACCTTTTTTTCTTCTTCTTTTCTTTTTCGGATGGGAAATCATCAAATGACTCCTCCCGCTCTGGGCGGAGCAGGAGGGAGTGTCAGACTTTTACTGACTAAAACCCATCCATGTTCCTTCATCGCCCTTTGTGTTCCGCGGCCACGGTATCTCTTTCGAATAGTCCCGCAGCCCCGGCAGGCATCGGCCCTTGCGGACCCCTTCTGTTTTGCTGACTCTCTTTGAGGCGCGCGTGGGACACGAACGCGCCGTCGACACGGCCTGTCGTCATGAGACGGACGGACGGCGAGCTAGCCCATAGCTCCCCGTCCACAGGCCCGCGCCTACGGTGGCCCCCGACGCCCGGGGCGTCTCCCGCGGCGGCCGGGACATGAGAATCTCTCCCTCTCACGTTTCGCCACCTCATTCGCTAGCATGACTGCGTCGCAGAAGGAGGTGACGGCGTCCCATTCCGTCTCGCTCCGGACCATGGATTGAACCAAGGCCGGGAGCGAGAGGTCGCCGCCGCTGATTGCCGCTTCGAGGACACGGCGGTGCTTCGCCCAAGCGAGGCACACCTCCACGGTGTGCTCTCTCTCTTTGATCTACCTTGGGGTACTAATATCAAACAGCGGTGGATGCGCGGATGAGATCAAACGGCGCATGGCAATCACCAGGTGCTACGTAGATCGGCTTAGAAAAATATGGAGAAGCAGAAACATCACAACGGCCACTAAAATGCGACTTGTCAGGGCATCAGTGTTTCCCATATTTCTTTACGGTGCTGAGACATGAATTTCAAGAGAAAACGAAAAAAAGAAAGATAGACACACTAGAAATGTGGTGCTGGTGAAGAATGTTTGGCATAACCTGGACACGGTGTACAAAAAAAGATACAGTACGGAGGAATGGCAACAGGTTGTGAAGCTTGCATGCCTCTGATGTGATGACCACGACCACTCTGCCAAGAGTGTAACGACAAAGAAGACGAACTTGGCGCCTTCAGTAGCGTCCATCAGTTCCTGTAATGATCAAACAACGCAGTACAGTTTAAATGAGTCCACCAATCATCTATGAATCCTCCACCAGAGCAGGTTGTCCATGCAGGTTTGTATTGTATTGTATAACGGGCTGATGTCCGCAACTCCACGCCCAAAGCGCGTATTTTGCGTGCGGTTTACTAAGAAACTGTTTTATCTAGGCGAGGTGAAGCCCGGGCTGCCGGAGCTGTCTGCGCCGCCTTTCTCGGCGACGGTCGGCAACCACACCTACACCTTCTCCGAGATGGCCTCCACGCTCGGCTCCGCCATCTTCGTGGTGCCGCTGCTGTCCATCCTCGAGAACATCGCGCTCGCCAAAGTGTTCTGTGAGTAGAGTATTTTACTTTTTTTGAATGGAAGTTCAAAACGTGAGACGCGTAATGAAGTACCTAATCTACTTAGGGCCATGTTCACCAACAGTAAAATAACTGACTATTTCGTAATCGGCCCGCTAAACGTAAACACTTGTTTAAACACGAGGAAGGAATTTTGGTGTTCACCACAACTTAGTAGGTAATTAGACCAGTGACCATAAAAATCACTATGCTCTTAAAACGGTGAAGAAAAATATTGTGATTAAACCGTTTTAGAAACAAAAATCCGAAGATCAGCGTGACAGTGACATATGCACCCGCACTGAGCCCACACCCTTCTCACGGAAGAAAGGCCAGTGTCTCATCAGTGGGAACTTTTTAGACTTATGGCTTATCAAAAGGTTAATTTAAACGAAGTGATAATGCTTTGCATAGCGGAGGGCAAGTACGTTGACGCGACGCAAGAGATGGTGGCGCTGGGCGTGTGCAACATGGCGTCCGCGCTGGTGCACTCCATGCCGGTGTCGGGCGCGCTGTCCCGTGGAGCCGTCAACCACGCCAGCGGCGTCGCCACCACCGCCGGCGGGCTGTACACCGGCGCGCTCGTGCTGCTGTCCTTGCAGGTGACACTCACACACAGCTACACTACTACACGTCGCCACCACCGCCGGCGGGCTGTACACCGGCGCGCTCGTGCTGCTGTCCTTGCAGGTGACACTCACACACACCTACACTACTACACGTCGCCACCACCGCCGGCGGGCTGTACACCATTCACAGTAAACACCGGGCAACAATGCCAGCTAACAATCTGCGGATAGTGTTCAAGCGGCACATATGAATCAGCTTCATGGCTGTTCTTGTTGCAGTACTTCACACCGTACTTCTACTACATCCCGAAGGCGTCGCTGGCGGCTGTCATCATCGCCGCTGTAGTCTTCATGATGGAGCTGCACGTCTTCAAGCCTATCTGGAGGACTAAAAGTTAGTCATGTAACTATTTAACAAGTTCGTCGACGATGTTATGATCGCGTCATCAAACTCAAGCTCAAAGGATTTAGGACGCATTATAAATAAAAGGCTCACCAAATACCTTGAGGAACGTAATCTTTTCGCTGATACGCAATATGGATTCAGATCTAGCCGCTCGACAGATAGTGCTGTTCTTGACCGTGTTAACTTCTTGGTGAGTAAATTGGACAACAAAAAAAAATGCTTAACTATATTTCTCGACCTTGGAAAGGCATTTGACACTGTCTCTGTTCCCCACCTTATGCAAAAACTTGAAAACCATGGTATAAGAGGAGTCCCACTGGCATTGCTAACAGACTATTTAAAAAATAGAACGCAATGCGTAAAAATCGGAGATTATACCAGCAATGAACTGCCAGTCGACTTTGGCGTGCCGCAAGGTAGCATACTGGGTCCTACCCTTTTTCTTTGCTACATAAATGAACTTTGCACTCTTAAAATTCCAAACTGCCGCATATCTGAATATGCTGATAACACTGCCCTCACTTTTTTCTCAGACTCGTGGGATGAACTTTATAACTTAGCACAAAACTGGTTCAATACAATATGTCACTGGTTACTGTCAAACTCTCTCTCCTTGAATGAGGATAAAACTAAATACATAGTCTTCTCAATTACAAATCGAAATATACCTCCTAACCATTTAGACAAGATTTATGCACATAAATTCAACTACCTGCATTAAATATCTCGGAATTGAACTTGACGCTAACTTTTGGAAATCACTTGCTATCCGTATCCAAAAGAATCCGTAAGCTCACCTACATTTTTAAGGATCTCCGGGATGTTGCAGAGAAACAGACCATGAGGATGGTGTACAAGGCCTTGGTACAGTCCATCCTTAGTTACTGCATAACCACTTGGGGAGGAGCATGCAAAACAAAAATGATAATGCTTGAGAGAGCCCAGAGGATGATTCTAAAAGTGAGTTTATCAAAGCCGCGACGTTTCCCTACCTCCAAACTACGAGGAAACTCAAGTTTTGAGTGTCCGTCAGCTGTACATAATGTTAACTATACTTCGGCAACGCTCCTATTTATCCGAAGAACTAAGAAAACGCAAAGCCCTCACTAGAAGACGTTATGCACTTTGTGATTCAACAGCTGTACGCACCTCTTTTGCTCAAAGATTCTTCTCATTCCGTGGAGGAGTATTGTTTAACAAACTCAATAAAGAAATTACTATGTCGCGTCCTGGGTGGCCGAGATGCGAAGCATCGGGTCTTTTTCACGATTCGACATAGTTTTACGTAAATGTGGGCACTGTCGCGGGCACTCGAACGAAAGATCATTTAAATTAAAATAACTTTATTCAAACTAATCGGTTTTACATTACAAGAAACAAACACGTGCGTTGGTACTGAGCGTCTGCCAAGGCTGTCGGAGCTCGACTGTCGCAACACTCCGTCCCTTCTCCAGCCCTCTCTGCATCCCCTCTACCGACGATCGTGTCCAAGCGGTAGGGCGCGCTTGCGTTTCCGGTAACGATATTATTAGTTCACAAAACTAATTGTTAGATGGCGCTGCTTGTTGCACTATGGCGCCATCAATCCACGACACGGCCATTCTGACTAGCACCCGTCCTCGGGTGTATTACCTGTGGACAAAATGTGCTCTGAGAGTAATCTCGCTCGGCTATCCTGCCAATAGAAACAAGGTTGTTCCTAAATGGTACTTCCATGCAAGTACAATAATTAACTTTCTTGATAGACAATGCCCTGTTACTAAGGCTTTGCAAATAGTGCTCCCTGCACGACATCATTCATTGGTAAAAGTCCAATCAACATTGGAAATGGTCCGATCAACAAGTTACAATACAGTAATTCTAACAATTCTGTTACTCTCTACCATCATTCTTAGGCAATGCAAACTCAACTCAAATTCCCTACAGACCCATCGCCACATGTTACTCATGAGGTGCGGTCTACCTGACCCATCGCCATCATGTTACTCATGAGGTGCGGTCTAACTTACCCATCGCCACGTGTTACTCACGAGGTGCGGTCTACCTGATAACAGACCCATCGCCTTCATGTTACTCATGAGGTGCGGTCTAACAGACCCATCACCACGTGTTACTCACGAGGTGCGGTCTAATTGATACCAGACCCATCGCCATCATGTTACTCATGAGGTGCGGTCTAACAGATAACAGACACATCGCCATCATGTTACTCATGAGGTGCGGTCTAACAGTTTCGAGTATGAGTGTACAAGTCATTCTTAGTCAGATTTGGTCTCACTACCACTGTCATCAACTATGACATCTAAGTCTCGAGGAACTTGGTGATCGGGGATCTTTCTCACACAGCCTAAAATCTTCGAATTAGCATTTACTGAACCTTAAATTACACCAGTTATAGTAACGACAGCATAAATATGCTGGGTTTAAGTCTAGACGAAACAGAATTAGCACTCTGCTCCAGAGTCATAACAAACTGAAAATGACTCACCGAGTAACGAAAAATCCCAGTAGGTGCGCATGTGCTAATCACACACATGTCCACGCGACGTTGCTCAGGAGCTGCACCCGCTGTACCACCTATGCTGGTACCGCTATTCAAATTCGGGTAGCATGATGTCCATACTCAAACCTCCTGGTATGTCCTCGTGTGATGGTTACCCTGCAAACAAATAGTCCACAGCAGAATTTTGTTCCACTCGGTCACTCCTGACCAAACTCTAGATCCATCGGGTCATTGAAAGTAAAGAACTTTACTGTTTTATTTTAACCAAATCCTACTCTAATAAAATCAAACTTCATAACATCACACCTGTAATCCCCAAAGGGGTAAAAACTGAGGTGTAGGTACCTAATAGTACACTCACACTTCGTTAGTTATGTCCAAGTCCCATGTAATAGGGGGCGAGCCTATTGCCATCAACCGGGCGCAAATCCAGACTCCGTGGCTGCTACTGAGAAATTCCCGATGGAAAAACCCAATAACGCTTTGCCCGACCTAGGAATCGAACCCAGGACCTCATGCTCAGCAGTCACGCTTGCCATCACTAGACCAACGAGGCAGTTGACTAAGTCAAACACGGTTAAATTGGGAATAATCGAAAATACAATAATCAATACCCTGGGCCATGTACCAAAGTCCTTAAAAACTCTACTGCAATAAAAACTACCAAGCTTACAGAAACCATCGAGTAAAACCTCTAACGCCACGGCTCTCCAGCCGACAAGCAATACATCCACCAAATGGATCTGCCATGTGCATCACCCAGTGACTACACACAACGGTCGTATTTGATAAGAAATACAAAATCCAGCTTCACGAGGATTACCGCTGTGAGGGATTAAACCCCGCGGAACTACGGATCTTCACGGATGGATCTAAAACAGGTACTGGCACCGGTGCTGGAGTCTTCTCGGAGGATCTCAACATCCACATAGCCATACCTCTGGGTTAATACACGAGTGTCACCAACGCCTGAACCAGGTTGGTAATCTCAATAATATAACCATCCAATGGATTAAGGGACACAGCGATTCCCGTGACAATGATGCGGCGGACGAACTCGCTAGAAGGGGATCGAGCATGGCAGCGGTGGGACCCGAACCTATCGTACCACTCCCTTTCGGATACCTACGCACACTGGTAAGGAACCGAACTAGTGAACAACACCACAAGCTGTAGCTAGACCACGACGAGTATAGGCAGGCCAAGGAAGCACTTCCTACTATCGACGGCCGCCTCACCAAACGCGCGCTTCGGTTGACCAAACCGCAGCTGCGCACAGTTACAACCGCCATTACAGGACACAGCTCTTTTAATAAACAACTCTTTGTCATAGGAGTCACAGACAGCCCCCTGTGCTGTGCCTGCATGTAGGAAGACGAGACAGCAGCCTACGTGCTTCTGCACTGCCCAGTGGTTGCAGGGCAAAGTACTTCGGTAACCCAGGTACTCTCCGCGAGATTGTCAGCAACATCAAGGCGCTGCTGGCCTTTCTCGGGGAGTTAAGGTGGATCGAATAAATTTCCCACGCGTTCGCAAAATACGCGCTTTGACGTGGAGTTGTGGACACCAGACCGCTATACAATACAATACACACTACGGTCTTTCCAGACCCCAACCTTCGCTAGAGCTATACACGCATCGTGGACCCACAGAGCACGACTACGTAATAACTACTGGTACGGTCAAACACACTACTAAAACTGAAAGGGTACTAAAACAGTGGTGCACATCGTGTGCAACGCACATACTACGCATGGACTACGTATGCAACGCACGCACTACGTATACACTACAGCTTAAAGCTCTCCGCCCTGCAGGTGCCACGCAGACTGCCACCACTGAGGCTTGCTCATCATCATCGAAATCCTTATTAACAACGACTGGTACGTGACCAACTGGCCTACTCTGTGCATATTTGTAGGCACCCTTATAATTCAAAGCTTTCAGTTACCAGATTCGATAATGAATTGATAGTGCCACGTTGGTACTTAAAAACTTACCCTATTTTGAAAATTTGGGTAATAGAAAAAACAATTATATACATATGTTAAATAACCATGTACATTTTTTAGTAGGTCACTATAGTGACAGACTTATATATCTGGATATCAACACTATTGTTGGTAAACTGAAGTCGACACGGGGTAAGGTGTATCTACCTATTAGATGTAGACACAAAATAGCTCGGCTATTAGCTTATAATATTCACACAGACATAAATAGTATGTCTAAGTTTAGTCCTATTATTAACACTGCGACTATTAGTAGTAATACTAATGTACAGGTGACTTTAAATGAATATAGCATTAGTGCTATAAATGTTTACAATCATTGTACTGAGGAGGATCCGTGTGTCACCGTGGAGAATTCTCATTTAGGGTCTCATTTAGGGTATATTAGTGATAGGGTCTTGTTGTCTGAGGATGGCACGGGAGTCTCCGGCCTCACTCCAAATATTAATTTAAACTAGAAAGTGAGACAACAGAAGGTACCATTAACAATATTGTTAATCCTACCAACAGCAAGGTATCTTCTTGCACTCAATTAGTTAGTAAAAAAGGGCCTCAGCAGAACACTTTGAAATTATTCCACCAAAATATCCAAGGCATTTCTTCCAAATTATTAGAAATTGAATTGTTTTTAGAAAATAGTAAGTTTGACATTATTTGTTTTACTGAACATTGGCTAAAGGATTACCAAATGCTTATCAATTATGAGAACTATATGGTGGGTAGCTGCTTTAACCGTAAAACTATGCTTCGTGGAGGTTCCCTAATATTAATAAAAAATTGTTTTAAATATAAGCAACGTAATGACATAGTAGGTCTCTCAGTTGAACATTGCGTCGAACTGTCCTGTGTTGAGCTAGATAAGCATGTAATTGTGTGTGTGTACAGACCCCCAAACTATCAAAACTTTTCCTTATTTGAATCAATAATGGAAGATGTCCTGGCAAAACTTGCAGCCAGTAATAAATCTACAATTATTTGTGGTGATTTCAATATCAATATTTTAGAAGAAAGTTCAAATAGCAGTCGGTTATTAAATCTTTTTAAGTCATTTGACTTGACCAACACTTTTATAGAACCTACTAGAGTCACTCCTTCTACTGCTACTTGCATAGATAATGTTTTCTGCGATTGTGATTACTTAGATAAGGCCATAGTAAATTGTCTGCCTTCTGACCATAGCGGACAAACTGTAACTTTTAGGTGTAATACACCCCCATTGCAAAAAGTTCAAATTAAATTTAGACCTATAACTTCTAGCAGATTAAAGAGGTATAATATTTCGCTACAAAACAAGTTAAGTGCTATGAGCCTTGACGATATTAATATAAATCAATTGTATGATCGTTTCTTTTCAATAGTTCACACGGAATTCAATAAAACTTTTGAAAAGAAGACAAAAAGTATTTGCCCTAAATTCATATTTAGTGATTGGGCAACTAGAGGTATCCGAAAAAGTAGGGAAAGACTATTTGAGCTTTATGGCCTTAAGCCTTTTATAAACACTGAAACTTTTAACAAGTATGTTGCTAAGTATTCAAAAATTTTTAGAAATACATGCAAGGTTGCTAAAGCCCTGCACATTAGCAACAAGATCAAAACAGCAGAAAATAAAATAAAGACAGTTTGGAAAGTCATAAATAACGAGACTAACAGGAAGAAAATACGTAACACTAGCTACACATTAGATACAGCATGTGGTCCTAAAAGCTCTGATAAGGAAGTAGCTCAAGAATTTGTAAATTTCTTTACCGATGTACCATTAAAAACTACAGAGGCTCTTATTTCCTCACCTGAACTCTCAATTGGTTTATTAAAGGCGAATGTGTCTGGCTGCCTGGCTGAATTTAAATTTAAACACATTAACCCTATGATAGTTATTAAAGCTTTCCGGCAAATAAAAATCAAACTGACCGAAGATCTATGGGGAATGTCTATCAAAGTTTGTACATCCATACTTGAGACTATAGCCCCTTACCTAGCTTTAATTTTTAATTTATGTGTAGACCAAGGAGTTTTCCCTGATTTAATGAAATACAGTAAAGTCATACCTCTTTTCAAATCCGGGGACAGTAAAGACACTAATAATTATAGACCTGTATCGGTTTTACCAGCTTTTAGCAAGGTTTTTGAAAAGGTAATGCTTAATCAAATGCTCTATCATTTTAACACCAAAAGAATCTTACATGATCAACAGTATGGTTTCACCAAGGGACGTTGTACAACTGACGCCGGTGTAACCTTATTAAAGCACATATTTACTGCGTGGGAAGAGTCTCAAGACGCCATAGGAATTTTTTGTGACCTCTCCAAAGCGTTTGATTGTGTAAATCACGACACATTACTTTTGAAACTTGAGCATTACGGACTGGGTAAACTTGCACTTAGTTTGGTAAAATCTTATTTGAATGATAGACAACAACATGTTCAAATAAATGGTGTTAATTCACATGGTTTAAAAGTAAAAATGGGGGTTCCACAAGGCTCAATATTGGGTCCTTTCCTTTTTCTAGTATATATAAATGATCTACCCTATTTATTGAAAAACCAACCTCAAAATATGGTGTTATTTGCTGATGACACTTCCTTAATTTTTAAGATAAATAGGCGGGCCCAAAATCTAGATGACGTAAATAATGCCCTACTTCAGGTCCAAAATTGGTTCACAGCAAACAATTTGGTATTAAATGAAAAAAAAAACCAAATGCATAAGATTTGCTTTACCGAATGTTAAAAGTAGTGATTGTGATATAGTACTGAATAAAGAGAAACTTGAATTCGTAGATAAAACGGTTTTCCTGGGGATTACGCTTGATTCAAGGCTACAATGGGGTTCTCATTTAACATCTCTTGCGGGGCGGCTAAGTTCAGCAGCATATGCCATTAGAAAAATCCGTCAGTATACTGATGTAGATACCGCTAGACTGGTTTATTTTAGTTACTTTCATAGTATAATGTCTTATGGCATTTTGCTATGGGGACGGGCTGCAGATATTGAGTCTATATTTATTCTGCAGAAAAGAGCCATCAGAGCCATATATAATCTTCGTAGGCGCGATTCTCTAAGGGAACTGTTTAAGGATGTTGGCATCATGACAGTACATTGTCAATACATCTATGAAAACATAATGTACGTCAGAAAAAATCTGCACCTTTTTGGTAAAAGGGGTGACAGACATAATTACAGTACTAGAAATAGGGACCAACTAGTTCAGCCAGGCTTCAGACTCGCTAAAGTAGACTCATCTTTCATGGGGTACTGTTTGAGATGCTATAATAAAATTCCACAAAGTATTCTTGAACTGAATGAGACGAAATTTAAAACATGTATTAAACGCACACTATGTAAGCAAGCATATTACAAGTTGAGCGATTATATCGCTGATAAAAATGCTTGGCTCAATGCTGGTCCTGCTCCACAAGGACAGGGGCGCTTAAATTGATAGCATTAAATGGTATTGTTGGAGCTGCTGAAGATTGTACAACTATCTTTGCATTGTATAGATTCAATCTCTTTAGTATTATATAATCGCATAGCCCATATTGTGTGAGTACTATGTACTAGAAAGCTATCATTCACTGGAAACCTACGTCTTTTCTTGACTTGAATGTGCCCTGGCGGTTGAGAATATGTCATGCTCACTCAAAAGTCTCGCTGATGGTGGCGCATGTGTCGGATCATTTAGTTCCCTTCAAAATGGTTGAGTTGAATGGTGCTGATCTATGTGTCATGTCCGTGAACGGGCGCTGTCGGTTGTGACTGGTCATCTCTCAGTTGCCATGGCTTATTTTAATGAATTATTTTAGTTTTTGAATTGTTTTTTTTTTCTGTTATGTTTTACTGTGGACACTTTTAACGTGCACATCTTGCTACATTGTTCTCACATAATATACCATCTCAACATGAATGATGTAACCAAGATTTTGTAACAATATTCTGATTTAAAAGAGTGTCCATGGAGTTTCTTGCCCGTTCTTCTCCATAGAGATCTACGCTAGGGAATGGGCAACTACAGTACTTTCACAGTTTTTATGTCTTGTGACTGGGACTGTAGCTACATTTAATTTTCATCTTTGTTTCGACAATTCAAAAGTGCCTGTAACTGGCTTACTTGAAATAAATGCTTTGATTTTGATTTTGATTTAAACATTGTTTGCAATAACTTAAAATCATAACGACAGAATGCATCACTCTTATGGAATCACTCTATACAACAACAAAACTCAATTGCCAGTCCATCGGCAAGTCATAACGTAAAATGTGCCAGTCCATCGGCACGAGCCAGTCCGTCGGCAGTATGCGTAAAACTTTGAACCCATCGTCAGAAGCTAACCATCACAGCCGCGTAAGTGCTACTCCTCGCAAAGAGTATACTGCACAGAAAAAGCAGTCAACGTGCACCTCTTACATGCTCCGGCGCTTCTGGTGCGGCTACAACAATACCCAGTCCATCGAAAGCGTTGTACTTGTTTTTGTTTTCTTGTAAACAGTGAATCCAGTAAATCAAAACAATTATAATCATCATAGTAACGTACACAACTAACTTGAAATAGTGGCATTATCATCATCAATTCATCATCACATAATCTGAGTCACTCTAAATTTACAGGTAACATTTACTCTGTCATTAAGGAACATTCAGTTCCAGAATCAAAATCTTTGAAAAACTCACCAAGTACTTTCATATTCCGGCTCGACGATGCAAAAGTCGATTCGCTTCTCCACCAGTACAGCAGCACTGGACTAGCACTGGCCTGCTGTGCAGTGACTGGCGATGTGGCCCACACTTTAAGTACACAGTGCCAGTGAGCTGCTGCTGGCCTGCGGTCGCTGCCCAACGCCTGTTGCAGCCGGCACAGGCAACAGCTTCTTGATGGCGGTCGTCTTCATCCGCAAATCCGCTAGTTTGTCCTTGTTTGCCGCATGCGCGACACTTGATTTGTGGTTACGATGAAAACTTCTGACGTATCTCGTTCCCGGCGTCAGTGCGCATATTTTTCTTTGTTTGGCACTGAACAATTCTTTAAACTGGTCCCACGAAATACCTGGATAGATTACAGGCATGTAGATGCGAAGCCCTGAAAGGCCTGAAAGTTCCACTGCACTCACAACGAAAACCAAGTCGGTTATGACACACCACACACATCGAACACGGTTTATCGGTATCGAATTCCCGCTACACTATCTTGCTATTCACTGGCTATACAAACTCTAAACGATACAGTCTTTGTTTTGCATTTCAAAAAGTAACCGTCACTGATTATCGTTAACACTAAAAACCGGCATTGTGTATCCCGTTTTTCACATGGTAAATATTCACTTGTTTACTGTCTGTTTGTCGAGTTTCCCGATATTTCGGCGTTGTTGCAAGCACCATGATCACGGATAAACTAAAGTTACTGCGGGTGGGTGTTTATGAGCACACTAATCGGTCAACCCTCTTTCTTGATAGTTATTTGCACTCTGTACCCGACACACGAAACTCATCGCGAACTTTTTTTTTCGGCACTTTTTCGGTTTTTACACAGTTGAAACTGTCCCCGCGTATGATTTTATTAGCACGGTTCCATCCCAATTCTGATGTCGCGTCCTGGGTGGCCGAGATGCGAAGCATCGGGTCTTTTTCACGATCCGACATAGTTTTACGTAAATGTGGGCACTATCGCGAGCACTCGAACGAAAGATAATTTAAATTAAAATAACTTTATTCAAACTAATCGGTTTTACATTACAAGAAACAAACACGTGCGTTGGTACTGAGCGTCTGCCAAGGCTGTCGGAGCTCGACTGTCGCAACACTCCGTCCCTTCTCCAGCCCTCTCTGCATCCCCTCTACCGACGATCGTGTCCAAGCGGTAGGGCGCGCTTGCGTTTCCGGTAACGATATTATTAGTTCACAAAACTAATTGTTAGATGGCGCTGCTTGTTGCACTATGGCGCCATCAATCCACGACAAATATATCTGGCTGTCGCAAAACTGAATGCAAGAGCAAACTTAGAAAAAGGTTACTTGAATTAAGCTACACTGACACTGAAAAATTGATTGAGATGATTTCTTGAATTTTACATTTTAATCATTCAATTATGTGCATACATACAAGCATATATTTATATATATATAAATGTTTATACAGATTATACAGGTATAATATAGTATTGTATTTCCAACTGACACACACACACATGTACACATACACAAACACACATGCGCGCACGCATGCACTTATTAGCTCATTCATCCACTCAAATATCTGCTTACTCACGACGTCGTCAGTCTGAACAACGTAATTTAATTAGGGGGCCTGGAGTTCTAAAATACAGGCCTAGGCTTAGTTTAGACTCCAGATCTTCCACAAATTATCCATTTTGCTAAAATGTCTGTGTCTGACTTTAATTTATACTCACGTTGATATTTAATTTGTGGAGATAAATAAAGATTTTTATTATTATTATTATTATTTATTTCAATTAGGCAATACAGACACTTTTGAATGTCAAAAAAAAGGGAAAAAGCTGGTGGTTGTTCTAAGGATTAAAAGAGATAATAAGATCTTTCAAACTTTACGAACCATTCCACAAAGAGATCTATCGTCGTCCGAGGTATTCCATCAGTGTAGTGTATTATGGCCAGGTATTCCCAATTTTACATCACTTTGATTCAATAGTAAACAAAGAAATAGTGATTTTTTAAAACCAATAAAAACAGATTTTACAGTTTACTATAATTATCTACTTTGATAATTTGTGGTTCAAAACATGAATGATATCGAAAACTTCTCTCGATAAAAAAATAATCCGAACAGGAGCCTAATTCTATTATTTTTTGAGCACAATGTTTTGAGTGCGTTACATTGAGTTCTATCACAAAAAATGATTGTTCACCCCAAAAAAAAAAAGGCGTTTCCCAGCAATTTTTGCGTAAAGCTACTTAATTTATGTACAGAATGCTTGGTTGACGGCTTCCTGACGAGGTTGTTTACACCCTTTATATTTTTTCATGTGTTCGCGGATAACTTGGTCGTTTATGAACCGATTTGGGTGATTCTTTTTGTTGGAAAGGATATACCCCGAAGTCGGTCTCATTTAAATTTCATATGGATCTGATAATGAGTTTCGGAGACAGACTACGAGTACTACTAGAACTCTTCAAAAATTGACAGCAAATGTTTACACAACATCATAACATAACATCACGCCTGTATGCTCTGAACGGGTACGCAGATGTGTAGTACAGAACACCCACATTTCGACAGTTAGGTATGTGCAGTTACATTTTATTGGGGATACTCCTATTATCATGTAAAATAAATGCTTAGCAAATATATAATACAGAATATTACAACTAAAAATGGAATCAAACAAACAAAAGTCGCCGACTACTGAAGCTAAAGTTATTTTTCACTTTTTTGTGTTTTCGAAGTCGGTTTTATTGTTTGCAAAAAAAAGTTTTTGCAATAGTGATTCTAATGCGGTTACGGGCAAAAACATCAGTAACTTATCTCACAAAGCAACGCGCGATTTACTTGTGGTCACCAATTTAGCTACAAACACAGTGCAAATGTGTGTGTAAGCGTATTTATTTTTAATTCGTTTGTTGTCGAATGTAAACGAACAGTGTTTTGGTGATTGTAAATTGATTTCATGTTGTAAATAACTCACAGATTTAGAATGAGTTATATGAAATTTTGGTGGAAGAAAAATGAATCTGTGATTAACCAAAGAAACAAACAGAACGGCCTACTGTAAGACTGACCAATCTGGGACAGGTTCACAATCTTTCGAGAGTTAACAATCTCGCGAGATAGATTATAATCTAACGGTATTTACAAATTTACGGTGACACATACAACAAATAAAGCGCGTGTCGCTTCGTGAGATAAAAACAATGTAAGAAACTTAGTCAAATAATTGAATAAATTATGACTTGCAGCATTTTGCATTCACAATATCTATTCAAATTAACTTATTACATATAAATGTTAGGTTTTCGCAATTCGTATTATAATAAATCAAGCTGACAATTTAATAAAATAAGTTGACCTACTGCCTACACGACACGCTTACCTATACTGTGACATGGCGGCGCCAGAACTGCAGTAACGAATGCCCACGTGTATCAAACGACGTTTTTCAATGCACTTGCGAATTTATTTTTTTCATGATTTTTAGGGAACCATGGTTTTAATTTGCTTTTTCCGTGCTGTGCTTACGCAGGTAGCAGAAGAAGCAAAGGTATATGACGCCGCTAAACAGCCAATTTTTCTATTTATCATAATATTAATTAGAAAATGTGAATATTTTTTAAATAATCATGTTAATTTATGATATTATTCTGTTTTTAAACACACTATTTATTAAATAAGTATTCAAAAAATACTTACCTACACCGTAAATTTGCTTTACTCTTTGCCGAGATTAAAATAAAAGCAATCACTGCCGACAATAGGAATTAAACCAATTACGACTGTGAAATACATTACCTACATGTTGAACCGCATCGTAGTACGATAAGAGTCAGTTTTCGAGGAAATATCCATTCCACGGAATACTGCTCATGATCTCGATCTTGACGGATGGAAAGCAATGGAAGAGGTTTAAGATTTTTTTAAATGGCTACTTATTCATTACTCATTTGTATGTTGTTAGAATTGGACCTGATCCCGGCGGTGGTGACGTTCGTGACGTGTCTCATGCTGCGGCTGGAGTTAGGCATCGTCATCGGCATCGCCGTCAACCTCGTGTTCCTGCTGTACGCCAGCGCCAGGCCCTCCGTCAAGGTCACCACGGCCGTGGTGAGTACTCCCACCATGCGCCATGGGGCTGTTGGCTGTGGGGTCATGGGGACGGAAACTGTTGAACTAATGGCGCAAGCATAGCTTATTTAAAGCTTCATCATTGGTTGACAATTTGTTATGGTCATTTCATATTTCGAAATAGGTCTTTGGTCAGATTGAGACTACGGTCACGTCATTTTCAATGTTTGATTGATGATTCGTTTCTCTATTGATGAAGTTTGGATAGTGGTTTTGGTAACCCTAATTTATTATGAGGCTCTGGGTTAAAATCACAGTTCAGAACAAAAATGGAGTGCCACCCCAACATTGTATGCGCAACTGCAACAAACACTTGTCTCGTGTGTACTGTGCATGTCGTGGTGAGCGACACTATACGTAGAGAGTGTTCGCAGTCGAGCGACGGCATCGCGCACCTGCTGGCGGTGGTGGACCGCTCGCTGTCGTTCCCGTCCGCCGAGTTCGTGCGGCGCGCGCTGCGCAAGGCGGCCGAGCGGCACCGCACCGACACGCCGCTCGTGCTGGACGCCACGCACGTGCAGGCCGCAGACTTCACCGCCGCTAAGGTAAGCCGCAGCCGCACTGCTCCCGACTAATTGTGATCATTACTACAAAATCGCATACCTCCAATTTCCCTAACCTAGACAGAATGCTCTCGATATAAAATTTGACAGCAAAACATGTTCAATTTGCAGGGCATAAAGGCATTAATAGACGACTTCCACGCGCGCGGGCAGACGATCATCTTCTACAACGTGAAGCCTTCGATCGCGGAGGTGTTCCGCGGCGTGCGGCCGCGCGAGTTCCTGCACTGCTCGTGCCGCGCCGAGCTGGACCGGCTCCTGCGCGGAGCCGTGCGCCCGCGCCTCTGTTAGTACACACCACTACACGAGCGAACGAGCTAAATATTTGACAGTTATTTGTGACGTTGCCCACTTTCTGTATAAACGCTCTTAACACAAGTATTGTGGGAAAAAAGGGAATATACAGATATCGATTTAATTACATGCCTTTTTTATATAATAATTCAGTTATATTGAACAGATACTTAAATTCTACCTAACGTTATGTACCGTTTGTATTTTATTTCGAATAACTATTTTCCTTCATGTTTCATAGGTTTGTTGTCATACATTGAAATGATTCACTTTTCAAGTACTTTAATTTGATACGTAAATGGGAGTGCTACAAGGGGAGGGACGGGGTTCATACAAAAACGCCCATTGTTCTTTACAAACAACAAGGAATAAAAAGCGGTTATTCAAGGTCAAATTAAATGAACCGACGAAATGTCACAAACCTGATGAGCACCTACCTGCATAGTTATCAATAGTGTGCGTTACCCCAGCCAGATCTTGTCGAAAATCGTCATCTAAGTGCAATAGATAATTAGAAATACAGCTTCTGTAATTGGTAAGCTGATTTTAAATTTGGTATGCTGATAGTTTTTTAATTATTTGATAAAAACACTTCCGGCTGGAGTAACGTTACCCCAGCCAGATCTTTTGTTTTCTAATGAATATTTTGAAATAAATCTTATGTAAAAAATTAGAAAACAACTTGAAATAAATGGTAAAACTTAATTTGTGTTTGTATTTGCTATGGTTGCGAAGATATTTAAAATCCTGCTGGGGTAACGTTTTACACGATGGCTGTATCTCGGAATTGACTATACGGATGATTGTAATATTTGTACATGAGATCTGGCTAATTAGTTATAATTTGGTAAGCAACAAACGAATCCACTTTAATGCACCGTTTTGAAGTTATTTGAGTAAATAGAAAATAGGCTTTATTAGGTCCTAGCACTTCCAATAAGCGCCCCAAAGACTAAACTTAAACGTTATTATATAAGTAACTACTGTCTATAAATGGTACCGAAGTTTCATTAGTATACTATACGTAATTAAAAAGTTATGATGATGTTCCGGCCACGGCGCGCAGGTGAGTTATTTGACGACCGATTAACCGAGTTTACTGTACCTAGTAGTGGTAACTGAATCTTATACCAAAATTAAAAAATACAGTTCAATTATATACATGTGAAATTTCAGACTTGTACACTAATTAATTAACGAGATAATCGAAAAAATGATGAATGCGTGGTAACCCGACCAAATCGAGAATGTTATAAAAAAGCGGCCGCGCAATACATTATACCAACCTTCTAAAACTTACAGGATAATACGTGCGAATAAAACGTGTTTAGTACCACTACTAGGTACAGTAAACTCGGTTAATAGGTCGTCAAATAACTCACCTGCGCGCCGTGGCCGGAACATCATCATAACTTTTTAATTACGTATAGTATACTAATGAAACTTCGGTACCATTTATAGACAGTAATTACTTATATAATAACGGTTAAGTTTAGTCTTTGGGGCGCTTATTGGAAGTGCTAGGACCTACTAAAGCATATTTTCTATTTACTCAAATAACTTCAAAACGGTGCATTAAAGTGGATTCGTTTGTTGCGTACCAAATTATAACTAATTAGCCAGATCTCATGTACAAATATTACAATCATCCGTATAGTCGATTCCGAGATACAGCCATCGTGTAAAACGTTACCCCAGCAGGATTTTAAATATCTTCGCAACCATAGCAAATACAAACACAAATTAAGTTTTACCATTTATTTCAAATTGATTTCTATTATTTTTACATAAGATTTATTTCAAAATATCCATTAGAAAACAAAAGATCTGGCTGGGGTAACGTTACTACCAGCCGGAAGTGTTTTTATCAAATAATTAAAAAACTATCAGCATACCAAATTTAAAAATCAGCTTACCAATTACAGAAGCTGTAATTATTATGCTATAATTCTAATTATCTATTGCACTTAGATGACGATTTTCGAGATCTGGCTGGGGTAACGCACACGTTATTTTACCCTGGACAGCACCCAAAAGCAACGATAACTTAACTAAAATAGTGATTAGTATATAATAGAATAATGATTCAAATTTCGTAAAAACACTATCAAAATAGGTACCTATTTTGATAGTGTTTTTACGAAATTTGAAAATATGAGTTTAAAAAATCTGCTTTTGTAGTCATCATTAGATACCGCAACGTGTGTGAAGTTTCGCCAGCTCATCTATGCGACCTCTTAGCGCGCCATATTTATGTTCTTTGTAGTTCAACACTAAATAGAGATCCTCCCTAGCATCCCGCGGTAGCTTGACTGTTTCCAGTGTCCCCGCCTGCTCACACTCTGTTACCTATACCTTTTTCTAGGATGAAGATAAACGGCGACTTCTCCGCCGACTTCGCAGGTGAAGAACTTCCAGTTGCCGTTGTAGTCGTCGTCGCCGTGCGACCTGACACGACACAGTATTCATTAGTTATACTATGTATTTATACTAGCCTAGTTAGTGCTAAGTAGCCTAAGTGTTGGACTGTTGGCAGCCAGCCCAGGCCCCAGCCCAGTGGGCCAGTGGGCGCAGTCAAATAAACGTGTTGGTTATTTTAACACTTTGTTTTCTTTAAAATTAATTCATTATTTAAACTTCATGTTTAATACACGGCATTCCTTACCAGTCAACATTTGTGTTAAACCTTGGTAAGACTGGTTGCGTTTCGATTTTCGGGCCACGGACTACCTGTAACGACTGTCAAAGATCTACAAATGACAACCGGGACCAACGACCAACGTGCTTCCCGAGACACGGAGGAAACTAGGTAAGTAATGGGTGGACACCCATCCACAGAGTAACCTAAGCAAACGCGGCTTAACCTGAAGATCGACCCGAGCGCCAGTTATTATTTAACCACAAGAAAATTAATATACTTAGGTGCTTTTATAGATAATAATAGATATTAGATGAGTAATAGAGAAGTATAGAAGATGACAAGCTGCGCTGACCCCCAATAAATAGGGATTTGGGCAGGTGAAGGTGATGATAGTATATAGATACTAATACACATGATATACTACAAATAAAATAAAAATATTGTAACAAATCATACCAAAATAAAAAAAAACGAGATAAGTACAGTAATTGAACTTTTAAAAAGTGGAAATTTTCTTTAAGTTTTTTTTTAAAGCGAAAGTGTAGCGCGGTTCAGAGCTTTATATTGTCGAGACCGCGTCAGAATGGCCAGGTGAACCGAGGTGTGGAGTAATTTGAAGGAGCAAGCCGGAACGTTACGGCTTTAAAAACTGCACAACACTTTCAAATAAAGATAATGGGGAGCCAAGTATCATTTAACCTTTTGACCGCCACAGTCGTGTATAGACGACAAACCAAAATGTGCCCAGCACGCCACGGTCGCGACTGCGTGACAGGATTTTAAAGATAAATAAATGTCATAAAACAGCATTGTTTTGTTTATTTCTCTTGTTAATTAAGTACCTTGACTCTTCTTAATTTACTTGAAGTGAATTGCTTTCTTAAGATTTCATCTATAATAACGTAAGATGACAAAAAAGGAAACCAGTCATAAAGTTCGAAAAACATAGTGCCCTCGACGTCTAGTGATTTTGTTCTTGCTTGGTTGAAATGAAAAAAAACATGTTCATCTTTTGTGATTTTGTAACTAAAAATGATTTGCATAGTAGTTGTAGCTGCATTTAGATGACTGTCAATCAATGATTCTACAATGATCAATGTGGATCACCCACAGTCACCATAACAGGACACGTAGTGATGTAGGTAGCAGTCAATTTAACAAGAATATCGACCTCACCGGCAACCTACGTTATATTTTACTCTGAATTCTGCACTAGTAAATAAAAAAAACATTTGCTATTGAACTTTTATGTTTGAGAAATCAAGAAAATTTTATAATACTAAACTATACGCTCTATAAAAGTCGAGTGTTAGTTGATTTTCGATTAATTGTAATAACTGTAATGCCTATCTCTATCACACTGTTGTATTGTCTGTGCCGGGGACGCCACAGTCGTCTATGTGTGACAGTCCTTTGACGTCAAACGCGGTTTTTTTTTAAATAGAGTAGTTCCTTTACTGTTATTAAATATTATTAGTAATGGATGCGGTCATCCATTATTAACCTTTTATTTAACCGCTTACGTCGGATTAACCCTACAAATATTTTCGGGTCCATGACGATTTCGTCAGGGTCGTATATTTAATGCCACAGCTCGTTTTTATTTAATTACATAATGATGCCTTAGTGCATTTTCCTGTTAGAATACTAACCGACAGTCAGCCTAAAGTCAGCGATGCAAAAAATGTGCAACAAAATAAAAACGGTCTGACAGTCGTTTTATGTGCCAAAAAATGCAAAGTTTAACTGTGCGTAGATCCATATTTTTGCGTTTAGTCTATTATGACCATGTGTGCGTTACCCCAGCCAGATCTTGTCGAAAATCGTCATCTAAGTGCAATAGATAATTAGAAATACAGCTTCTGTAATTGGTAAGCTGATTTTTAAATTTGGTATGCTGATAGTTTTTTAATTATTTGATAAAAACACTTCCGGCTGGAGTAACGTTACCCCAGCCAGATCTTTTGTTTTTTAGTGGATATTTTAAAATAAATGTCATGTAAAAAATTAGAAATCAATTTGAAATAAATGGTATAACTTAATTTGTGTTTGTATTTGCTATAGTTGCGAAGATATTTAAAATCCTGCTGGGGTAACGTTTTACACGATGGCTGTATCTCGGAATTGAATAATCATCCGTATAGACGGATGATTGTAATATTTGTACATGAGATCTGGCTAATTAGTTATAATTTAGTATGCAACAAACGAATCCACTTTAATGCACCGTTTTGAAGTTATTTGAGTATATAGAAAATATGCTTAACTAGGTCCTAGCACTTCCAATAAGCGCTCCAAAGACTAAACTTAAACGTTATTATATAGGTAATTACTGTCTATAAATGGTACCGAAGTTTCATTAGTATACTATAAGTAATTACAAAGTTATGACGATGTTCCAGCCACGGCGCGCAGCTAAGTTATTTGACGACCGATTAACCGAGTTTACTGTAGTAGTGGTAACTGAATCTTATATCAATAATTAGCAATACAGATCAATTATATACATGTGAAATTTCAGACTTGTACACTAATTAATTAACGAGATAATCGAAAAAAATGATGAATGCGTGGTAACCCGACCAAATCTAGAATGTTATAAAAAAGCGGCCGCGCAATACATTATACCAACCTTCTAAAACTTACAGGATAATACGTGAGAATAAAACGTGTTTAGTATAGACCTAGACGGGTAAACAAGTGGTAAAGTAAAACATATTTACAATGGAATATTCATTTCAAAAATAATAATGCGTAGGTAATAACAAATATGGAGTACCTTCCTATGTAGATGACGATGATCATATGCAGATATTTTAAAGTAAGTAAGTATGTAAATTAACTTCAAAGATAATCACAGATAATTTATATGGACAAATATGCAACGTCGCTTGCTTCACTTCTTCACTGTGTTATGCTTAGCGTTCCGAATAAGTTAAAGTAAAATAGTTGCAACCATATTTTAAAATTAAGTTTTATTGTAAAAAATCACAGATCTACAATAATAACATCTCAGTGCAGTAAGCCTGCCTGTATCTGATTACAACAGTTTTGGTAGATAACGAAATCACAAGTTACCGATACAAAAGCACAATTATATACGACTTATATGACGACCCGAATGGCGCAGTGGTAGTGAGGCTGCCTTACGTTCTTAGGGTCCCGGGTTCGAATCCCGGTTGGAGCAAATGTTTGTGTGGTGAGCATGAACATTTGTTTTCAAGTCATGGATGTTTATATGTATAATAAGTATGTATTTACAAACAAAAAGTATCTATGTAGTATATCAACTATCTGGTGTCCACGACACAAGCCTCGTTGCTTAGTGTGGCACTAGATGGCGCTGTGTGTTAATGTCCAGCGACATTTATATACCGATGCACAACTCAGCCAAATATGCTAATAGGCAATACAAAAGTATAAAACGTAAACACACACGCAATGCACAAGATCAATTCTTTCACTAATAGGTCGGTCGGTCATGAATGAATGTGCAAATTATGCTATGGAGAACGAAGGGGGGTCCCCCCTTCGTTAGGCCCATCCCGCGCGCGATGACAACTGATGATAGCACCACCGCCCGGCGCTGCCCGCATGCATGGTGCACCATCGTTTACAATAATCTACATCTACATATTGAAAGGTCGGTTCGTTACAAAACGTTGACTTTGAAAACAGTAATAATATATATAGGTATGTACTTATCCTACCCTTATTATCATATTATAATATTAATTTATCGATATAGTTATTCTTAATTATCCATCTACTTACTGTTGGTTACCCAAACAAAATAAACAAACAAAAATTGATAATAAATACTCAAGTCAATAAAAATAAGAAAACAAGTTGAATATTGGCAATAATTTGTCGTAAAGGAAATTTTTATTCGTTTTATTTATTTAATTAAAGCCACGAAGCCCATACCTATTACAAATCCCACTACATACCTTATCATAAATATTATCATTACCTTGTTTATATACTTAATATAAAAATTAACTAAAAACTAATTAAGCGCTATTTGCACCTCGTAAATTGGTAAGTAAGTAGGTATCTACCTACCTCATCAATAGAATGGTTAAACGTATCGTATCGTATCGTTGTCGTAGGTAGGCGGATATAAGAATGGCATAGTGGACACTTACTTTGAGCAATTTTAAGTTTATTTAAACATTTAGTATGGTAGGTTTAATTTTTCAATCAAACTAATTTTATTCGTGACTGTACCAACTTTTAAGGACAATTAAGCTAATAATTTTAGAAGGTTGGTATACTGTATTGCGCGGCCGCTTTTTTATAACATTCTAGATTTGGTCGGGTTACCACGCATTCATCATTTTTTTCGATTATCTCGTTAATTAATTAGTGTAAAAGCCTGAAAATTCACATGTATATAGTTGAACTGTATTGCTAATTATTGATATAAGATTCAGTTACCACTACTACAGTAAACTCGGTTAATCGGTCATCAAATAACTCAGCTGCGCGCCGTGGCCGGAACATCGTCATAACTTTTTAATTACTTATAGTATACCAATGAAACTTCGGTACCATTTATAGACAGTAATTACCTATATCGACGGGTATTCTTGCCCTAGGGATATAGCTGAGTTATTTAAAAAACAATTCGCTATTAAGTCGACACTGGGGCCGCCGTGCGGGGTGTTTGATGCTGGACCCGAGCATGCAGAGGTGACAACTGTCATTCTTGCAAAGGAAATCAGGCACATTGTACAGAAGATGACAAGAGGCAAATCGCCTGGTCATGACGGGCTCAGCATCGAGCACCTGCAGCATGCTGGTCCCCACCAACCTCGAGTGCTGGCACTTCTGTTTAATCTGTGTCTGAGTCATTCACATCTTCCGCCTGATCTAGTGCGGACTCTGGTGGTGCCAGTGATCAAAAGTAAGACTGGAGACGTGTCGGACAAATCTAACTACAGGCCTATTTCACTCGCCACCGTCATAGCCAAGGTACTTGACAGCATGCTCAACTCACATTTAAATAAACATGTGCAGCTCTGTGACGCTCAGTTTGGATTCCGGCCTGGGTTGTCAACGGAAACAGCTATTGTTAGCTTGAAGCATGCTGTCAGGTATTATACGGCTAGAAATACACCCGTGTATGCGGTTTTCCTTGACCTGTCTAGGGCCTTTGATCTTGTCCCATACGATCTTCTTTGGAAAAAACTAGACGAGACGACACTGCCTCCAGAGTTTACATTACTCCTCAAGTACTGGTATCTGAACCAGGACACTCAGGTGCGATGGGCGGGTGAGCTGTCGGAGCCATACCGGCTGGAGTGCGGGGTGAGGCAGGGGGGCTTATCCTCACCTTTGCTCTTCGGTCTGTATGTCAACGCACTGATTGAGCGACTCAGCGGCACGCGTGTCGGATGCTACGTTGATGGAGTGTGTTTTAATAACATTAGTTATGCGGATGACATGGTGCTGCTGGCTCCCTCAGTCGGTGCTCTCCGGAAGCTACTCAATGTGTGCGAGTCGTACGCTGTAGCACATGGATTGATTTACAACAGCAGTAAGACAGAATTCATGGTCTTCAGGTCTGGCACCAGGTGTCCCACTACAGTCCCTCCTCTTTGCATGAAAGGTCACCCGATAAACAGGGTATACAAATTTAAATATCTTGGCCACCTGGTGACGGATGACCTAAAAGATGATCTGGATTTAGAAAGGGAACGCAGAGCATTATCAGTTAGGGCAAATATGCTGGCACGCCGGTTCTCTCGATGTACAGCTGCAATTAAAATAGTCCTTTTTAAGGCATACTGCACATCGCTGTACTCGGAAGCCCTGTGGTTCACATATACCCAAAAAGCTTATAATGCTCTGCGTATCCAGTATAATAATGCGTTCAGGGTATTGTTGCGACTGCCACGCTTCTGTAGTGCCTCTGCAATGTTTGCCGAGGCACGCACTGAAAGTTTTGATGCGTTGTGGCGTAAAAAGTCTGCCTCGCTACTCCACAGGCTGCGTGGCAGTCCCAACACTATCCTGCAATTGATAGCCGCCCGGGCAGACAGCCCGCTTGTGTGGGCGCTAACTAATCGCACCCGATCTGTTTTAGTTATTAAGTACTAACATAGGCTAAGTTGTATTGTTACTAACTCAGTGGACCTCTGTAGTCTGGCAAATAAATAAATAATAATAAATAATATAATAACGTTTAAGTTTAGTCTTTGGGGCGCTTATTGGAAGTGCTAGGACCTAGTTAAGCATATTTTCTATTTACTCAAATAACTTCAAAACGGTGCATTAAAGTGGATTCGTTTGTTGCGTACCAAATTTTAACTAATTAGCCAGATCTCATGTACAAATATTACAATCATCCGTATAGTCAATTCCGAGATACAGCCATCGTGTAAAACGTTACCCCAGCAGGATTTTAATTATCTTCGCAACCATAGCAAATACAAACACAAATTAAGTTATACCATTTATTTCAAATTGATTTCTAATTTTTTACATGAGATTTATTTCAAAATATCCACAAAAAAACAAAAGATCTGGCTGCAAGCTGCAAGCTCCAGCCGGAAGTGTTTTTATCAAATAATTAAAAAAACTATCAGCATACCAAATTTAAAAATCAGCTTACCAATTACAGAAGCTGTATTTCTAATTATCTATTGCACTTAGATGACGATTTTCGACAAGATCTGGCTGGGGTAACGCACACTATAATAATAAACAATTCACTTCAATAGACCAGACATTACAATTTACAATTATAAACAAGAGAAACAAAACTGCATATTTAATTGATATTGCTGTACCAAATACACATGCCTTACGTTCTTAGGGTCCCGGGTTCGAATCCCGGTTGGAGCAAATATTTGTGTGGTGTGCATAGACATTTGTTTCCAAGTCATGGATGTTTATATGTATAATAAGTATGTATTTACAAACAAAAAGTATCTATGTTGTATATCAACTATCTGGTGTCCACGACACAAGACTCGTTGCTTAGTGTGGCACTAGATGGCGCTGTGTGTTAATGTCCAGCGATATTTATTTTATTTTTAAATACACATAATTTACAGGCCACAATAGCAGAAAAACTAACCAAATACATTGAACTCAAAGATTTCCCGAATTTGGCATCTGCAAAAAGTTACAATAGTACCAATAGTTTTGTCATGAACAGGAGTAATACCGAAACAACTTCACCAATCTCTTAATTCTCTTAGCTTACCTCCAAATACCTACCATCTCTTACAAAAGGCAGTGATATTAAACACATGCAGACTCGTGAGAAAGTTTCTGCAATGTGAGTCAGAAAATCTTCATCAAAATACGCTACCATCTTCCATACAATGTTCTGCGCGTGACCGCACTTCATCTATCCCAACTGATAATCACTTGGCTTAGGCCCGTATTATTAGCTCTCCCGGCTAACAAGCCGAGAACATAAAATATATGTCAATTAATAATAATAATAATAATCCATTTATTTCAGGTAACAAAGACCCATACATAAATACCTTAACCTAATAATACATACTAATAACAATTTTTGTTAGTATATGCAACTTAAAACTATGTTAGTAGCACTTCACTTGCACGATGTTTTGTGCGTTCTTGTGGAATTTGTCCGCGGAAGCGACGGAACACCACATCCTGCGGCCAAAAACTTTCTTCCAACACCAAATGGAGCATACACGTTGGGATGCGCTCAACAAACGCCTTGAAATTGACGTTGCGGCGTGACTCCAGTAACTGTACTCTTGGCGTGTACTTCAATCTTTGGCGCACGTACTCCTCGATGTCCTCAGCCTCAGTGGTGTAATGTAGGCGAGAGATGTACACCGGGGTGTTCGGCTTCGCGGCGCGAAGTTTAACGTTTAACTATGACCATGATCAACCAATAAAACAAAATACCTATTATTCTTTCGATATTATTAATAAATTTCGGTTGCGCACCTCTAGTGCAGAGGCGAGCAAATTAAAAAAGCCGTGCCAGCTACGCCACTGTCATCATAAGGTGACAAGAAAGTACGTCAACTAAATATTAATTTTAAAAATTTTAATCTTGCATGCTCGTTTTCAAGGAAAAGGGAAAAGCGTGGAGGTGTTTGTATTTTGGTACAAAAAATGTTCGACTTTAAGAACATAGAATTACCTAAGGATTTATGTACTGAAAAAATATTTGAATGTTGTGGAGTAGAAGATACCTTCTCTAAAATGTATTGTTATTTGTATTTATAGAATTCCTAATTCAAGAACGTTTCTATTTTTTGAAAAATTAGACCTATTATTGCACAAATTACTCAAACGGAAAAAACGTATTATCATTACAGGAGACCTAAATATTGATACATTAAAAGAAAGCAATGATACAACCAAACTTAAAAATATTTTATCTAATTATGGGTTAAGTCTGCATATTGATACACCAACACGCCAGCTTTCTTGCTTAGATCAGATTATAAGTAACATAGAAAATTCCACTGGAACCACACACGAAGTTTTCTTGTCAGATCATAACACATGCCAAACACTAACATTCCCAGTTGAGGAGAGGAAACCTGCCTTAAAATATTGGTATAAAGTAAACAGGGATTACTCAGATGATAACATTAAAAAATTCGAGGAAGCTATTGGGAATTTGTCTTGGATCGATGTTTTCGACAACACCGACGCAAACGATAGCTTTAATATATTCCATGAAAACTTCTCGCTATTCTATAAGTTATGTTTTCCCATAAGGAAAACTAAAGTCTATGTCAATAATACATCACCTAAATGGATTACCAAAGGTATTAGAAAATCTTGCTATTATAAAAGAGAACTTAAAAAGATGTGTTACTTGAAAAATAAAAATAACGAAATACGGTCTAAGTATTTAAAATATAATAAAATATTAAAATCTTGTGTCATCCGCTCAAAGAAAAGTTCTAATCTTAACTACATACTAAAATCTAAAAATAAAAATAAAGCTACATGGGATATCATCAAAAATAGAACAGATACACACAAAACATTTAATCAGATAAACGCAATAGATCACGATGGTTTTATTTTAAATGACCCAACTCAAATAGCTAACTCATTAAATAATTTCTTTATTGATATTTCTAATACAAAACCTCAACCTGCCAAAAGTACCCGTACATCTCAACCCACACGGAACAACTCCAGTATATTTTTGAATCCATGTTCTGACACCGAAGTATTTCGTGTTATATCATCCTTAAACAATAAAAAGTCGGTAGGGTATGATGAGATCTCCACTCACATACTGAAACTATGCGCTAAAGTGATATCACCAATACTGTGTCACACAATTAATTTATCTTTATTTGAGGGAATCTTTCCTAATATTCTTAAATCTTCCATAGTCAAGCCCCTTCATAAAAGTAAGAGTACACTAGATAAAACTAACTATAGACCTATCACACTCATCTCAATATTCTCTAAAATTTATGAGAAAATAATGCATAGTCGTTTAATTCAATTCATAAACAAACATAAAATTATTAATCAAGAACAAAATGGGTTTCAAAAAGGCAAGTCGACCACTTTGGCAGCATTCTCTCTAGTAAGGTCCATAACAGATAACATAGATAAAAAACGTCCTGTTTCAGTAATCTTCCTTGATATGAGCAAGGCTTTTGATCTCGTTAATCATGATACACTTCTTGATAAGTGCGAGCGATATGGAATTAGAGGTCCTGCACTAGAATGGTTAAAAAGTTACCTGAGCAATAGACAACAGTGTGTTGAAGTAACCCGTATTAGTGATAAATTTGTTACAATGCTTTATAGATCCTTATTTCGTCACAATGGGTCAGGAGTGCCTCAAGGAAGTATCCTTGGGCCTCTTCTCTTCCTCTTATATATAAACGATTTACCAAATATTACAAAATATAAATGCGTACTATTTGCCGATGATGTGTCAGTAATAATACCTGAGAGTGACAAAACACTACACCAACAAGAAGTAAAAGACACCATTACCAATATAATAAACTGGCTAGATGAAAATAACCTAAAAGTTAACCTTTCCAAAACAAAATTCATTCAATTTGCGAACCATAAACAGAACCCAACAAAAATTAGTTTAGAACACAGTAATGAAATAATTAATAGAGTAAATAACATAAAATTTTTAGGGCTAACATTAGATCAAAATTGTAATTGGGGAATCCATATCGACAACCTATGTAAAAAAATAAACAGATTTGTATATGCGCTAAAAGAGCTACGCAAAACAGCGAATGAAGAGGCCGCACTCAACGCCTACCATGGCTATATTGCGTCAGTACTGAGATACGGCTTACTCCTATGGGGTAACTCGACTCATATCCAAAGAGCATTCATAGCGCAAAAAAAATGCTTGAGAGCAATCACTGGGACACCTCCATATGAGAGTTGCAGACCAGTTTTTAAAAAGTTAAAGGTTTTAACTCTAGCTTGTACTTATATCTTAGAAATAGGTATATTTGTTAAAAAAAATTCACACTTCTTCTCTACTGTAGCCGAAAACAACAGATACACAAAAAGGGACCCCACTAAACTAAAAAACCAACTTTGCAATAGTACTCTTCACCATAAAAACAGTTACCTAATGTCCATTAAAATTTACAACCACATTCCGAAAGCTATAAGAGAGTCACCACTGCATTTTTTCAAAAAGAAGTTGAAATTTTGGTTACTTCAAAAAACTTTTTACTCAATAAAAGAATTTCTTGACGATATTAAATATAAATAGGTCCTGTACTACCAGATATTATTATACAATATTTTGTTTTCTTGTTTTTATTATATACCCAAGGTTATTATTGTGTTTTATATTACATAAATATTAGATTATAGAGTTTTACACCTTTTAGTTTTGTTTTTGATTTTGTATTTCATTTGAATGTAAATAGGTAAGCTAAGATTAGGTATATGTATGTGCGTAAAAATTTAGAATGATTACTAGAGTTATTATTATCTAAGTGCTTAAATTTAATTTAATGTATTTTAGTGTTATAAGTGTAACTATATAAATATTCGTATGCCGCGACTAGCGGCGGATATGTCCTGTCCTGCTATTTTTATTTAAGAACTCTGTGCCTACCATATCCAACGAATAAATGTCTTTGTCTTTTGTCTTTGTCTTGTCATGATTGAATGATAGTGCTGTGATGGTATTGACTTGGTTTTATCGATTGTTGTTTTGAATTGTGGATTTAACGCCGAAACTGTGACACATATCATTATTATTTCTGTCATAAAGGACAAAGCGGGAACTTTTCGTTTTTGACGTGGCGGTCAAAAGGTTAAGTAACAGTCATTTTAAGCCAAGTATCATTTGATGGCTCTTACAATTTATTTAGGCGTATCTTCTCTCATATTTAGTCGTTTAATTTGTTAGTTTTACTTTGGGAGGGTTTACTAACACTTTTTTATTGAAATTAATTTCACTTTCTTTGTAGAATATTTTGACATTTTATGAGTGTAGAATTTTACTATGAAAGTATGAATTATTAAGTATTAAGTACAAATATTGTATGAAAAATGACTAATTAAATAACATTTATTAGATAAGAACAACTCAAGAGTTAATGTACATTGCACACAATATAGAATTCTGATTCATGAAATCAAGCTGTAACTAAAGCATTCCTGCTCCATCATCACATTGAAAGGCCCTGATATGTTTTCGCGTGCCTCTTACTCTCATTGAAACTGCTCTTATAACTGAGATTTGTATTTTAACTTTCAACCAGTACACTATTTGAGAATACGCGTTTCCCCATTTCTCATTAAGCTTTGAAGCGGTTTTTTTTTTCATCTCCATCGCATGAAATGATTAACGGGGTGAATGAGGCTCTTAAGTCTTCAGTTGCTCGGTCGTATTTTAAATGTTTCTCTCGGCTATGTCTCTGTGCTGTTTTTTGCCATGTGAGGTTGCTGTAAGAGGAAGCGTCAGCATTTACAAGGCGAACGTCGAGAACGCTTAAAAAAAAAATTGTATGAAATGCTATTCACATGATATTCAAAAAAAAACCTGGTGCAGTCCCGTCATTTTGACGTTCATGTGTTGTAGGCTGATGATAATTTTGACAGGAAAATGATTCCATATTTAATTGCGGTAGCCAAATGCCTCAAATCATATTTAAACATAAATGGCAAGAAATTATCTTTCAAATAAAGCATTTCTTTGATATTAAAAGTTTAAGCCAATTTCATTTTTTCTGATTAATTTCAATTTTAAGTTCTCCACCTCTTTAAAACACATATTTACTCGCCCCGCGGTGACAAGCAGACAATAGTCCTTACACATTTGCTTCACAATTGTTTCGGAATTTGTAACTTACCATTTCGATGATATCATAACATTCAGTGTTAGTCTTCTGCCAGCAGGTGGGGGTGATTCAATAAAAACAGCGTGTTAGAGATAATTAAATGTTGTTTATTTTACAATCGTCGTTACAGTCCACGGTGCGGATCGCACAGCCAGCGCGCACTGCGGCATTGCGGCAGTGCGACAGTGCCGCAGTGCGGCCTACCTACTGCGCGACAGTGACGCAGTGCGGCAGTGCTACAGCGCGACAGTGCCGCAGTGCGGCAGTGCCACAGCGCGACAGTGCCGCAGTGCGGCAGTGCCACAGCGTGACAGTGCCGCAGTGCGGCAGTGCCACAGCGCGACAGTGCCGCAGTGCGGCAGTGCCACAGCGCGACAGTGCCGCAGTGCGGAAGTGCCACAGCGCGACAGTGCCGCAGTGCGGCAGTGCCACAGCGCGACAGTGCCGCAGTGCGGCGCGCTCTTACAAAACCTTTCTTTTTGGTTACATTACTACTCGTTTAAAGATTACATTGGAATTACGTTAACTGTAGCCTAACTTAACATTCACTAACACTATCCAGTACGTCGCGACTCTTCAATACTAAACAATGTAACGTACGCGGTGCTGTCAGCGACCGCTGGCCAACACAAACACTAGTATATTTTGACAAGTTGTTTCCAAAAGGAAGTTCTCTACGGTAAAGTGAGCAGGAAGGTTAACGTATAAAATAATGTTCCCATGTATTTGACACATGTCGGGGTAGCACACACGCGGGCCCGGAGCATGGCAGTCAGTGAGAGCTCCGAGCGAAGCTACAACCCACACAACACATATTTGGTATCACACTCACACTCGCACATACAATAAACGGCACTTACTAACGATATGACACAATCAGTTTAAACAAATCAAATATTTGAACATCTCGCATTACGAGCTTACAGATCAATGAATATTACAGATAAAGTAAATGTCGAATAATCACTAAATTATACTAAATAGGATAATATGCTAAGTTACGAACAACGTGTATAAGTAACGCCCGGCAGTTTTATAAAATGCCCGAGCTTAGAAATTTGGATAGAAAAATAATGTTCGTAAATATGAACTAGCACGAAATTATGTAAAATAATAATTAAAACTTGACTTATTACTAGAAATCGGATATTCGAATGCATATTTAGCTAAAGTTTGAGTGTTGTAGTCAACACTATATGCACGCGCTATATGCGCGTCAGTACGGGAATAGTCACGGTTTATTTAAATAAATAGTTATGTTCTTATTTCGTTTTTATAATTTAAATAATGTATGCCCAGTTATATTTACCATTTTGTCCTTTTCGATATTTCAATTATTATACAATTTGTATTAAAATAAAATAAAACGTACTTTAGGTAAATATGCATTCGAATATCCGATCCCTACTTATTATTCGCAAATATAAGATTGTTCTATAAAATATAATGTGAGGCGTACAGTGGTCAGTATGAACGTTCCCTCGGAGTATTAGATCAGGCTCTATCTTTTTTTGACATTATGAAATCGAGCGAGATAAACATACGACTTTCTGAATCGAAAATCGAATCGAAGCATTGTGAATAAGGGGCCAGTACCGCAGTGCGGGCACGCGCACATCGGCCTCTGTACGCTGCGTACAGTGCGTACAGTGCGTACCTAACGTACCTAACGTACTAACTCGTGTAGTTTGGCATGTAACGGCACTAGTGCACATTGTACGACTCAATAATACTTAGGATATCATAACAATTTAATTTAAATATAAATGCATTACAATCTCGCGGCGTGGTGTGTGCGTGTGTACGAGTGAGGTTCCCGCCACGCTCACCACGCTCAGTAGCACAAGGACACAGCGGCGCGTCTGTGACGTCACCAACTATTCTCTGTCGCTTTTTCTCAGGAACGTTGTCTTTTCACATACAATCACTTGTAATAGTACAGGAAGTGAATGAAAAAACGAGAGAAATAAACTTAACTAACTATATAATATATAATGACATAACTTCTAACTTAAAAGTGAATCTCTTAGATTTCCAACTGAAACATTTAGTGCGGTCGTGCGGTCGTGGTGATCCGCGTGCAACAACACATCAAGTATCATTGTGTAAATCATTTAAAGCCAACCCGACCCTGAGATCGCTATCAACCTATTCTACTACGTTGAGCCGACGTGTCACGTGACATGCGGTGTGCACGACGTATGGCACTAACTGCGGCCGATACTCGCACTTGTTTACACTTATATGATAAATAGTACACTAACACTGTTACGTTACAATAGTACTTGGATTACAACTAGGCGTATTACTAGAGTTGTTGATCACAAGTAGTGGCGGACGACCGAGTACTACTCTACGTACTAATAACGATGTAGACGGCGACCCTGTCACTGTACTGCACTCAAACGAACAGATGAGTATACAGGCGACTAGTCTTGAAACTATTCATGATTGTCGTCGACTAAACAAGTTTGTACACACAACAAGAATGAATATTGGCAGTATGCAAGCTATGGTGGGAAGATGTACACTCAGAAACTACTGACCATATAGAACACTCTAAACACCCGTTGTTAAAATATTTGTTCAAACGTGACGTTGCACCTAAGGTAGCACTATAAAATGGACAATTTGGTATTTAAAATATACTATTAGACTGCAACATGAAATATTTGTCTAGGACTATATGTGTAATGTGCGAACGAGCGCGAGACACACGGCTATGTTGCAGTCATCTTTATGACAAGAGTGTCGAGATCAATGGAGAGTAATGTCAGTATCAGTGTGTGTGAGCGAGCGTCGCCTCAGTACTTGAGCAGATCTTCGTCGAGTTCCGTGAGCGCCAGTTTACTGTCTATCACTGAAATAGGAAAGAGCATGATGTTAGTACTGGCGTGGAGCTGTGATTGATGTATAACATAGGTACAGGTTGGCGCCGACAATACGACAATAGTAAAAAACAACGAATACAAAAAAAAACCATTTCGGCAATAGAAATAGCAAAACACAAAAAATTCCATCGAGAGAAGAGTTTCAAATTGTCAAGTACGTACACGGATACAGTTTTAAGTATGCTCAAAAGCAGCCGGCGTCGCAATAAGGACTCCACAAACCCTAGCGATACGATGTGAGTACGTTACGCCGTACCTAGTGCGCGTAGCAGAAGACTAAGAAAGAGGGTAGACACAATACTCTGCTCCTAACAATTTATTTACCATCATGTTATTACATGATCATTTTTTATATTATGTTATACACCGTGTTTCCGGGCGATATCGATAAACTTCGACCGGTCATTCTACTTATCATTATGAACAACTTTTACTATATGACCAAAACCTGAATCGCGAAAAAAAATCAGCTGTTCCCTAGAAGTATGTTCGCATAACTCGTCAAAATGAATAGAACAGCTGATTTTTTTTCGCGATTCACGGTGTATATTTGTATGTATGTATATTGTATATAAGATATATTTTTGTTTTAAGTTTAAATTTAAAGGATTCATTTTGTTCGATGATTTGGGATTTAAAAAAATCGGCGACCACGAAAGAATTATATTTTATTTAAATGGTGGCAGGAGTGGAAACACTTTTTTGTATGGCGGCGTTGCTGTAATGAATTTGGGAACAAAGATATGCAACGATTTATAATACCTCAAACACCTAATACAAATTGTTTCCAATATTATATATTTTATCAAAATTGAACTTTTTCCTTTAAATTCCCGTCTGTCTTTACTTCCCAGAATTTGATCCTTTATTAGCGACACTATCGAATGGTGTAATAGTGTTTTGTTTCTAAAATCAAGGGGTTCGACTCTTGGCTAGGAATATTGGTTTTTCTAAAATCTAATGATGCTAATTTATTTTTCGAGACTCCTCTGAGCAGTTTTCGCTATTCCTCATAGCTTAGGATTTGGCCATCCACGCCCACTTGAAAAATTCACCCTGTATATCTCCGAACCCAAATAGTTTACGAGTTGACGCTATAGTAAAAAATAATGCGTAATTATTATTGACGGCCGCTAAAAAAAATTGAGTTTATACACAATTTTTTTTTACACCCTTTATAGTTTATACTATAAAGGGTGTAAAAAACCTCTTAACGAAGCCGAAAGGCTCTTGTTCTCCTCATCATTGTGATATTTTTTTTGTTTTACACCATACCGGGAACCTTCTAGTTACGGAGATATAATAAAGTTAAATTATTTTACCTAAGTCTACAGTTTTTCTGTTCATTATATGTTTGTTTTTATTAATTTAGACAACTATTATTATTGAGACGAATAACAAAAAAAACTAAAGCCGAATATCGAGTATTCGCGGCATCCCTACTAAATTAGTCATGATTACCCACATCAGTCATTAATTCATAATTGATTGAAAAATTGAGTTGATTTGCCAACACTGCAACAAAGTACCGCGCCGTACCGTTGAGCTAGCCCCTGCAGATAGCGGTGCCCACTGCCCACACATAAACACAAGCTAACGTGACGTGCCACAACAAGCTTCAGCGCCAGCTCGCGAGCTGTTTCTAATTATGAATTCGCACGACAAATACAAGTTAAATCTTGAAAATAATGTTTGGTATAACAGAGTTCGATGCCTGTACTAGCTAACAGTGCCGACACACGCGCCAGTGACGTGATGCTCGAACACTACAGCTAACAGTGCCGACACACGCGCCAGTGACATGATGCTCGAACACTACAGCTAACAGTGCCGACACACGCGCCAGTGACGTGATGTTCGAACACTACAGCTAACAGTGCCGACACACGCGCCAGTGACATGATGCTCGAACACTACAGCTAACAGTGCCGACACACGCGCCACTGACATGATGCTCGAACACTACAGCTAGCAGTGCCGACACACGCGCCACTGACATGATGCTCGAACACTACAGCTAACAGTACCGACACACGCGCCACTGACATGATGCTCGAACACTACAGCTAGCAGTGCCGACACACGCGCCACTGACATGATGCTCGAACACTACAGCTAACAGTGCCGACACACGCGCCACTGACATGATGCTCGAACACTACAGCTAACAGTGCCGACACACGCGCCAGTGACATGATGCTCGAACACTACAGCTAACAGTGCCGACACACGCGCCAGTGACATGATGCTCGAACACTACAGCTAACAGTGCCGACACACGCGCCACTGACATGATGCTCGAACACTACAGCTAACAGTGCCGACACACGCGCCACTGACATGATGCTCGAACACTACAGCTAGCAGTGCCGACACACGCGCCAGTGACATGATGCTCGAACACTACAGCTAACAGTGCCGACACACGCGCCACTGACATGATGCTCGAACACTACAGCTAACAGTGCCGACACACGCGCCACTGACATGATGCTCGAACACTACAGCTGACAGTGCCGACACACGCGCCACTGACATGATGCTCGAACACTACAGCTAACAGTGCCGACACACGCGCCAGTGACATGATGCTCGAACACTACAGCTAACAGTGCCGACACACGCGCCTCTGACATGATGCTCGAACACTACAGCTGACAGTGCCGACACACGCGCCAGTGACATGATGCTCGAACACTACAGCTAACAGTGCCGACACACGCGCCACTGACATAATGCTCGAACACTACAGCTGACAGTGCCGACACACGCGCCAGTGACATGATGCTCGAACACTACAGCTAACAGTGCCGACACACGCGCCACTGACATGATGCTCGAACACTACAGCTAACAGTGCCGACACACGCGCCACTGACATGATGCTCGAACACTACAGCTAACAGTGCCGACACACGCGCCAGTGACATGATGCTCGAACACTACAGCTGACAGTGCCGACACACGCGCCAGTGACATGATGCTCGAACACTACAGCTGACAGTGCCGACACACGCGCCAGTGACATGATGCTCGAACGAGGAACCTGCTAGCCTGTAAGAGCCGCGCACATCAGTGAACTGCCGCGCCGGTTCATACCGCCAAACAGATATAAATATAGCCTAGTCCGAGAGTGCATCAAAGCGGGCAGAGATCTGAGGAGGTTGGTAGGTATTTGTTGGCAGTGAGAACCGCACTACACTACTCTTCGCCAGATGTGCGATTGTGCGCCATACTTCACACTACCACGCATAGTGTTGTGAAGTACGTTCGTGTGTACGTGTTGTCAAGAGACGGCAACACACAGCACACTACCTAGCGGATACCTATCGTCACAGTAGCGCGTCCAGCTCCAGCCAGTCAGCTCGCTCGGTTGCTCCCAAGCAGCTTTCAAAACACTGAACCGGACTGCGCTACGGATACAAATATTGTTATATGAATGATCCTGATCTCACTTCAGTGCGCTAAATATCATTTGTGTTTCGGAAGGTGCCGCTTCCTCCGCTTATCGAACCCAAAAGGGCTGCATTCTAGGGGACCTCTCCCCTTTAGAATCAATGTTTCTCACAGCTGTGTGACAAATAACGCACATACATACTTCTGTCTCCTAAGGACACTGAATACGTAGTTTCAGTAGCGTGTCATCTCAACTAACACGTTCGAGTGGGTCTAACATTGAGCAACTTGTCGAGATATACGACGTCCATAGCCGAGGGCTAATCGAACGATCATTCGAATTATGTTGTCGAACAGAACCCTACGTAGTTGTGTGCTACGGCGCGCGGCGTGATGGTGTGGTGTGATACTCACTGAGGTCCGGGATAGTAGTAGGGTGGGGGTCGCTCGTACTCAGTAGAGCCGAGGTAGCGGGGGGGTCCTTCTTCCCAGTGCCTGCAACAGACGTCACCGTCAGCACATGCGTGCAGACCACTGTGCACTGCCGCCAGTGATGCACACTCGACTGCTCTCACCGACTCATCTCATACACGGCGAGCCGTAATGGTTTTAAAGCAGACAGGTACGGTCCACCGCACGACACACTTTGATCATATAAACGCGCTTTAAAGACGCTAACAAAATCATATTGACAGCGTGCGGTGACTGTACCCACTTATTCTATACATAAGTACAATATTTTTAACTAATTACAAAAAGCGATTCCAACTGCGGGCTAAGGTACAGGAGGGAGGGGGCGTGAGAACTTCAAAGCGCCAAATGTATCGGAGAGCGGCCGTCGGGCTCGGGACGGGATAATGGAACAGGAAGAAGCTCACCAGGTTACTGCAGCTCAGTTCTTAAGACACTGCGACGATTAGTCCCCACCGCGCTCACTTCACTTTCAGTTAAGCATGTTTGCGGTTAAAAGTCTTATTAAACTTTGGTTACTTTATTTAGGATGACAATGACAAGTAGAATAAGTTCTTTATTATTAGAGTTTCGCGTAGAATCCGCGATACAAGTATGTTTTGGCGTCAGTTCACGCGACGCTATCTTCTGTCTCTCTGCCGCGCTGGATCATTGGGAAAGGAACGGGAAGGATTACAAAAAATATTAATCTCGACATCTCGCATATGCAATTCAAATAGCAAATGAATGCGCACTTGCTTAGTAGCTAAATTTCTTATAAAATTTTAAACATCTGTTTTTCATTTGTAGATGATACATTACAATATGATCTCATAAGTTTAATTAACTAATTTATTGACTTTTTTGATTTATTGGTTGATATTTTACTTGCATAGAATAAGCTTGTGTCGTTTCCAAAACCATTCAACTCCAATAATAATGGTACTCTGATTGAACTGTTTTCTCAAGAAAGAGCGTGACACTGCGATTTGCCAGCGTGTGTCCAGCGAGCTAGCTACGACTACGCCACGGCTTGTCCGCGATTCCACACTTTTGTGGAATCGCGAATCTCTTGTACACTTACGCTAATCGCTTTCATCAACACAAACGCAGTGAAGACGTTGCGCACACGCAACGAGTGCGTTACAGAAACGCTTCACTGGATACACGCTTACAAATTACCAGTGTGATGAAGCAAGTGACGTCATAAGGGCGGGCACACCATGTGTTGCAACTGTAGCGTGCGAGCTCGCAGCCCGCAGCGACTGTACGTGTACGGGCGGCTGTTCACTAACGTGACCTTATCGTACCTTACACAATTAATAATAACCTTAACATATTATTATTATACTTTACACCGTTGGACTAAAAAACTGTCGATGGAACAAGGTTCTCGTCATAGTCAATTAGCTCATGCCCGCGGCTTCGCCCGCATGGAGTGGTAATCGTCCCACGGGATCGTACCAGCGACATAAGAAGTATACTATATATTAATCCAGGTTATAAACTATCTGTGTGCCAAATTTCATCCAAATCCGGTCAGTAGTTTTGCATGAAAGAGTAACAAACATCCCGACACCCATACATCCTCACAAACTTTCGCATTTATAATATTAGTAGGATTTGTGCACAATGTGCACCTCGGGCAACATTATAGCTATCATCGTTCACGTTCAGTTAGAAGGTGTGTACTTACTTTGGCGCCATATCATTATATCTGCGCGCGTGGTAGGAGTCTGGCGCCGGCGCCGCGACGGGGTCCCTTGCGACGCTGTCGGGCGCGCGGGCCCGCGAGCTGTGCGCGCGCGCCGCCCGGCCCGCGCGCTTCTCGGCCGCGTAGGCGCTGCAACAGCCACTCGCTCACGACACGGCAACACACCAGTACACCAGTACACCAGTACACCAGTACACCAGTACACCAGTACACCAGTACACCAGTGCACCGAGCCGTGCGCCACGATGCCAACAAATTAATAGCGACATAATAAAATATTAAAAAAAAAACTACATTCAAAGTTAACTTTTGAGTAAATATTCTTAATCGAGTTCCTCTTGTGATATCAACTTTAATAATGGAAAATTAATACATGAAAATCAGTTTAAAAAATCAAGTCGTTGAATAAAAATCAAATGAAAGTTTTATTAAGGTCAGTTTCCACCGAACGGAATAATCCTCGCACACTTAATTGATGCCACCGACTGTATCTTGCCCTAAGTATAAAATTGGGCGCCCGCGCATCCTCGAACACACGCAAGCAGATGCTTATGTGTGCGTCAAATTGTATACTTAAAGGCAATACTAATGTCAGTCATTTATTCAGAGGCATCAAAAAAGTGCGCGAAGATTTATTTGCTTGGTGGAAACGGACCCTCAGAGGTACACAATTACAAACCCAAATCATTAGTAAATTATCATACAAGCGAAGCACGGATAAGGATTCATGCACCAATTAACAACATAACAGAAACGGCCATACTTTTCCATTTAAAAAAAGCAGCTAGGAACAGCCAAATTAAAATTAGGAAATGTTAAAATGCAAATCATTAATAATTACACCAATTATCATAGACATAATAAGCATAAAAACGTACCAAAATTTTCTAAATGTCAATTACAAAAGATTTACCGAAACACTTTATTAGTGTTATTGTACGCACGACTACACGTCAAGCGTCACAACTCCAGGGGGCGGACTCTGCTATTACAATAGTGTCACAATGATCTATCATTGATTTCATAATTGTTGATTTTGACAAGTTTGGTAATCTTTTAATATAGTGGCGTCATTATGACTTTTCAATGATCAGCCACTGACACTCCATTGAATGAAATGGCATAGAAAGGTAATCTCGTACACAAATGAATGACTGACTTACGCGGTACTAATTGAGCAAATTTCGGCCGGAACTGTCAAAATTTTAGCATATTACCGCGTAAGTCAGTCATTCATTTGTGTACGAGATTACCATTCTATGCCATTTCATTCAATGGAGTGTCAGTGGCAGTGGCAGTTCCGGCCGAAATTTGCTCAATTAGTACCATGTGTGCCTATATTTATTGCAATGTGTATTGCAATAAATATAGGCTTCTATATTAAAGATTATTTAAAACACTTAAATGAAAATAAATCAAAACACCGACCGCTAGAAATAAAAACAAATAAAACGTCAGTAAGCAGTAATGTCACATTTGACTTTGACAGCTAAACAGATAAAATATTATTGAATTGTATAGTTTCACATTAATCCGCGTTACACATAACTTAATGATTTTTGCTAATTACGAACTTCTTACTACTTCAGATTGCATAGAACACTAATAAATAATATATAAAAATGAAATCTGGCATGGTTAGATGTTCAAATTTAATTCTAGTTTTTCTAAAATCATTTCTATTAAGGGGCCGTCCATTAATCACGTGATGTTTATTAGCATTTTTAACCCCCCCCCCCCCTTGGTGATACTTGGTGAGATTTAAGACTAACCCCCCTCCCCCCACCCAAAGTCACGTGTATTTTTTAGTACTTACAAAGAATCTTAAATTTTTTAGAATATTATCTTTAAATACAGAATAAAGTATAATCACCGGTCGGTTCGGTCACACTACACGCCGCTTTTCGGTCTAGAAAACGCGCGTTTGACGAAAAAATAAATACACGTGATATCTTAGTACACCCCCCCTCCCCCTTGTGATATTTCGTGATTTTTACCAAACCCCTACCCCCCCTTTCGAGCCTCACGTGATTAATGGACGGCCCCTAACAGGTTTTATAATAATGGCAATACAACAATTTCATTATGACACAATTCTATTACGAGACCATTGACCGACCAATGATCAGCCATTATGAATTTAGCAGATTACAAACTTTTAGCAAAATGACAATGGCAATCGATCAACAGTATGGACTGCCCTCGCATTCGCCCACGGATACACTATACAACAATGCGAGGTTGTTGCGTCATGTGTACCCCCGGGCCTCCATTCATTACGCGAGGCAATTTTGGCGACTTTTTTACCCCTCCACCCCAAAAGTGTTGCGCCGATCCCAAGTAACATGAGACGGAGATGAGAAATTACGTGATGTTTGCCGAGACTCCCCTCTTTCCCACGTGAAATTGGAGATTCGGCTAAACCCCCTCCCCCTAAACGTCTCACGCAATAAATGGACGCCCCCGAAGGATCATTTGTTTACTGGTAACCGTCAGTGGGTCTAACGAGCATTCTATTCAGATGACTGCGACGACTACTGATACATTCACTATTGTATCACTTTACACATCTCACAAGGATGCATCATTAATGGTACGTTTTTATACTTTTACTATAGAAGGTTCAAGCCAGCAAAACAATCACGAAATAGCGTCGTAACATGAAGAAAAATAAAATGTTTCACATTATTACTGCGCTTCTTCAAAGGAGCAAACATAAGGTTAGACCTGGCCAAGGAAGTAACAACACGCACACTACGAAGAACAAAATTAAAAAGAAAAATATAGCACCAAATATAAAGCGAACTCAGTAAATCGGGTTAAAGTGGCGAATGTTACCGCTGAGGTCGCGACCGCGTCCCACGAGTCCGAGTAACATCAGGCGCGACGCGCAACTGTCGCTACTTGTTGCTGTATCACTACATGTTACACGGCGTATTACTACATGTTACACGGCATACAACTCAATGTCGCACAACGTTCTACGACACGCTTAACCTAACAATTATCAATGTAGGTATAAATGTAAAAACATGGATACGTTGCGAAATGGCTACAATCTTTCACTAACTTATGATATATAGACATATTCAATTATTACAGAGATTATGGTTATTTAAACAGCTGGTGGCACGGCTCTGACATCACAATAAACGTTGTTTTTGACATACATATACATATTAGCAGGAATAATATTCAATGTTCTCAAGGCATGATCGTGTACAAACTTAAAATACCCATACCAGTATGCGACAGTTAGTAAAAGCACAGAAAGCAAATCGCGATTTAATTTCGATTCTGCGGAGAGCTAGGTGCAGCTCAGCAGTGTCCAGGCCGCGCGCCCCTGGCTACCTGCCCTGCTATATACTAACTAGCAGTGTCAGCGCCGCGCGCCCCTGGCTACCTGCCCTGCTATATACTAACTAGCAGTGTCAGCGCCGCGCGCCCCTGGCTACCTGCCCTGCTATATACTAACTAGCAGTGTCAGCGCCGCGCGCCCCTGGCTACCTGCCCTGCTATATACTAACTAGCAGTGTCAGCGCCGCGCGCCCCTGGCTACCTGCCCTGATAAATACTAACTGTTTCTTACAAGGTAGCTACGTCAATTCACTGCAGTGCGCGCTACCGATTACGACTTAATTATAATCATATTATTAGTATTTTGATTGATTATTAAATCCCAATACATGTAAATCCCGTTGCCAATATCAATATTATATAAATAGCAACAGTTGAAAAATCTACGATTACAATGTTTTGTAGATATGTACTTACCTACCTGCTAAATATTTTATTTTATCAAAAATTTAAAATGCATAAAAATGTGAATAAATACTAGAAAAGTTCAAAGAAGTATTCGATTTTATAATCATTCTTATATTAAAGTTGCCTTTTTGAAAAGCCTTTAAGTCATTTTAATTTGTTAACTTTGCCTAAACGTTGTATAGTACAATAAATTCCTAGCTAGTGCGGGCACACGAGGAGGGCACATGACCGTGCACAACCTAAACAATAATATAAACATCAATAATAAACATAGAGGAATAAGCTCTAGAGTTGGCATAGCTAGACATACATACCCCTTTGCCAAAGTACGAAGTATAAAATATATATAATAGTTTTATGTTTCAAACAAGTGCTCTCCAAAAAATGGTCAATTGTGCAGTTTCATGTTGTAAAAACGATCTTCCACTTCAAATTTGCAAAACAGTGGTGATTCGTAACACATGTAAGTACTAAATATGCACTTACATGGTTTTATGTAAGAAAAATGTTGAAATACTTTTTAAGCCGTTACGATAGAGATATTGGGGTAATCGGCTATCGTAGTACGGACATGTGAAGCGGAGGAATGAGGAAAATGTGATGAGAAAAATGTTGAATATGAATACAGATGGCTATAGTAGGCTAACTAGGCTGAGTAGAGGATGACCAAAGAAGAGATGGATGGACTGTGTGGAGGATGATATGGCTAGAAAGGAGGTGACTGCGGAGATAAAGAGTAACAGAGAAGTATAGAAGAAAGAGATATGCTACGCCGACCCCAAATAAATTGGGATAAGGGCAGGAGAAGGATGATGATGATAGAGATATACGTTGCTACCTCAAACGTAGTACAAGGGCTAACGAGAACGAACGAATGAATGATAAAATAAATGTTTTTCAGTTCAGTAACTTATTTGGTCAAGTATAAGTACTCTGTACAAGAAAACAATTTACAATTATAATTTTTTCATTCATTCATTCATGGATGACGAATGAAATACCACTCCTTGGTTGTGGTCCATCACTAGTAGTCTTTGTATTTTGTCGTACAATGGGGGCTATCGTTTTTGAGCTCACTAGATGGCATCACTGTCGAGTAAGGTCCTGTCAATAATTATATTTTATACTATTAAGATAACTTCATAAAAAGTTTATTTTATTACGTTTATACGTAATAAAATAAACTTTTTATGAACTTATCTTAATCTGAAGTTTAAACTATGTTGTTATCAACATAGTTTAAACTTCAGATACATATTTACATTATTCTCCCTAAAATTAGCAAGCATGAAAACATTTAAAAATCATTCTACCTTCAAATACTAACAGATAAAATCTTGGTGGGGGTGGTGGGAGAGACGTTAGAGCGAGACGCAGACAGTGGTGGGGCTGTTTCCGCACGGCTAGTACTAGCAGTTAAGTTGCTACTTAAAATCTTCAGTCATAATAAATCAGGAACGGCTCAATCTAGACCATAATATAATAGCAAAAATACGTGTTATAAAAGCACGCAACGCGCGAACACTGTATGACATCTGACATTTCGGAAGACCCTACTCTACACGAACGCCTCTAGCGGCGAATTCATGCGCGATAGCCCCCATTGTATACGTTAATTTGTCAATGTGTGTGTTTCTTTATTGTGTGGTTGTTTTTTCTTCGTGTGTAGCGTTTGTAGCAATAGGATGCATGTATTTGTGTGTGATTGACAAATTCCCGTAGTGTGCTGTGTGTGTTTACCTCGCCTCCCGGAAAAAGTGGCAGATAATTTTATTCGGCGATTCACTCCTTTCCGATTCCATAGCTTATTACTCTACGATAAACATACGCATTCGATATCACGTTAAAGCACAGACTGCCGACTAACTTATCTAACACAGTGCAGTGAGAGCGCTCTCTGCTAACGTACAGTATGGTCGTATCAAAACTATGTGTCGCGCTACTCACGCCCTCGCGCCTCTTACCTTTACTAATTACCAGTTACGACACTACAATACGACGATATATAAAATAGAGAGATCAATATTACTTGTACCAGCGTTGCAATATAGTATACGTATAGGGTTCAAATGTTTGGACAAATATTGGCTGATCTCATTCTATACTCGGCCACCTACCGAGTGCAATTCGGCTAGAAAACCAAGTTTTCAGTACGTAGTAGGAGTTGCAGGTAAGGAATACGAGCAACCCGCGTCATGTGCTGCCAACGTTTATCACAAACAGCAGGCGAGGCAGAAGCGGTTGTATACGTAGCGAATGGACGTTCTCGTTCGAAACGATCAAGCGAAGTCTAGCTATATTTTATGTAGTGGGATATTCATGTTTTACATTTATTTATACTTTATTATACTTACATGTAGAGATATTAACGATTGATATGAATTAATCAGTAAAATGGACTGTTAAACACGTTTTGGCTAAAGTCTACGAGTCCTTCTAACACCTTGATTTGTCAAAAGTATTTTTATCAAAACGTACACTCTAAGGTACAAATGACATCTGAAAGTTGAACAATAAAACTTTTATAAAAACTGCTAACGACGGAAGACAAATCCATTTTTATACAACTACAAAAAATTGGTCGAATTACATATGTGTTGGCTAAAATCAACCCTGCGGGATCCTTCAAACAAGCTTACATAATTTGAAGTGTAGCCTTTTGTCATGCGACTACATACAATTATATTGTAGCCCATGTTTCAAACAACTTGGGGTTATTGATGACAACATATGCCTTATTGTATAGGATCCCATAAAAAACGACCTAACCTAACGTTTGCATATTCTAGAGGCTTCATACTTTCGATTGGTATGGAATTTGTCTAATAACCAAAACAGTGAAATGTTTAAAAAAATATTTTTTAAATTGTTATAATCAATCATATTCTGGACTAAACCCATTTGCAATACATTTATTGACATATTTAATTTGATACAAAATGATTTTCATCCATTAACCAGCTCGGTGAAGGTCGTTCTCTAAGGGATCGTAGGCTATTAGATAAACATCGTCCTTCAGAAGCGACGCTAGGCTACGTATCGTGAGGGAATAGGGTGTACACTGTACAATCGCGAGCGCATGATTAATCATCGCGTGTCAATGTTACAATTCAAGACTTAAGACGGCGGTCCTCGAAATACCCGACCTGACGTATATGTCTTTTGTAGAGAGTACCAACCTTACAAAACTAAAATATAGAGTTTCAAAACGCCATATTTATTATTTGTTTTGCGCCCATCAAATAATGAACACTGTTACTGAATTTTTGAACATGGAGGAAATTGGTAACCGTTACGTGATAGATAACTAACACTTGAAAAGCTTCAATCCGACCGATATCAAAGCCGAGCCAGATTCTACTCCGGAGGAGTCTGCTACGTCACTTACAACAATCAAATATTGGGTGCTCGCTGCTAGAAGAAGAACATCTCAGTGGTCGACCAAATGAGGTGACTACACCAGAAACGCAAAATCCAACAATAATAATTGGACGCCTGTCGTAGGGATTTAATAAAGGGCTGTACATAGTATCTTGTACGAAGGACATGAAAATGCTGTGCCCAAAACAGTAGCCGGATTTCCTCAAAATAAAACAAACAGGATGAAGATGTTTCACTCTAGTGTTAGGCAAAAATCAAGACAATAACGGCCAGTTTTTGAAAATGTACATCGAGTTAAAAGGGGACTAAGTAGAGGAATAAATAAAAAAAACCCTAGTTTATTTGTGTTTTCTTAATAGGCCGGGTATTACTGGGACCGGCCGTGTTTGTCATCGTTGACATAACAGTCACTGACTGGTGAGCGAGAGTGGCGCAACAAGTAGATGTACCCGATCCGCTCTCCTGCGGTTACTCGGACTCGTGTATGCCGGACTCGTTGTCCTCGTCCTTCTGGTCGAGGCGCGTGCGCAGGTCGTCCAGCAGCGCGGGCGGCGGCAGCAGCTGGCACACCACGTCCTCGCCCGCCAGCAGCAGGCGCGTGGCGGCGGGGGCGGCGCCGGGGGCGGCGCCGGGGGCGGGGCCGGGGGCGGGGCCGGGGGGCGGGGGCGGCGCGGAGGGGGCGGTGCGCGAGCGCCACTCCTGTATCTTGCCCTCGATGTCGAGCGTGCTGCGCTTGGAGCCGCTGAGCCACCACAATGTTAGTGTCCGGGACGAGGAACTCCGACAGTTCGTTTACCGGTACATAAACAGACTCGTTTGAGGAACGAGGATCGCACGTCGCAAAAATTAACATCCTTTAATACATCGTCACCGATAAGATCACTTTACGAGTTTAGTACGAGTTTATTTACCGATAAAGTCGTCGCGACAGTATCGAATTATCCTAACCGACCGTCGTTAAAATTACATGAACATAATGAAATTAACTTAAAAACTGAACTGAACGCTAACAGAGTCTGTGTAACATGAGCATGCAGCACGTGTGCGGCTGGTCACAGTTAGTACTGGTTACGATAACATGCCACCTCTACACCATGCTGTACAACTAATCCTACATTTTTATAAACTAAGTTACAACTACGTTACTAGTTCATTCACCGCTATATTGTATTTACATATGAGGTTGTTACAAGCGGCACATATACATACATACATATAAGTTGAAATTAGAACCAAAAATAAATAGCAGTAGTATCATGCAAGCGAGCGTACACTGGGCGCGCTCGCTGTAGCGGTGCGGGCACAGGGAGGAACAGGCACAGACGGCACAGGCACTGGGAGGTACAGGCACAGACGGCACAGGCACGGGGAGGAACAGGCACAGACGGCACAGGCACGGGGAGGAACAGGCACAGACGGCACAGGCACTGGGAGGTACAGGCACAGACGGCACAGGCACGGGGAGGAACAGGCACAGACGGCACAGGCACGGGGAGGAACAGGCACAGACGGCACAGGCACGGGGAGGAACAGGCACAGACGGCACGGGGCACTTACTTGGCAAGGGGTACGTTATCGCGGTCCGCGTACGCGTCATACAAATATTCGCTGCAACAGACAACAGACAGTCAGTCAGCGGACGACATGACGACACTAGCCGAGTAGCACGCGGCTGCCGACACGACAACAGGGAGCGGTCGACCGGCTGATGTTAGCTTTGTGGAACTAGCTGGCTGGCTCTAGGTGACTATATACTCAAACAATGAAAAGGTTGAGAGAGCGTAATACTGTGCTGTGCTCCCTAATAGTTCTAGCGTAAATGTATTCTTAAATATTGCTTAAATTATAGCTCATCTGAATTCGATACTTGTATTCGATGTGTAAGAAAACCTAATATCTAAGTTAGCACTACAGTTAAACCGATCCATATTTAATACGAAAATTGCTCTCTACGTACAATTTCTAAATAGGTAGTATGAAGGATGTGACTGGATGATACAACAAAAACAATAAAACTAAAAGAACCGAAACTAACGAACTAAAACAAAAATGTGACAGTGTGAGGATCACAGCCGCGGAGCCGGGCAGTTGTTATGTTGTCAGCGCGTCCTGTGACGTACGTCCGGCAGCTGGTGTCGCTCGGCAATGTTGCAACAAGACCAAGTTTCAAGCTTGTGTTTAGACCTTATCTTGTATTGTTGACGATCATCTGCTAGTTGCTACATTTCATGTGCCTGCCTCCAAATTGACTGTTCATCAATAATACTTCAAATGTCAAACCGAGGGGGTGTATTGCAGCGGAACGACACATAAACAACAAATCATTATAATATGCAAATAAAAATGAACTTCTACACGTTTCATTACATTGCGGGTTATATCTAAGCGACACATCGACGTAACCCGCGACCGCAAGCAACGTATGCGATAGCGATGCATGCCTACCTCGGACTAATACAATCATACAGATTCCTGCTCAGTGCTAATAGCCATACAACAATGACACGACGAGGATACAGAGAAACTGCAGTGTTCATTAGAATTATACACGTCATCACTTTTTATAAATTTTCATAAACTTTTAAAAATTGTCTACAATTTGGAATTAGTATCGATTATAAGTGAAGCAGCTTATCGTCCAAGGAACAGTGCAGTCTCATCGCTAGTACGGGAACATCGCGCACGGCGCCCGGTCGCCTACGCACACAACGCGCACGTCACCACCACCCCGACCAGCTTTAACATCATTATACAATATTTAAACTGCACCATTTTTTTTATAAACGAGTTTCTCGGAACTGTAATAGCCGAGCTCAGTTAGCAAATTAGTTGAAGTGACGCGGTCTTACACCAGGAACTTGTGTCAGCAACACTCGTTGCTAACACACGTTCGACGTAACTACGCTGGATGGCGGTGAAGTAAATAAACCAACACAAAAACATAATAATTAAAATAAAATCTACTCATACGGGGTGAAAGGGACAGCGACGCGAACACGGTGACCACGTATTCAGTCCATCATTCAAGGCCTCCCCCCTGCCCCACATAGAAATGTTTCGTCGGTTATTAAAAAAAAAAAAAATTACATGAAAATTACTTTTACATTTTCTACTCTAGTGCCAAAATTTCCTCCGGAATGTTGCATATATATTTTTAACACCCTTGCTCGAAAAGCTGATGTAATTCCACCGGTTTTAAATATGTAAAGCGGGTCATAAAAAACGCGTGTGTTATCAAAGCAAATAGTTAAGTTATAGTCCATACAAATTCCATAACAGTATTATTTGCCATTTCAAATATGGAACTGATCGCCGCCGCACGACTCCAGCTAGTGAGCAGCGCGCTGTTGCTATTCAAATTTCGAACTAATCGCCGCGCGGCGCCAGTCAGTAGGCAGCGCTAGCGCGCTGTTAAAATGGCGGGAAAGCAACAGTGTGCATTCACAGATTGAGTTTATTTAAAATAAAATAAAAAAAAAAACAGTTTATTCGGTAATTTAAAAACTTGGCTGCATGCTCTAGCGTCTTTGCCAAGATTTTCACGCAGCCACGGCAGAAAATAATCCTCGCGCCATTTTTCTCAAATTTTCTTTTCTTTGTACTTGTATTGTGAATATCTAAAAATGACAACTTTCAATAATGAAGATGAGCAATATACTACTTCAACTCCACCGGATATACTAACAGAAGCGCGAACCGCATGCGACAGCTTGCTGCCGTCAATGTCCAAGGACAGATACATAACCACGTATGAAATATTTTTTTTTTCTGTTTCCTCGCAAATGTGTTAAAAAAAGTCGTACGATATACGTGCGTATTGGTTATAACATGCGAGGCGGAATTTCAGCCCGAGCCGAAGGCGAGGGCGTAATAGAGCCGAGCGTAATAACCATCTTTACGCACAAATATCGTAATGTACTATTACGTTAAATGAGAAGTATTTGAGTCAACCTACAAAGTAGTATCAAAATATTGGCCCAAAACCAATTATTTTAAAATTTATTGTCGTTTGAATATAGCTCTACCCTAGCATAATTAGACTCCATAATATCGCAGGTACCCCAGTACGAGTGGGAGTGAGATGCCAGTAGACAAGTAAGTGAGTTGACGACACGGATCAAAGTCGGTATGTAATAGATGGTCACCCATCCACGGACCGACCTAGGCAATCACAGCTTAACCCTGAAGGTCGACCCGTGCGGCTGTTATTACTTATCCGCTGCACTCACTGGCTTACTTTCTGCCGACGCACTCCCACTCGTAACGTTAGTGCCTTATCTACCAGATCAAACAAAGAACGGGGTACCTGCAACATTGTGGAGCCTCTGTGCTGGGACAGGGCTATGTTTAAATAGCTATAACTCTTAAAATAATTGGTGTTGAGTCAATATTTTGATACCATTTTGTAAGTTGGCCCAAATACTTTTAACATAAAAACATATCCAACATTCCGGGGAAAAAAATGCGTTAGAGTAGAAAATGTAAAAAGAATAAGTAATTTTCATGTAAAATTTCGTAATTTCTTATTTTTTTTGGCTCTTTTTTCTTATTTTTCAGGAAAATTTAATTTTGCACGTCTCTAGGTCTCTTAAATTCAAAGATATTAGCATTTTATTGAACATACCCTGATCAGCCGATTAGAAAAACAAAATGGCTGCCATTCGCGGGGTGTGGGGTTAGGAATATTTATAAACGTGCATTTATGGATAGAAATGAGTGTATAATATGCCCTTAAAGTATCGGTAATCGGTAGCCAATCACATTGTATAATAATTATGTTTACGTATAATTTATGTGGGGGGGGGGGGGGGTCGGCTAAGAATGATGTACTGAATACGTGGTGACCGCATATTTTCATTCGTAATGTCGGAAGCAAAGCCTGAAGGTGTTTCATACGTCATTGTGTTTATTTATATTGTTGGTATTTGTTATAGTTAAGGAGTAAGTTTCTCCTCCAGCGGCACTTTGTCTAGGGCGCAGCAATAGCTCTCCAACCGCAATACCTACTGATTTGTTACATGACTAAACTCGATCTGTGTTCTGTTGTGCAAACGAAATTATTGCGACAAAATGCTTGGCAACAGAATAATATGAAATTAAACCAGTTTGTGTTAATGCCATAATCAAAATTGGACCGTGATGAACTGACGAAAGAACGTTGGTATATTTTGACATCGATACCAACTTGTGTATCAGCTTTAAGAGAAATAACATCTTTCAGATTTCATTTTCGCAAAATATTGAAAATAATAATATCTTATAGAAAAATATATCGTATTCACTGATCCAATATCAATTATACGAGAACATAAAATTGGTCAAAGAAAAGGTTCGAACTACAACGCGATGTAGTGCGTGCGCGAGCGGCAGCGGGGAGCTGACGTGCACAACCAACACAAACATAACGGACAGACACACCGACAAACTCATTCTAAGTCATAAAATCAATGTTAACACAGCTCTCAAAAAAAACCCAACAAACTGAACGATGAAAATTAGTCGAACTCAAACAGAAACGAAAAAAAAATCAAGTGAGAGGTCGCGGAGAGTCGGTCGCAGCCACATCAGCGCGGGCTGGCGGCTGCGAGCGGCTCCGGGACCACATGGTCCATGGGTGATCTCTTAGCAACACACAGCTCATTGAAATCACAATACAGGGGGCCTAAAATGGCCGCTTTAGCAGAATCTTAAATGGTCACAGACGCGATAATATTATGTATTATCACTTTGTGACGTAATTCATATTATTATCCAATTATGATTCCGCTAAAGCCGCCATTTTAAGCCCCCAGGGAGATCTAACTTGTTACCACACCGATATAGACTCAATGACAAAGACATCAATGATTGTGATTACAATGAGCAACAGACACAATAACATCGGTATGTAATCATTATAAGTAATAGCAGCCATACGAATGATTGAAGCTGCGTGCATCCAGACAAGTGCTGATCAAACAGGCGCGACTGTCAGATTCAACCATCCTCTATGACCGATACTATGTCGTGTGTCGTGTATACTCGAGCACGTAACTGCTTTATCACCCTAGAGACAAATACCTGTGTCTTGTGACAGTTAAATAGTTGCAACCTGTGAAGATTTCAATTAATGGGAATCGTTGCCATGAGGTGCACAAGCAATTACAAGATCGACTATACGTAACTAAGCAAATAAGGAAAGCACAATAGAGAAACGCGAATGTGTTTACCTCATTTGCATACTTTTCAATCTTGATGTGTTTCAAGTGTTAGCAAACATTAGGACGTTCTTTAATATGCAGCGTGGATCAGAAAGGAGTGGTAGCGAATACGATGTTGTTCCAAGAAGAAAGGTGTTCAGTGCGATGGTCCAGGCCACACCCCTAAATATGAGCACACCTTTCTGGTACACGCTGTACTTATAGTCAATCAACTGATTCTATATTCAATAATAAGTATTTAATATAGAATCTATGCTCTATCTCTATGCGAAATTGCGGCCATTTCCAAGAAAATTAATGGAATCTTGAACGTACTATACAATTAGGTGAACACAAGTACGATCGACTGATCTCCGTTGTATACAGTGTGTTTGTTTACCGTTTACTGATACATTAAGGGCATATTATGCATATACTCATTTCTATCGACAAATACACATTCAAAAATACACCCCGCGAATGGACGTGCAGATGATCTTATTGCAAGGGTACTTATATGATGCCTACCGGGGCTGCGGGACTATTCGAAAGAGATACCGTAGCCCCGGAACACAAAGGGCGATGAAGGAACATGGATGGGTTTTAGTCAGTAAAAGTCTGACACTCCCTCCCGCTCCGCCCAGAGCGGGAGGAGTCATTCGATGATTTCACATCCGAAAAAAAGAGCTTATATGACAAGGCTATTAATATATTAAATAAATTTTCTTGAAAAATAAGCAAAAAGACCCCAAAAAAATAAGAAAAAAAAATACACAAAATTACTTATTTTTTAACATTTTCTACTGTATTGCAAAATTAATCCCCGAATGTTGCATATGTTTTTATGTTTAATGAGAAGTATTTGAATCAACCTACAAAAACATCATAATATTGACTCAACACCAATTATTTTAAGAGTTAATCCCGGTGTGTACATAGCTACTTAAACATGGCCCTATCCCTGAAAAATTTCGTTATCTTTTTGCTTATTTTTCAGGCAAATTAATTAAATAATTTATTAGCCTCGTCATTAACCTTTAGAATAAGATCATTTGCACGTCTCTAGGTCTATTAAATTCAAAGATATTGGCATTTCATTGAACATACCCTAGATCAGCCGAATAGAAAAACAAAATGGCTGCCGTTCGCAGGGTGTGGGGTTAAGAATATTTATAAACGTGCATTTATCGATGAGTATATAATATGCCTTTAAAGTATCGGTAACCGGTGGCCAAACACACTGTTTATTTAATAATTGAGCTTTACAACAATCAAGTTTGAAAGTTACATTTTTAGTTAGAACGGAATATTGAAAATGTTCTTTTAAGAATTCACACGTTCTTTCGTTTCGCAATCGAGTTAACTATGTTCACTCGTTTAAAATATTTTGATTATTATTTCCATAGTCAGTAAAAATGGACACAAAATGAACAGGGATCAATGTTGCTCAATAGCGGCGGAACAGAACGTGTGTACAAGTCACGAGCACTAATATGTCAACACGTAACCAAATTCAAGGGTGATTTAAATTTTGAGAGAAAACCTTCTTCATAATAGTACAAATTCTAAAACACTATGTTCGTAACCGCAAAAAAATTAATGGAATCATTAGGAGGAAAGCACTTTAAAAGTAGGTACGTGTACACATATATAGGCGTGGTCGGTGCGGCTGCATGTGTGGGGTGTGTAGTGTTGTGTGTACTCACGCGTCCACTAGCGGGCCGGGGTAGGGCTCCGCGCGACGGTACAGCCGCGCCAGCCGCCCCGCCACCAGCAGCAGCGGCAGCAGCAGCAGCACGCACCAGCTCAGCGACAGCCAGTAGCCGTGCTGCAACACACACCCCACTCTTACATCACACCGTCCTACTGCGACCAGTCCAGACCAGACAAAGACCAGTTGGTTGATAGCCTACCATACGCGACACCCGTCCTGAGTAAAATCCTCCATTTTTAAAGAAGAGTAATTTCACACACTGTTCTCACCTGTTCTGCCTTTAAACGATCCTCGACGCTGTAGTTTATAAACTTTAATATACTTGAACCGAAAAAATCCATGAGCCTGGAGGAGTATGCACACTTACCACGGGCAGCAGCACCTTGAGGCAGAAGGCGTCGCGCGTCACGTTGAAGGCGTTAGACAGCGGGCCGCAGTGCACGCCCTTGTCCAGGAACGAACTCTCGAGGGTCCCCAGGAACGTGTCCAGCGTGTTATACAACTTATCCGAGAAAAACTTCCCAACCTGAAACCACACCGCACGGTAATTTCTAGACGACTTACTTGCAACTACGAAGGTGTGTCTAAAACATTGCGCGGCAAGAGTGTGCCAACAACACGCGGCGTTTGCAGGACACATTACTGCCGCGCTCTTTGACGCAGAATGTGCACAACGCAAAATGTGCACTTGACACAAAATGTGCACTTCGCAAAATGTGCAATTCGCAAAATGCGCAATTCGCAAAATGTACAATTCTCAAAATAGCACTTATCAAAATGAACACTACTCAAAATGAGTGTGAATTTTATCACAATGCTCTCAAAATAAAACTGTTTGCTTACACTATGTTTTTTTTTTTTAATTTTTTAGTCCTAACACACCAACAGCATGGCATGACATAAGATCGAGTTTATGGCTTTCGGTTCCAGAACTACCCGAAAATTAACCGTTTATTACACCACGGTTCCAATTAAATGTACTTTTCTATTAGCAACACTTAGTTAATTCGAAAAAACATTTTTTCTGAGTGTAAAACTGTTTTTTTTTCAAACTGACAGTATTACGAGTAACGTACCAATCGAAAAAATAGTACTGATGAGTATGGAGAGAGAAATCAAGACCGAAAGGCACCAACTCGGTTCGTATCGAAAATAATGGTAGAAGAATGGTAGGGGTTACTAACGCTATTTTTCGATTTAATGCTCCATAATTATACGAAATATTGAACTTCAAAGTGCATTTTTTGTTCCAGTAGGGCGGGGGGGGGGGGGGGATATTGGTTTTTAACCTCTTCCGCAGCCAGTCCTACGTTAATATTTTTTCGATACACTTCCTCGAAAACGGGTTCGAAAATAAAACGGACGTGTGCGGAAATAAGAATTTCCGTAGATACAGTATACTTAGACGAGGTTCAAATCGGTTCATATAGTCGGCGGTAAATGTTATTCTTTTAATTTTGCCAAAGACATATAATCGGTAAGGAAGTATCGATATATAGCGTCTTTTCGGCGTAAACATTTTTTGAACATTTTTGTCATGATTATTTAAAACAAATATTTACTTTTATAAACGATTGAAATATAAATGATTGAGTTGCTGAGGTATTGGTATGGCCATCAGACAAATATGATGAAATGGGCAGGTTCGCTATCCGATCCGTACGGGCTGGAGTGTGGAGTCAGACAAGGGGGTCTGACCTCACCGAAACTCTTTTGTTTGTACGTGGATCGGCTGATCCGTGAGGTCGGCAGTACTATGGTAGGCTGTTCCATTGACGGAACACTCGTCAATAACATTAGTTACGCCGGCGACATGCTGCTGCTGGCCCCATCGATCAGCGCCCTCAGGAAGCTCATGTCTGTTTGTGAGCGATATGCGGAGGCCCAAGGTCTCAGATATAATTCGAAAAAGAGCGAGTGTCTGTTGTTCAAGGCAGGCACTAAGGACTATCGCGAAGTGCCGCCTGTCACACTCGGTGGGACGGAATTGCAATGGCTGAAATCGTTTAAATATCTGGGGCACTGGGTCACAGCAACGCAGACGGACAATGTTGACATGGAGAGGGAGCGTAGGGCGCTGTCAGTCAGGAGCAATATGTTGATCCGTAGGTTTGCAAAGTAGGTTTGTTCGAGGGGTGTGAAAACTACTCTGTTTAGGGCATACTGCCAATCTTTTTACACCAGCAGTCTATGGGTCGACTACACGCAAAAGGCTTACAGCGCCTTACGCGTCCAGTACAATAACGCATACAGAGCGTTGTTGGGGTTACCACGACACTGTAGCGCATCAGGGATGTTCACAGAGGCACGTATAGACGATTTCTATGCAATCATGCGTGCGCGTGTCGCCTCCTTGGTGCGGCGGGTGCGGGGCAGCGCCTACAGGCTCTTGGTCACTGTGGCCGATAGGGCAGAAGGTCTAATACTCAGGCACTGGACCACAACACAAGTATTACCTTCAACTCGTGCCTTGAAATAATGTTTCTTTTGATTATTGTCTTTTATTATTTCTTTTTATTTCCTGATTATGTATTATTAAGGATTTTGACATGATTGGTGGTGATTTTGACATTATTGTTTTATGATTTTGACATTTTTACTATTAATTATTTTGACATTATTGATAATAATTATTAACAAAATTTTACAAAAAATATCTATGTACTAACACTAGTGTTTAAGATGTGTATGTACTACTAACAAATTGGATTGTATGATCTGTTAAATAAATGATTATTATTATTAACATTTATTTGTGTTCTAAATTAAAAAAAGAAGCTATTTTTTATATTATGCTGATTAGCGACTTCATACCTTTGCTTCTCTATCAACCAGGCGAAAGCAAAGTGCATAGTTTCCTAATAATTCATGACAAAAAAAAAATACTTTTCGTTCTACTATTTTATTTATTCGAAAGTGTATTGATAAACGTCGTTTGATATACGTGGGCTTTTATTATTGCAGTTCTCGGCTCCACAACCTCTCCACAATCGCCTACGGCTCGGGTGTAAATTCCGCATCGAATGCAATAACAAAGTGTAATGATCGATATTGTAGTTCTCAAATCGAATACTAGATGGCGTTACTAGGCTCGCCACAATAGTTTAAATTCATAATTTTAGAGACAATGGACAAATGGCGGTGGCGGTAAATTAACTAGACCGGAGAAAACGTCAATCATAGACAGGCAGAAAAAACGGTTGCTCTGTAATGAAATTGCATAAATCAATTAAAACATTATTAAAATATAATTAAAGCAAGTATTATTTGGAAATTGCTACAGATTGTACATGCGTATTGTTTTGGTGCAATATTGTGAATTTGTGTGCGAGTAACTGAAGAAACGGGATAAGTGTTTGCGTCTTTTTAACGAAGTGTAGGTCAGTTAATGGCGAAGTTTTACAAGGCTGACTGTTCTCATTTTGTCCTCAGCGTGCGGAAACGCCCTTATTGTTGAGACACAAGATTGACAATTTAACTCCGGCTTCGGTTAATGATGCAGCGGAATTCTGTTCTCATCGCGCAATAGAGATCAAAATATTCGCCACGGTGCACAGCGTCGAGTTGTAATCTTGCGGGCAGTGGATAAGAAACGGGGCACTATGAAAAAAAGACTTAGATAACTTTCACCTTAATCCATCGTCTAATCAAACCACCGGGTGGGGAAACACCGTGGGACACCTCAAGGACATTGACCTTGACCTTCAAGATCCGCGATTCTCCCAAGATCACTGACCGTGACCTCAGATATATTGACCTTGACATTAGGATCATTGACCTTGATGTCAATGTCAAAATACCCAAAATCATTATCCTCGATTCATCGAAGATCACTGAACTTGACCTCAGGTATATTGACCTTGACCTTAGGGTCATTGATCTTGAGGTCAAGATCAAAATTCCGCAAGTCAAGACCCCCGATTCTCCTAAGATCGCTGACTTTGACCTCAGGTATATTGACCTTATAAAGGATCAAAAAAAATCGACATCGGTTTTACGACGAACGGTTAGTCGGAGACACAAAACACCTAGACACTTTTCGCCTTATATTTAGTTGTTACACACGATACAATCACGAAACCAACGACGCACCCGCGGTGTGTGGAGGATTGGGAGGTTACGGAAGTAGTGAAAAAAAAGAAGAAAAAGAAATGGTGGCCATAACTACCCCCTATTACCTCTAGTAATTATATTTTTAAGTCATGGTTTAATTCACCTACCCCGCTAAAACCCTTTCCGTTACAGTTAAAAAGGAGATAGCGTAGTAGCAGTGCTCCAATAGTTTTACTGCGTCAGCTGACGGTCTTTCCACCGCTAACCACGCAGCTGATTGTTGTTTTCGTACTTTTGATAATTTAAACAATCACTTTGTTTTTCATCTGTACTAAAACTTTATTTTTACATGTTTCTTTTACAAGTTTATGGGAGTGGCTGACGCATAAGGCATCGTCCTAATAGAAAGCGAATGCGCGATCATCGCAGGTTCGCGCGAATTTTACTCGTACGAACGCGCGATTAAACGTATTGAACTCGAATAGGTGTCCTAACTGACAATCGCACGACGCGGTCGCGCGACTTAAATATTTGTAAATCTATTCGCGCGAACTTAGTTCGTACGAACGCGCGATCAAACATATTGAATTCGAATTGGCGTCCTAATTGAAATTCGCGCGATATTGCGCTGCACTGCGCTGCCCGCATTCATTTCCATCTAAACCCGCGCAATAAGTCATCCAAATATTTCCCGACAGCAAAAATTGAGCGTCTCTGACATCCATGGTTGGTGATATCGACCGTGCCACTACCCTAGTCCACGGTCGCTCGCTCACTCGCGTCGTCAATTCGCGTGATGATAGGACACCCAGTTTTTGCCATCGCGCGAACACACGATGGTCGCATCGCTTACTCGCGCGATGATCGCGCATTCGCGTTCTATTTGGACGATGCCTAATCCACCATGCAGCTGACGACAACGCTACTTCCCGGACTATGAGCTTGCTGTCACCGCGAACACATTTGTATACGGCGTAGTTTCGCGGGCAACCGCGAGCAACTCGCAGTCGGCGCGCAGCAAGCACAGGCGAGTCGTATGCGCGCTCACCGCCCACCGTAAGCGCATTCATATACACATTATAAAATATATTATAAGACACACGATTTAATGCTCTAATTTGAATGGCATGTTAATTGCTGGATTGGAGCGGTGCCGGTGCGGTGCTTGTGTAGTGTGCCATGACCTTTATATATCAATGGACGGACTAATTAGATATTTTTTTGTCATCTACCTTATTCTGTCATATATGATTGTTGCGTAACTATTAACCGTTTACGCAGGGCACGCAACGGAAGCTCTCAAAAGGAATATTTATTTCCGGTTTTTGCAACATTTTTCATTGATGCTGTAACAAATCTACTTGATCTGATCAAAATAAAGGATAAGCAGACTTGTACATTTAAAATTTAATATGAGAAAGAAATGTATTTACAAATGAGATAAAAAATACAGCTAATTATAAAAGACCTATCTATCACGCAGTCTATGGAAAGTATGAAAGTGGTAGTTTTATAGATCACGCACTTCGTTGGTGATAAATCAGATCAGCAGTGTAGGAGAGACAAGAACAGGCTTCAGGGTAATTCTGCTGGAAGGGCATCGGGCAGTTCTCTAATATAAACGCCAGGGCAGGAACAAAGACAGTTTCAAGGATCAGGAGTAGAGGTCCCAGGTGAATCTTTGAGTTGGATCACCTGGGAAGTGTTGGTACGCGTCAGGACATCAGCGTCTCCAAAACTGTTCACCTTTAGAGGGTGTGATCTCGAGTATATTTGATCGTTGGCTTTTTAAAAACCAAGCTGTTTTATGATGCTTCTCATATGAAATACAATTGTAAACTGGCTCCGCCAGTTCATCAGCTCGTTTTCAAAGTAAACTTCTTTTCAATTTTTGAATATTACACAACATAATACCGCCCACACATTCACGTCGTTGCCTCAGCGCGAACCACTGCCGGCTAGCTCTGGTTAGTGGGGCGGGCGGGAACCACACACCCACTGTAGGCGCGCTGTAAGTCGCTGCCTCCCGCCTCCCGGGTGTGGCGGCTACAGTACTACACACAACCACACAGGTATGTGCTAAGGCTAATGGTATCGTATGTAGCGCCACCACACACCTCGTGACGTCACCCCCCCACCGGACTGACCACCCGAGTATGTCGCTACACCTACATGCGACATACTCAAACATTAGGACAAACATAAGAAACATTAACAAACAGCCTTATTCATAAAAAATCCTTAATTGAGGTTTGATCGGTCTGGGGCTGCGGGACTATTCGAAAGAGATACCGTGGCCCCGGAACACAAAGGGCGATGAAGGAACATGGATGGGTTTTAGTCAGTAAAAGTCTGACACTCCCTCCTGCTCAGCCCAGAGCGGGAGAAGTCATTTGATGATTCCCCATCCGAAAAAAAAAAAAAAAAAAAAAAGGTTTGATCGGTCTGTTAGTTAGCAGACTCATTAAGCTTGTTAGACGGTTGTCAAGAAGTATGATTCATAAACGCTTGCTAGCAGTCTGCTAGTTAATGAGCTGCTAATAAACGGATTAGACGCGTTATGTTGGGCATCGTGACCAATCAAAGACAAAAAATGGCCTCGTCGAGAATTAAAAAAAAAATTATAGCAGTGACAGCAAACTAGCGGGAAAACGGAAATTTTTACAAAGACACACGAGCTTAGTTTAGTTTCTTGCGATTTTAAAAATAAATGCCACCAAAAAAAGGAGTAATCATATTTAAATTCTAATATGGGTGCAATCAATGCACCCAATAATTGTCGGAAACGCCCGCAGCGCGTAAAATCGGCGACAGATCTCTTCCCTCTCGGCCGCGTTACTTACATAGTGAGCAGAGTGACTCGCCACTGCTGCACACACCCTGCTTACCGTCGGCTGCGAGAGCCCGTGAAGCCCCGATTTTTAAATACAAATTCCTGAAAACACATTTTCCTGGATTTTTTAAATCTTTGCGTAACCCAGGGAGGGTTTTCACTAAAATTATCATCGGTATAGTTTTTTTGCTCTTGTCAAAGTCAGCTGTTCAAATTTGAGGCGGCCATTTTGTGACTTAGCAGGGAGATAAAGGAGGGTCAACAGTCCCCTAACTTTAGCAGAGCCTTGATGGACTGATTAGCGTTAACAGACGTTTATGAATCATGTTTTTTAGCATCGGGCTTTCAAGGAGCCTTCAAGGAGGCTCTAACTTTTTGTGAATAAGGCTGTAAGACTCCACACTCATTACATACATTCCGTGCAATGTCGCGTTCTAAGTTAGTATAGGCGCGGCGTTCACCCCCTCTCCTCATACCCACCCGCCTCAACACTCGAGTACACTCACGCGTTGAATAGCGCACACATACACACCCTCGCCCGCGGCACCGGCAGTTCCGACAGACCGCCGAGGTGGCGTGAACATACGGTTAACACTATGGCGCCCCTACCGACACAATACGATACTAAATCACAGGCGAGCGGTGAAAGCGCTTGTCATTGGCTGAGGCCTATACGGCCATCCCAATTGACGGTGCTCGTATTTCTACGGGCACACTCGATCCCGCGGGATCGAGGACGAAGCCCATGATTCGCTTGCCGCGCAGCGAGTTCTACCGGACATTTGTCTGGGAGGATGGGCCTCGCATTTCAGGGCCCTTAATGAGTAGTTCGGCCATTCCCTCAGTGTTCAACTTTTTGGTACTGGAATTTGCTTCTTTCCTGGGAGTGAAGTGGAATTTAGGGTGGTCTAGCGCTACTTAACTGGCCTGGAGAAACAGGACGGCACGTCTTGGTTTGCTTAATCGATGCAAGCGGAGAGAAGCTTCAAGGTGGCCATTAGGGAGCTGCCTGTGGACACCATCCCTTCTGAAATCGAGGAGCTCCGCGCGTTGGGGTACGAGTCGGAGTACGTTCGCTACATCAAGGCGAGCCAGGGACGATTCGGCTGCGTATTCCTCGTCGTACTGAAAAGGACGCTTGACGTACGCAGAATATGACACCTTCGTGTTGCAATATATGAGAGGTGTCAAGATAGAAGCCTGGCGGGGCAAGCGTGGGCCCGCCCAGTGCCACCGGTGCCCGCTGCCCCGGCCGCTGCGGACAGGAGCAGCGCGGGACTGCCCCCGACCAGCTACAAGCGTCAACTGCGGGGTGTCCGTTGCGACTGCTAGGCCACGGTGTCGTAGAAGAAAAAAGACTACGTCATGATTACGAAGGATTTTGTAAAACACTAACGATGAAAGTCGCAAATTCGTAGATTCAATATTCAGAAAGTTATAAAGGTTTAACCATGGCCGCGCGGTCCGCACATTGAGAACCGCGCGGCCACGCAGTTCTCTTATACGGAGGCGTCGTAGAGGTCCCATTCTGTTTGCTAACCACTGATACGATTTAGAAGAAAATGTAGACAGTATGAATAAAGCCCTAATGTTTGGATTTCACGACCTACAGCACTTAAATGCTATGGCCGCGCATTCCGCACATGGAAAACCACGCGGCCACGCAGTTCTCTTAATCGGAGCTTAGTAGAGGTCCCATTCTTTTTGCTAACCACTAATACGATTTCGAAGAAAATGTAGACAGTATGAATAAAGCTTTTTTTTTTTTTTTCCGATGGGAAATCATCAAATGACTGCTCCCGCTCTGGGCGGAGCAGGAGGGAGTGTCAGACTTTTACTGACTAAAACCCATCCATGTTCCTTCATCGCCCTTTATGTTCCGGGGCCACGGTATCTCTTTCGAATAGTCCCGCAGCCCCGGCAGGCTTCGGCCCTTGCGGACCCCTTCCCTATTGCTGACTCTCTTTGAGGCGCGCGTGGAACACTCCTGCGCCGTCGACACGGCCTGTCGTCATGAGACGTACGGACGGCGAGCTAGCCCATAGCTCCCCGTCCACAGGCCCGCGCCTACGGTGGCCGGAAGCCACCACGTGGCCCCCGACGCCCGGGGCGTCTCCCGCGGCGGCCGGGACGTGAGGATCTCTCCCTGTCCTGTTCCGCCACCTCCTTCGCTAGCATGACTGCTTTGCAGAAGGAGGTGACGGCGTCCCATTCCGTCTCGCTCCGGACCATGGCACGAAACAGGGCCGGGAGCGAGAGGTCGCCGCCGCCGATCGCCACCTCGAGGACACGGCGGTGCTCCACCCAAGCGGGGCACACCTCCACAGTGTGCTCCACCGTGTCCTCCGGCCTATCCTCACAATGATAGCACCCGGGCGTTTCCTCCCGCCCGATTCGGTGCAGGAACTTACCGAAACAATGAATAAAGCCCTAATGTTTGGATTTCACGACCTACAGCACTTCTAACCTATAATACAAGTTAGAAGTAGGGTGACCAAGATTGATGGTGCGTCAGTCAGACATTTTTAATTTTCCTAAGATAAATATGTTAGTACCTTTTATTGTAAAAAGTATTAATGATTGTCTATTCGATTAGTACTTACTTACCTATACGAAAAAATATACCTTCCTACCTCCTTAGGAGGACTGCTATTTTAAGAAATCAAGCGTTCGTTTAAAAAATTGATATAGGTACTTTTAACTTTTAATGATGACGCCTAAATAGCTTACTGCAGTAGATAGTGCACCCCTTTTTTGCAAAAATGTAGTGCATGTGTATGTCAGTGTACCTACTTGCTTTGCGGGTAAGCCATAGATATCCGATATTCGTAGGATAAGCCATTCTGAATAACTTCACAAAAATGTCATTTTGCGTTTGTTTGTGTCCATTCATGCACTCTAACGAGACGTAACGACCCCCAAAAACGAAATAAAAGACTGGAGCGGGGGTTGCGTCCCGCGTGGTGTTTTGTCTATATCAGCTGTTTTTAGTATCGTAGGTATCGGTGCCAAGGCTGGGTCAGTGATAACGATATTGCACACAGTATCGCAATAAGTATCGATGCGAAAGCATTCAGCATAGCTATTCAAAAACGCTTCGATTCGGAAAGTCGTATGTTTATCTCGCTCGCATCGTTATGGCAAAAAAAAACAGACATACGCCTTTCACTTCAACTCTGATACCGACACCTATACCTACCTATTAATATATTTGTCAGAAATACAAAAAAGTGTAAATCCCGTGATGACCAAGAAGGTAGGTACAGTACCCGGCAATAAATATTGCACATCGACCTTTGGAAAGAGACAATCGGCTAATTTCGGCTTCGTAGAGCGCTATCTCTCTCGCACGAAATACAAACAGTCCGGTATCTATTAGGAGCTGTTAAAACAATTATGATTTGCTTCTTTTGATAATTATTATTTGTATAAAATACACCAATTTTTCTATAGTGATGGCTTTAGGTTGGGGTAAAATAAAATAAAAAAAACATGTTCCCATTATGTTTTCGTATTTAATTATTTTGGAAAATTACAGCTGTAGTGTACATAATAAACAACATTAATCATATTGTTAAAATGAGACATTGTAATAAAAATAATAATAATTCTAATTCTCAATTACTTCCATTTCACTATCTGTGCTCTCAAAGAGATCAATATCACTGTCACTGTCAGCCGTATTTATCACTAGTCTATCAGTGTAATTGTCTAAACCGTGTTGAATGCTTCTATATTCATTCTCACATTTGATTGCATGATCGCAAACCTTTTTCCAATCTTCAGCCCCGATCATGTTTACTTTTTCAGTCAATAATGTTTTTACTGTTGTTAAATTCATACCCACATTTCTAGAGGCTACATAGCCTTTCAGTTGAGACCATATATTTTCTATTGGATTAAAATTCGGATGATATGGTGGCAATCGCAACACAGTGTGCCCATGTTCGGCAAGTACTTTGTCCACGGAAAACTCTGTATGCCTCTCCTTGTGCTGACATATAATAGCGTAAATCTGGGTTTTTGTTAATTTTGGATCTACTGGAATTTCGTGTCTGTTTAACCAGTGGATCATTTCCTGTTTAATTGTGTTTGAGTTGGGGGGTCTTTCAACATATTTGTTGTGATAGGGTGCGTTATCGATAACTAGAACAGAATCACTGGGTATATTTGGTATTAATTGATTAACCAGCCATTTTTCGTAGTTATCGTTATTCATTTCATTGTGATAGTCACCTGTAGTGTCCGTGGATTTATACGTTAAAAAGGCACCGGGTACAAAGCCTTTTTCATTACCCGCATGAACTATTATCAAACGTTGACCTTTTGAAATTGGCTTTTTTACTCCTTTTTTCTTGTCATCACTCCAAGATTTCCCTTTAGTGTGGGATGTATGTATGTAAGACTCATCCATGTAGACGATATTTTTTCCTGATTCGCGAAATTTGCGTATTTTATCGAGGTATTCCATCCGTTTGAGACTTACATCGTGCTTTTCCATTAGAAGTTTTCGATTATCTTCCATTTTAGTGAACCGAAATCCCATCTCGTGAAGTATTTTTCTCAACGTCTTTTCAGACCCATTGTAATTAATAGCTTCAGATAATTTAGCTTTTAATGATTTTATTGTTGGCAGTTCATTAAATCGAAAGTGAAAATCATACACCATTCTTCGAACAACATCATAATCAAAATCGTCCATATGCAAACGAAATTGCTTTTTTGGTCTCCCTTTTTTTGGAGTGCTGAACTTTATTTCAGTAGAATGTGTTTCAGTACTGACTTCGTTTAATATATTGTTCAAAGTTCTTCTTGAAATTCCAGTGGCATTTGCAACTCGCTCTTGAACCTTCTTAAAATAACAACTTACATTTTCATCTTCATTTTTTTTAAATCTGTCAGTTTCGGTTACAAAATATTTATAAACATTGTAGATAATTTCGCGTGACTGACCTCGTAAAGGTTTCCCTCTTTTTCCTAAAGATGCCATTGTGCAATTTTAAATTATTTAAATTTGGGGGTGTTAACAACTCTTAATATATATTTTGAACTGGACGCGACCGCACTTTATCGCACTTGAACAATGACTGACAAACGTCACATAGGTAGTGTGCGACAGAGATAACGCTCTACGAAGCCGAAATTAGCCGATTGTCTCTTTCCAAAGGTCGATGTGCAATATTTATTGCCGGGTACTGTACTTAAATAAAACTAAATAATTCATACAAATATTGTTGCATAATTGTTAATTTACAGTAATATAAATGAGTGTTTGATTAAATGAGTGTTTTCTTTAGCAAAATGTTAAAATTTGTATACGAATACAGTGTTAATATTTTCGCATGACATGAGTACTTCTCCATCCAATTAACCATAGTTATTCCCTCATTATGATATTAGATACTACCTACCTACGTATGTGATATAATAACGACGCTTTTGGAAATGTCTGATTGACGCACCATAAATCTTGGTCACCCTGCTTCTAACTTGAATTATAGGTTTAAGTGCTGTAGGTCGTGAAATCCAAACATTAGGGCTTTATTCATACTGTCTACATTTTCTTCGAAATCGTATCAGTGGTTAGCAAACAGAATGGGACCTCTACGACGCCTCCGTATAAGAGAACTGCGTGGCCGCGCGGTTCTCCATGTGCGGACCGCGCGGCCATGGTTAAACCTTTATAACTTTCTGAATATTGGATCTACGAATTTGCGACTTTCATTGTTAGTGTTTTACAAATTCCTTCGTAATGATGACGTAGTCGTTTTTCTCGACACGTCCTTCTACGACACCGTGGCCGAGCAGTCGGGACGGACACAAGTGCCCCCCCCCCCCCTGCGCAGGGAGCGGCTACAGTTGCCGAGGTGTAGGAATGACTTTGACCTTGAAAAAGTAATTCCTACACCTTTATGAGCTTGGAGGGTTGTATTCATGATTTTGATGATTATAATTCTATAACTACATACGTGTTACAGCCGCGAATCATATTTTAATCAACATACAACCTGACACTGACCTGCAAAATTACAAAAAAACGTATGAAAATTCAAATTTCGCGGGCCACCCTGTAACATCCACCTTAAGGTAGTTCCCCTTACTGCCACGTAGAACGTAACCACCCTGTATAGAGATCATGGGTATCTCTATAAACGTTAAATTGACATTAACAAAACCCCAACGATTTTTTTTCAAAGGGGTTGGGACATGCTTTTTATTAGAATTTATAAGGCTAAAGCAATTTTATCAAATAAATGAGCAAATACTCACCTTTTTAAGATCAGGGAAGAATCTGCGGGTCATGTCGTTGAGAAAGTCTTCGCCTTCGCTGGTCTCGTGCACCAGGTACGTGATAGCTTCCTTCAGCGACGAGTGGTTGAAGCGCAACTCGTCGCGGAGCTCACGCGCCGTGGCCTGCAACAGTCAGTGCATACAGGTCGACTGCCTGTGCAGTGTGTGCGTGTGGGTGTGTGTGTGGGTGTACTCACGTTGAGCTGCGCGGAGATGTCCATCATAGGCCGCAGCACATCTCGCTGCAGGTCGGACAGCGCGGCGGAGGCGAGGTGCAGGCTGGCGGCCTCGGCGGAGAACAGCGGCTGTGCAGTGTGTGCGTGTGGGTGTGTGTGTGGGTGTACTCACGTTGAGCTGCGCGGAGATGTCCATCATAGGCCGCAGCACATCTCGCTGCAGGTCGGACAGCGCGGCGGAGGCGAGGTGCAGGCTGGCGGCCTCGGCGGAGAACAGCGGCTGTGCAGTGTGTGCGTGTGGGTGTGTGTGTGGGTGTACTCACGTTGAGCTGCGCGGAGATGTCCATCATAGGCCGCAGCACATCTCGCTGCAGGTCGGACAGCGCGGCGGAGGCGAGGTGCAGGCTGGCGGCCTCGGCGGAGAACAGCGGCTGTGCAGTGTGTGCGTGTGGGTGTGTGTGTGGGTGTACTCACGTTGAGCTGCGCGGAGATGTCCATCATAGGCCGCAGCACATCTCGCTGCAGGTCGGACAGCGCGGCGGAGGCGAGGTGCAGGCTGGCGGCCTCGGCGGAGAACAGCGGCTGTGCAGTGTGTGCGTGTGGGTGTGTGTGTGGGTGTACTCACGTTGAGCTGCGCGGAGATGTCCATCATAGGCCGCAGCACATCTCGCTGCAGGTCGGACAGCGCGGCGGAGGCGAGGTGCAGGCTGGCGGCCTCGGCGGAGAACAGCGGCTGCTGCAGCGAGCGCGCCGTACTGTTCAGCTGCGCAGCCAGCGGGTCCAGGGCTAGTGACGTCATGTTGGTCTCCAGCTGTAACACAACACAACCATATTTATTCCCACTGAACATGACGCACAGAGAGGTCGAAGTCGGAGAGGCCGATGTCGGCGAGCTGGCGCAGCTTGTCCCGGGCCGGCGCGCGCAGGATGGTGACGTGGGCTAGTACTGACCGCGGAGAGGATCCTGTCGAAGTCGAAGTCGGAGAGGCCGATGTCGGCGAGCTGGCGCAGCTTGTCCCGGGCCGGCGCGCGCAGGATGGTGACGTGGGCTAGTACTGACCGCGGAGAGGATCCTGTCGAAGTCGAAGTCGGAGAGGCCGATGTCGGCGAGCTGGCGCAGCTTGTCCCGGGCCGGCGCGCGCAGGATGGTGACGTGGGCTAGTACTGACCGCGGAGAGGATCCTGTCGAAGTCGAAGTCGGAGAGGCCGATGTCGGCGAGCTGGCGCAGCTTGTCCCGGGCCGGCGCGCGCAGGATGGTGACGTGGGCTAGTACTGACCGCGGAGAGGATCCTGTCGAAGTCGAAGTCGGAGAGGCCGATGTCGGCGAGCTGGCGCAGCTTGTCCCGGGCCGGCGCGCGCAGGATGGTGACGTGGGCTAGTACTGACCGCGGAGAGGATCCTGTCGAAGTCGAAGTCGGAGAGGCCGATGTCGGCGAGCTGGCGCAGCTTGTCCCGGGCCGGCGCGCGCAGGATGGTGACGTGGGCTAGTACTGACCGCGGAGAGGATCCTGTCGAAGTCGAAGTCGGAGAGGCCGATGTCGGCGAGCTGGCGCAGCTTGTCCCGGGCCGGCGCGCGCAGGATGGTGACGTGGGCTAGTACTGACCGCGGAGAGGATCCTGTCGAAGTCGAAGTCGGAGAGGCCGATGTCGGCGAGCTGGCGCAGCTTGTCCCGGGCCGGCGCGCGCAGGATGGTGACGTGGGCTAGTACTGACCGCGGAGAGGATCCTGTCGAAGTCGAAGTCGGAGAGGCCGATGTCGGCGAGCTGGCGCAGCTTGTCCCGGGCCGGCGCGCGCAGGATGGTGACGTGGGCTAGTACTGACCGCGGAGAGGATCCTGTCGAAGTCGAAGTCGGAGAGGCCGATGTCGGCGAGCTGGCGCAGCTTGTCCCGGGCCGGCGCGCGCAGGATGGTGACGTGGGCTAGTACTGACCGCGGAGAGGATCCTGTCGAAGTCGAAGTCGGAGAGGCCGATGTCGGCGAGCTGGCGCAGCTTGTCCCGGGCCGGCGCGCGCAGGATGGTGACGTGGGCTAGTACTGACCGCGGAGAGGATCCTGTCGAAGTCGAAGTCGGAGAGGCCGATGTCGGCGAGCTGGCGCAGCTTGTCCCGGGCCGGCGCGCGCAGGATGGTGACGTGGGCTAGTACTGACCGCGGAGAGGATCCTGTCGAAGTCGAAGTCGGAGAGGCCGATGTCGGCGAGCTGGCGCAGCTTGTCCCGGGCCGGCGCGCGCAGGATGGTGACGTGGGCTAGTACTGACCGCGGAGAGGATCCTGTCGAAGTCGAAGTCGGAGAGGCCGATGTCGGCGAGCTGGCGCAGCTTGTCCCGGGCCGGCGCGCGCAGGATGGTGACGTGGGCTAGTACTGACCGCGGAGAGGATCCTGTCGAAGTCGAAGTCGGAGAGGCCGATGTCGGCGAGCTGGCGCAGCTTGTCCCGGGCCGGCGCGCGCAGGATGGTGACGTGGGCTAGTACTGACCGCGGAGAGGATCCTGTCGAAGTCGAAGTCGGAGAGGCCGATGTCGGCGAGCTGGCGCAGCTTGTCCCGGGCCGGCGCGCGCAGGATGGTGACGTGGGCTAGTACTGACCGCGGAGAGGATCCTGTCGAAGTCGAAGTCGGAGAGGCCGATGTCGGCGAGCTGGCGCAGCTTGTCCCGGGCCGGCGCGCGCAGGATGGTGACGTGGGCTAGTACTGACCGCGGAGAGGATCCTGTCGAAGTCGAAGTCGGAGAGGCCGATGTCGGCGAGCTGGCGCAGCTTGTCCCGGGCCGGCGCGCGCAGGATGGTGACGTGGGCTAGTACTGACCGCGGAGAGGATCCTGTCGAAGTCGAAGTCGGAGAGGCCGATGTCGGCGAGCTGGCGCAGCTTGTCCCGGGCCGGCGCGCGCAGGATGGTGACGTGGGCTAGTACTGACCGCGGAGAGGATCCTGTCGAAGTCGAAGTCGGAGAGGCCGATGTCGGCGAGCTGGCGCAGCTTGTCCCGGGCCGGCGCGCGCAGGATGGTGACGTGGGCTAGTACTGACCGCGGAGAGGATCCTGTCGAAGTCGAAGTCGGAGAGGCCGATGTCGGCGAGCTGGCGCAGCTTGTCCCGGGCCGGCGCGCGCAGGATGGTGACGTGGGCTAGTACTGACCGCGGAGAGGATCCTGTCGAAGTCGAAGTCGGAGAGGCCGATGTCGGCGAGCTGGCGCAGCTTGTCCCGGGCCGGCGCGCGCAGGATGGTGACGTGGGCTAGTACTGACCGCGGAGAGGATCCTGTCGAAGTCGAAGTCGGAGAGGCCGATGTCGGCGAGCTGGCGCAGCTTGTCCCGGGCCGGCGCGCGCAGGATGGTGACGTGGGCTAGTACTGACCGCGGAGAGGATCCTGTCGAAGTCGAAGTCGGAGAGGCCGATGTCGGCGAGCTGGCGCAGCTTGTCCCGGGCCGGCGCGCGCAGGATGGTGACGTGGGCTAGTACTGACCGCGGAGAGGATCCTGTCGAAGTCGAAGTCGGAGAGGCCGATGTCGGCGAGCTGGCGCAGCTTGTCCCGGGCCGGCGCGCGCAGGATGGTGACGTGGGCTAGTACTGACCGCGGAGAGGATCCTGTCGAAGTCGAAGTCGGAGAGGCCGATGTCGGCGAGCTGGCGCAGCTTGTCCCGGGCCGGCGCGCGCAGGATGGTGAGGGGCTGCGGGGCGGGCGGGGCGGGCGGGGGGGGCGGCTGCAGCTCGGCCGAGCGCTTGGCCAGCTCGTCGCGCAGTCCGTCGCGCAGCTTCTTGATGCCGAGCATGCGCCACAGGTGCAGCGTCTGCGATACCACGAGCGATGAACTTTTGTTCTACATTTAACATTTCAATCATAGTTTTCTGCCAATAGTTTGAAAGTGACAAATTAAAATGCCATGATGCTTTGAATGAGTGTAGCACGTAATAATTAAACTACACTAAATAATTATTGGAAGTGTTGTAATTGTCTTGTTACTGTAGTCTTGTAATTTATAATTCCAATACGGCTTGTATGTGGCTCCTTTTTACAGGCACAATTAGCATCAATTCCGTCACCGGGGCTCATTTTGTTGTGTCCAATGCTTGCGCACTTTTGGTAGCTTACTTGCAGTCGACTGGCAAAATGGCGGCCGAGGCATACCACAACTGCAAGCGTTGCAGCGACAGGTGGCGACAGCTGCGGTTTTATCTGCCGTAGGTAAAGTGCCGCTCGTCTGTAAGAACCCTAACCTAACCAAGACGATTACTATCTAAGAATTGGACTGCTGCAGAAGGACGGTATTGCTTAAATTGTGGTCTTAGCTACAAAAAGGAAGACACGGAATAAATTGGGCTGAGGTAAAACATCCACACACTGGGTGCACCATAAAGGTCATATTCCTAAAAACAAACTAATACCTAAAAATCAGACTTGAATTAAATAAAATACCCTGTAGATGGAACTGTTGGCGTGGCAGGCCACGAGGACCGAGGTGAGGTTGAAGTCGGGGTCCTTGTGCTCCTTGAAGAGGTTCTGCTCCAGGTCCACCATGCGCCCCATGTCCTGGAACAGCCGGTTGCCGCGCGGCGAGCTGCGGAACACACACAGGTGGCAGGCGAGCTTCTATAACGACTTACGTTGTTAGGGTCCCGAGTTCCAATCCCGGTAGGAGCAAATGTTTGTGTGATGAGCATGGAAATTTGTTTCAGAGTCATGGATGTTTATATGTATAATAAGTATGTATTTACAAACAAAAAAGTATCTATGTAGTATATCAACTATCTGGTGTCCACGACACAAGCCTCGTTGCTTAGTGTGGCACTAGATGGCGTTGTGTGTAGTGTCCAGCGATATTTATTTATTAAAACTAATGTATCACACCAAATTAATTCAGTCCACGTATTTTTATTTCTTCGCTCCTGGAGCTGAACAGTCGGCACACAACAAACCTTTTGACCGCCAGAGCATAAACGCACGCGGGTGCCCTCCACGACGAGCCACAATTTCAGCTACCATTTTGTCACATATTTGTGTCGTTTGGCGTACAGGGCATGCGCTCGCTTGTCACGTATATGTGACTATGATGGTTAAAAGGTAAAAGCACATATTACCACCATATTACCCAAAACGTTATAGGCATATTTTGTGATCGACACATTACTACACATTTCTTTTGGAACTTAAGCATTGCGACTCGGGCGCAGCTCGCGCCCTAGTGAGGCGTGAGGAGTGGCAGCTGTAATGTGTGTACTGTCTGTGTGTACTGTCTGTGTGTACTGTCTGTGTGTACTGTCTGTGTGTACTGTCTGTGTGTACTGTCTGTGTGTACTGTCTGTGTGTACTGTCTGTGTGTACTGTCTGTGTGTACTGTGGGAACTCACGTGAGCGGGTCGCACACGAAGCGCGAGGCGACCAGGCCGAACACGAAGTGTGCCAGCATCACCAGCGTCACCAGCCCGCCCAGTAGGAAGATCAAGCTGATGCCGCTGTAACAACACACCACATATATTTGTATACTCATTCGAGAAACTCGGACATGGTATGTGATCGAAAAAAAATGTTTTTTACAGCAGGCAGGAGGAGCCGGCGCCCTTGTTGCAGCAGTCGCTGGCGCCGTACACGTCGGGCCGCTTGCCGCACACGTACCACGCGTACGTACTACTGTACTGTACTGTACCGTACTCACCACAGCAGGCAGGAGGAGCCGGCGCCCTTGTTGCAGCAGTCGCTGGCGCCGTACACGTCGGGCCGCTTGCCGCACACGTACCACGCGTACGTACTACTGTACTGTACTGTACCGTACTCACCACAGCAGGCAGGAGGAGCCGGCGCCCTTGTTGCAGCAGTCGCTGGCGCCGTACACGTCGGGCCGCTTGCCGCACACGTACCACGCGTACGTACTACTGTACTGTACTGTACCGTACTCACCACAGCAGGCAGGAGGAGCCGGCGCCCTTGTTGCAGCAGTCGCTGGCGCCGTACACGTCGGGCCGCTTGCCGCACACGTACCACGCGTACGTACTACTGTACTGTACTGTACCGTACTCACCACAGCAGGCAGGAGGAGCCGGCGCCCTTGTTGCAGCAGTCGCTGGCGCCGTACACGTCGGGCCGCTTGCCGCACACGTACCACGCGTACGTACTACTGTACTGTACTGTACCGTACTCACCACAGCAGGCAGGAGGAGCCGGCGCCCTTGTTGCAGCAGTCGCTGGCGCCGTACACGTCGGGCCGCTTGCCGCACACGTACCACGCGTACGTACTACTGTACTGTACTGTACCGTACTCACCACAGCAGGCAGGAGGAGCCGGCGCCCTTGTTGCAGCAGTCGCTGGCGCCGTACACGTCGGGCCGCTTGCCGCACACGTACCACGCGTACGTACTACTGTACTGTACTGTACCGTACTCACCACAGCAGGCAGGAGGAGCCGGCGCCCTTGTTGCAGCAGTCGCTGGCGCCGTACACGTCGGGCCGCTTGCCGCACACGTACCACGCGTACGTACTACTGTACTGTACTGTACCGTACTCACCACAGCAGGCAGGAGGAGCCGGCGCCCTTGTTGCAGCAGTCGCTGGCGCCGTACACGTCGGGCCGCTTGCCGCACACGTACCACGCGTACGTACTACTGTACTGTACTGTACCGTACTCACCACAGCAGGCAGGAGGAGCCGGCGCCCTTGTTGCAGCAGTCGCTGGCGCCGTACACGTCGGGCCGCTTGCCGCACACGTACCACGCGTACGTACTACTGTACTGTACTGTACCGTACTCACCACAGCAGGCAGGAGGAGCCGGCGCCCTTGTTGCAGCAGTCGCTGGCGCCGTACACGTCGGGCCGCTTGCCGCACACGTACCACGCGTACGTACTACTGTACTGTACTGTACCGTACTCACCACAGCAGGCAGGAGGAGCCGGCGCCCTTGTTGCAGCAGTCGCTGGCGCCGTACACGTCGGGCCGCTTGCCGCACACGTACCACGCGTACGTACTACTGTACTGTACTGTACCGTACTCACCACAGCAGGCAGGAGGAGCCGGCGCCCTTGTTGCAGCAGTCGCTGGCGCCGTACACGTCGGGCCGCTTGCCGCACACGTACCACGCGTACGTACTACTGTACTGTACTGTACCGTACTCACCACAGCAGGCAGGAGGAGCCGGCGCCCTTGTTGCAGCAGTCGCTGGCGCCGTACACGTCGGGCCGCTTGCCGCACACGTACCACGCGTACGTACTACTGTACTGTACTGTACCGTACTCACCACAGCAGGCAGGAGGAGCCGGCGCCCTTGTTGCAGCAGTCGCTGGCGCCGTACACGTCGGGCCGCTTGCCGCACACGTACCACGCGTACGTACTACTGTACTGTACTGTACCGTACTCACCACAGCAGGCAGGAGGAGCCGGCGCCCTTGTTGCAGCAGTCGCTGGCGCCGTACACGTCGGGCCGCTTGCCGCACACGTACCACGCGTACGTACTACTGTACTGTACTGTACCGTACTCACCACAGCAGGCAGGAGGAGCCGGCGCCCTTGTTGCAGCAGTCGCTGGCGCCGTACACGTCGGGCCGCTTGCCGCACACGTACCACGCGTACGTACTACTGTACTGTACTGTACCGTACTCACCACAGCAGGCAGGAGGAGCCGGCGCCCTTGTTGCAGCAGTCGCTGGCGCCGTACACGTCGGGCCGCTTGCCGCACACGTACCACGCGTACGTACTACTGTACTGTACTGTACCGTACTCACCACAGCAGGCAGGAGGAGCCGGCGCCCTTGTTGCAGCAGTCGCTGGCGCCGTACACGTCGGGCCGCTTGCCGCACACGTACCACGCGTACGTACTACTGTACTGTACTGTACCGTACTCACCACAGCAGGCAGGAGGAGCCGGCGCCCTTGTTGCAGCAGTCGCTGGCGCCGTACACGTCGGGCCGCTTGCCGCACACGTACCACGCGTACGTACTACTGTACTGTACTGTACCGTACTCACCACAGCAGGCAGGAGGAGCCGGCGCCCTTGTTGCAGCAGTCGCTGGCGCCGTACACGTCGGGCCGCTTGCCGCACACGTACCACGCGTACGTACTACTGTACTGTACTGTACCGTACTCACCACAGCAGGCAGGAGGAGCCGGCGCCCTTGTTGCAGCAGTCGCTGGCGCCGTACACGTCGGGCCGCTTGCCGCACACGCCGCACATCAGGCCCAGCGTCAGCAGGCACGTGATCTGAGACCCACACATACACAGCTATTAAACTCTGACGGCTGCAACTCTATAGCGACCTGATTGCGACGAGAATAAAGATCACTGTACTATCACTTGATTGCCTCGTTAGTTTGGAGCTACTAAACCTGGTTCGATTGCTGACCATGAGGTCCACGATTCGATACTAAGGTAGCTAGAAATGTTACTGAGTTTTTAATGTTGAGATTTGTCAATAACGGCCAGGAGTCTTGATCAAATCTAAATCGAGTGAATTTGTCCCCGGTCGCAGGCAATACGCTTGACTACTACATAAACTGGCGTACACACTTAATCAATGATCACCCCCCAGCCCCCCCCCCCCCCCCCGCACTAGTGGGAGGCCACTCCACAACTTGTCGGCCCCATCGGCCATCCGTTCTGTGCCCACTACCACTTAAGTTTGGCAATTCTTCGGGCTACGTCGGTAAGCTGGGTTCTCATGCGACGAACATAATACTTATACATATAAGTATGGGGAGTACAGGCGTGGCTGAGGTGTGTGACATGACATACCAGCAGCAGTGCGCAGGAGCCGGCGAGGGCGCCGTAGCGGCGGTAGGGCCCGTACTTCTTGTACAGCTCCTCGTATTGGTCGATGAACTTTTCATATTGGCGCAACTTGTCGTCCGCGTTGTTTATTATCTTCTCGAGCTCCTTCGACAGTATCTTCAGTTGTTCACCTGCAACAACATGTTGAATTCATCACTGGTTTAGTGGAGAATCACCGCAGCTCGACGCTGCAACCACCAATAGTTGAGTACAGAAGGCTCCATACGACGTGCAAAAGCGCCACAGGCATAGTTGTATGTGCGTACGTTTGACACAGTTTGAGATCGTGTCGTAAGTAACAAGCTTGTTTAAGTGAGGCGGGGCCGGCGAGGGGTCGCTGCCTGTGCTGGAGCGGCTGGAGCGGCTGGAGCGGCTGGAGCGGCTGGAGCGGCTGGAGCGGCTGGAGCGGCTGGAGCGGCTGGAGCGGCTGGAGCGGCTGGAGCGGCTGGAGCGGCTGGAGCGGCTGGCACAGCGACACTCGAGGTGGCACGTGGAAGCATCAGGATGGCCCGCAATAGGGAATATGCACATCATTTTTTCTTCACTTAAATCAATATAAAAACCAGCTGACCTTTGTTTGATTGATTTAGTTATTTTGTCACCGACTTCTGAAGCTAAAGTTATTTTTCACTTTTTTGTGTTTTTTAAAGTCGGTTTTATTTTTTTCAAAAGAGTTTTTATTTTTCACTTTTTAGTGGTTCACATGTGTTTACCTATTCACAGCGTACCGGCGTGATGTTATGTTATGAAACAATAGACAGACATGAGATTTCAGCAATCCCAGTCCATTCGCTATCATTTATTGAGGAGTTCCGTTGCCTATCTCCGAAGTTCTTCATCAGATCTTCACCAAACTGAAATGGGACTACTCCCAGAAAGTACTCTTCCAAAAACTACCCAAATCGCTTCAAGTGTGCCTATAAAATTTGAAGAGTTCTCTCTATTTCTCCAGGATCCCATCATCAGATCCTGACTTATAATCATGGGACCACCTGGGAAGTATACCCTTTCAAACAAAACAAAAAAAAAACCAAATCGGTCAAGCCATGTTCGATTAATCGGGGAACATACATAAAAAAAAGGTTCCGACGAATTGAGAACCTCCTCCTTTTTGAAGTCGGTTAAAAATACAGTAAGTACTATCAAACCCATGAAAAGTATTAAAAATTAAATTCAACTATTGCTTGTCGCACAAAAATAATATTAAACTCCTGCAATTTTCTACGACAGTTCAAACGTCCGTAGCTGTCGCGGCCATGATGTGACGTCATTATCCACAATCTGCCTTGTTTACATCTATTTTTTTTTAGCCTTAATAAAATAATTTACGAATTGTGCTTTATTCCAGTAAAAATTGCAATAACAATATTTTAGTGAAACTTTTAGCACTTTTCAAATAAAAGTGTTTTTTTGACACAATGAACTTTGACGTCAATACCGGCGTTATTGAGGACAGTGTGTTTTGACAGTGCGTTCCGTTTGATCAAAAACATGCTACATAAAACGTGTGTACCACAATGTTTTTATGCGCCAATACAAGGTATTTTTCATAAATAAAAAGCGTTTTGTATATCATGCATATTCCCTATTAAAACTTTCTTACGTTTTCAATTGTTATTATTGATCAGATCACATCAGGTTGTATGTAGATCAAAGTATAATTCGTGACCGGAATTCACAGAATTATCGTAATCCTCTGAATCATTAATACGATTATACAAGTATCTTAGTAAGAGTTGGCCTCAAATGTCATAATTTCATGAAACGGTCATCATATAAACGGTTTATTGTAACTTGGTGATTTGAATGAGTAAGTGTGGATGGCGCGCTGGATATAGATGGCGCAGTGGGTGCAGTGGGTGCAGCGGGTGCAGCGGGTGCAGTGGGTGCAGCGGGTGCAGCGGGTGCAGTGGGTGCAGCGGGTGCAGTACGTACGGATCTTGCGGAGCACGTCGGCCCCGACGCTGGACTGGCGCAGGTCGAGCGAGCGCTGCACGCTGCGCTGCACGTCGTCGAAGGCGCGCTGGGCCTCCGCCAGGTCCTGCTTGATGCCGCTGTCCAGCAGCGCCGTCACGTTGTGCAGCAGCTCCGACACGTCCGGCATCTGGTCATGCCTCATGTTAGCGTACTCAAAACGGTGCTAGTCGAAACGGACAATTTTATTTACGAGGACGGGCCAAAAAATTCGCGGAAGAGAGGGGTCAGGGTTATGGGGAGGATTTTTTAACCGGTCACTACTTGGTAATTCAATACAACTATAAATGCTGAGGTTTAGCACGATCAGTTCATTACTACGCTATAATACAACAAAAAATAAGAGAATCAATTAAAGAAAAGGAATGTGGTCCTGCACGGCAACGCGAGTATTTTTCGCTATAATAATAAATAAAATAAATAATAATATGCTATGCCTCATGGAGCGAAGTTTACTGGCTGTCAAACTTACGGACCGCGTCAGAAACTCCATACTTCGCTCCAAAACCCAAATAACTGATGTTGCCCTTACAGATGATGGTTGAAGTGGGACTGGGCTAGTCATGTCTGCCGCATGTCGGAGGAGCAATGGGCAAAAATGACCACTCAGTGGATAGCCAAGTAGCAGGAAACGACAACGCGGCAGGCCCAGAAGGAGATAGGGGGATGAGCTAGACTCTTTCGCAAAGGATTGGCCTACAACCAAAAATGATTTACACACTATGTATGTAGATTATAGGAAAGCAGACGATTCAGTACCTCACTCATGGTTACTCGAAGTTTTAAAAATATATCAAATACACCCACAACTAATCACTTTTTTAGGTAATATTGTAGAAAAATCGAACACGCGTTCACAACTTAACACATCAACAGAAATAGTGGAAACAGAACCCATTAAGATCCAGCGAGGTATATTCCAAGGGGACTCACTTAGCCCACTATGGTTCTGTCTAGCTTTAAACCCTCTTTCTAACAAATTAAATGTCCTCAAACCTGGTTACAAACTCCAATACAAAAACAGTGAAATAGTGACTGACACACTGACTGACCAACAATGTTGTAAAATAAATCATCTCCTTAATATGGATGATATCAAGTTGTAGGCTACTTCCCCTGATGATTTATACGAACTAGCCGATGTAACAGAAGGGTTTTCAAACGATTTAGCTATGGATGGAGTTTGGGATTGACAAATGTAAAATTAACTCAATAAAAGCAGGAAAAACATATACATATTCATACCATATGCAGGCAGGCGCAACAATAGATTCATTAGATGAAACCGGGACATACAAATATCTAGGGTATATACAAGCTAAACAGATTATGCATAAGGAAATTAAAATATACTTACTAAACAATTTAAACATAGATTAAAAACCATATTTAATACTCAGATTAACGCTAAAAACACAATAAAAGCAATCAACACATACGCCATCCCTATTCTTACCAACTCCTTTGGCATCATTAAATGGAACAAGACCAACCTCAAAAACTTACAAATGATCGTGAACACCACCCTCACTAACCACAGAAGGCATCATCCTAGGTCATGTGTACAGAGGCTCACACTGCGCAGGAACGAAGGTGGTCGGGGAATAATAGATATCACTAACCTACGTATAAATAACAAGCAAATTACAACATTAAGAACATATTTTGATAATAAAAGCTCCACTTCCACCCTACACCAAGCAATAGCGTACAATGACAAAAAACTTACCCCTTTGAACATGTATGACAGGACAACACAGAATAATGAGCAACAGACTGACCCACAGACCAAAATCGCAGAATGGACACAAAAGTCACTGCATGGGGGACACCGACATGATCTTAACCTACCTAACTTCGACAATTTAGCGTCAAACGAATGGTTGAGGCGTGGAAACTGTTCCCAGAGACCGAAGGTTTCATGATAGCGATTCAGGACCAGGTCATAGAAACCCGCAATTATCAGAAACACATAATGAGAGTTCCTCAAACAATAGATATATGTAGGCGATGCAATAGTTCTTCCGAGACCATTCAGCATATCACAGGTGCGTGTAAAGCAGTCGTCCAGACTGATTATAAACACAGGCATGATCAAATAGCGAACATAATCCATCAAAAATTAGCAATCAAATATAACTTAATCTCCACCCCACCTGTGCCTTATTATAAATACCAGCCCGGAATTGTCCTTGAAACCACCACTCACAAATTGTACTTCGACCGAAGAATCTTCACAGATAAAAAGACAAACGTAACAAAACCGCACAAATCATAGACATCGCCGTACCAAACACCCACAATTTACAAAAAAAACATCAGAAAAACTTTCAAAATGTACAGATCTTAAAATTGAAATCAGCCGATTGTGGTGTCTTAGCAATGTCGCCATAGTCCCTATTGTGCTATCAACAACAGGAGTTATTCCTAAACAACTCCACCGGTCTTTAAAAACACTTGACTTAGCGTCATACACATACCAAAGTCTTCAGAAAGCCGCAATCCTGAATACATGCAGGATTGTCAGATTTTTTTTGCAAAATGTAAATGAATCTGTTGTCACCACCACAAACACACAACCTCACACAAACACACAGTCTAACACTCATAGATACTCATCATCGCAAAATTCCATCATCTCATCACATCACCCCTATCCCAGGGTAGTACTTGGCTTCGGCCCATACTATTCTATAATTCCGGCAACAAAGCCGAGATACGTAAAAGTATAAAAACAAAAATAATAATTTAATGCCTCATAGTTTCCGATTTGGCTATCCAGGCTAACTTGAAAAATTCGTCCTGTATAACTCTTCTCTTCCATTCCGCAAACATTTTGACCCCCTACTCGGGTTATATCTAGGTAAATAGTCCAGTCATTTTGTGCTCAAAAAAGGGCTTACCTGAAAAGTTTTCCGGGAGTTTTAAAAATTGGTGATTTAATAGATTACGACGTGCTCTTTCCGAATTTTCATTTTGCCACCTCGTATCTTTGTCGCTCGCGCCGCCATAATGGAAAAATGGCGCCCAAAAACAGTTTTTTGACGATAACTTCTTTCCAACTATTTTACGACATAAATAGTTTTCTAATAAATTAAACTACAGAAAATTTTCTACAATTTATGTGGACATTTTTTTTAAGTCAATAGTTTCAGCGTATGAGAACCGCAAACTAGGATACAACTACACCAACACGCGTTTTTCGCATAGGTATATTGACGAAAAAGATTTCTCTACGCGTTGAAAACCCGAATCAACTTTATCGAAACTGAACGCCAATACAAATTTTCGTAATATCTGGAACTAATGATCCAATTCAAAAAAATCTTTCACTGGCAGAAAACTAAATTTTTCGTGAGTGTTTATATAATGTATATTAGCCGGGCCATCACTATTTGTGCGGGCGAAGTCGCGGGCAAAGCGGCGAGCGAGGTGCTGGTAATTAATGAAGAAATAACTGGTAACAGCAGTTCAACTTCATTTTGATAGAATACTTACGGTGGGGAAATATTTGTCCAGCATCTATCCATGAGTTAGCGTGAAACGTTGCAAGATATTAATAATTAATAAACAATAATGAAATAAAACACGCGCGTAATATAAAACTTCAAGTTTAGCAAAAATGATAGTGTTTAGAGAGTCGTCTCATGCTGTAGTGAGGTACCTGGCTGTACTGTATCTCGGTGTCCAGCTGGCCGATCTTGTACTTCTCCTGCAGCGCGCGGCACTTGGGCTGGTTGCACTTCGCCAGCGTCTGCAGCAGCTGATTCTTCACTTTACGGAGACCTGCACCACACCGACACAATCGACTCAATTTCACGTCACGTCATAAAATAATCGGACAATGATTTTCGTAACTATATGAGATGATCAAGGCCATTGCAAAAAATAGTGTAGAATGGTACCGGTGTTAAGCTCCTCGGCCTTGAGGCGCAGCGTGGCGGTGTGCTCCTGCACGGTGCGCAGCTTGTGCTGCACGCCGTCCAGGTCCTGCACCATCTGGTTGAGCGTGGTCACGGACGCGGCGCGCGAGAACGCGCCCAACTTCCACGACGCCCTCATGCCTGAGGCTGCATCACGTTTACAATACACTTTACATTAAGGGTAGGTAGGTACGAACTTTAGGTTTTTAGCGCTACTCTCACAATGATCGAGGCTCGTGCACTAGTTTTTGAGTTTATTCATTACAAACATACACAAAAAAATACAAATCCTTCCTCTTTATAATATTAGTGTAGATGTAGACAAGACAATACAATACAAAGCGTCTGACAAAAGTTACCGCCGGTGGGAGGGGTCTGGCAGTATTGATTACTAATTTTTTACAATATTCTCTAAAATATACGTAAATGTCAACCATGAGAATTTCAGAAAAGTTACTAGTGCTTTAGCAACTAATATTCCCTTGATCTGTCCACGAAGCAGACACAATAGTTAAACAATGGTGTCTCGAAAATCGGTCTTTTGACAGATGTTCATGAGAAAATAAGTAAGGTCTGGCGGCCCCGGGATCTTGCTCTATTATTATTTGATAAAATTCATTTAAAAATTCTCGATAATTACGACTCAGTTGTTACAAGACGGGAGTGCGATTTACACGTTTTTAGTGATTTTCTGTTTTTTTTTACACTCATGCGCATTATCTTAAATTCGAATGTTTCAAGAAAAAGTTACATTCATTGGCTAGCTGCGAGATTTATTTCAAGGTTGGGGAGAATCGTTTTCAATATAATTCTCTTACATTCCCGTCCTTCGATTGCCGAAGCCAGCCAGATCATCATTCCTTAATAATTATTGTAAAATTCTTTGTTTTGATTTTGAACTAAGGAATAGTGCTTTTCGTAGTTATTTTGTAAGCGGCATTACCAAGTGTTGTCTGTGCACTTACTTTGGTACTGCTTATTGAGACTATTCTCTAACTCGCTGTAGTTGTCGATGAGCAGCACACGCGTCCACCCCAGCGTGGCTTCGAAGAAAGTGTGTACGTCCTTCAGGGCCAAGCGCATCGTGTCGCTGGACTCCGCCGCACCCGACTCTACCTGCGAGTCCGTCGCGAACGCGCACACCACGCCGAACCTGACCACACACGCTCATGTTAACCTTGCAGCTTTTTATTGTCATTTAGATTCCTGTCAAACCGTTATACTTACAGGAAGGCAGTGAGTAGCACTATGAGTACGATGGAGAAGATTCCCTTGAGCCAGTCGTCGTACTTGCGGTCGAAGGGGCGCCGCCGGCGCCCCATGCGGCAGCAGTACCAGCAGCACCAGAACAGGCTGAAACACGACATTCGCGCTACGTTTAGTAATAGATCGGCAGAAGCCGACAGAGCTCTGACGTCGCGTTGCTAAGCGACTGTTCTCTAAACCAGAGCAAAGAACGAGGCAAGCCTTACCCAGCTAGCGGCAGCACGACGATGACAAGCGCCGATACGACGATGACGGAGGCGGGCCCCAAGTAGTGCACGAGCAGCACGCGCCACTCCTGCTTCAGCGGCTTCACGTTGATGTGCCCGTCCGACACCGACACTATACCTGCACACACAATATACCAAGTGTCAGAACAATATACGAAGAGCATTCAACAAGAAAGAACAAACACGAAATGGACTTGATAACAAAACCTTAATTTTCATTCTACAAAAGAGGGCAGTCCGCGCGATCTATAAAATGGGTCCTCGCGAGTCACTCAGGGAAAAATTTAAAGAGATCGGTATACTGATTACTGACTCTGCCTTCACTCTATATCCTTGAATGTATTTTATATGTCCGCAAAAATCGAGGGCTTTTCAAAATTGGAAGCGACTTCCATAATAAAAATACACACAGACAAAATTAAGGACTACGTTGAAGATAAAGAAGTTTGGCTCTAGTTCCTACTGCGCATGCGGCTTCCCTGGTACCTACCTAGCTCATAAATGGCACAAATTTGTGGATGTCTCTGACTATTCTCAATCTCATTTTTTCTTTTCTTTCCATTCAGTTTTTTACAATAGTTTTCAAATCATTTTTTTTTCTCATCGTTTGCTCAGAATAGTTAGGTACAGCACTGATGACAATATTTGTGTAGTTATTAGTTTAAATTTTCTTACCGGATAGATTCTTTTTTACCTATTATTTGTGAATGAGTGAAAAAGTGTAGGCTTTGTAGATTCCCAGATGCTTGTTAACTTTTGTAAAATATTTTTTTTGTTTTACGTTTTTTGTATAGCAACAACCTATTGTCGGGCTTACGCTGTCCCCCCATATTTATGTACCAATACTGTAACAAAATAATATTGTAATACCAAATGATTTAAAAAGAGTAACCATGAAGTTTCTTGCTTCTTCTGCATAGAAACGACCAACGCGAACCGTGCACTATTTTCGACGTTTTAAAAGTGCATGTAAGCCTATGTGAAATAAAATATTTTGATTTTAATCAATATCCAAATTACCCTAAAATCACTTGAATTTGAACATGAAGTCATCGATCAAGTGTATATTCTCGTTGTTTTTGCTGTACCTACGGTTAGAAATACATGAAATGTAAATTTTATGTTTCCTGTGTTAAAGAAAGTTGCATAACTTAGGAGGCCCGTCAGAGCGCTAGTAGACTATGTTACACGACGCTGTAGGCCGTCATTGTTTATTTTTATTATAAATGCGAAAGTAAGTTTGTTTGTTACCTTTTTACGTCTAATAAACCACTAAACCGATCCTCCTGAAATTTAGCATATAATATGTCACCGGCAAATTGTGAAATGCATGCGATCAAATTATCTCTGACCCCATAACCGGGACTTAGGGCACCCCGACGTCACGCCACAATAGTGGCGATAAGTCCCCTCTTTGAGGAGTGGCTGGAGAGACGCCACGGCGTCCTCACCTTCCGCCTGACGCAGGTTCTTACCGGGCACGGATGTTTCGGTAAGTTCCTGCACCGAATCGGGCGGGAGGAAACGCCCGGGTGCTATCATTGTGAGGATAGGCCGGAGGACACGGTGGAGCACACTGTGGAGGTGTGCCCCGCTTGGGTGGAGCACCGCCGTGTCCTCGAGGTGGCGATCGGCGGCGGCGACCTCTCGCTCCCGGCCCTGTTTCGTGCCATGGTCCGGAGCGAGACGGAATGGGACGCCGTCACCTCCTTCTGCAAAGCAGTCATGCTAGCGAAGGAGGTGGCGGAACAGGACAGGGAGAGATCCTCACGTCCCGGCCGCCGCGGGAGACGCCCCGGGCGTCGGGGGCCACGTGGTGGCTTCCGACCACCGTAGGCGCGGGCCTGTGGACGGGGAGCTATGGGCTAGCTCGCCGTCCGTACGTCTCATGACGACAGGCCGTGTCGACGGCGCGTTCGTGTTCCACGCGCGCCTCAAAGAGAGTCAGCAACTGTGAAGGGGTCCGCAAGGGCCGAAGCCTGCCGGGGCTGCGGGACTATTCGAAAGAGATACCGTGGCCCCGGAACACAAAGGGCGATGAAGGAACATGGATGGGTTTTAGTCAGTAAAAGTCTGACACTCCCTCCTGCTCAGCCCAGAGCGGGAGAAGTCATTTGATGATTTCCCACCCTAATAAAAAAAAAAAAAAAGGGGCACCCCGACGTTTGGTTAGTTAGGTTCCTATATACCCAGCAGACAGAAATAGGAGCCCCGTCGAGCTCCGTCGACTAAGCATTTTAGGCGAATATAAAGTGTTTTTCTCAGGAATGGTGCATTTTCTTTTCATGCGAGTGGTACCTACCAGAAAGAAAAAATATGTGACCAATATTTTTTTGAAATCGATCTGACGCACAAATTAGATTTTTTGTCATCTACCCCATCTACATGATGTTTTTCAAAAGTTCACAAAAAGAAAATTAATAAGTTTCTAAGTAAATGTAAGTTATTGTTAAAATAGTTTTAACTAGTCAAAAGTAGTTTTGACTCATTAACAGTTTTGACTGTAACATATTATATACATATATAATACGTTGACAGGTGTACAGAAAAGGACATAGGGTGCCTCTAATACCGAAAAAAGAAAGTACTGTTCCTGAGGAAAACAATAATAACGTTCTTATGAAAATAGATGGCGCCACGTGTATTTCGTACCATGATTGAATTATATTTTAACAAGCAGACTACAACCCGAATTGATTGTCAAATTGTAAATTAACGAAGCCGCGGACAAAAGCTAGTTTACAATAAAGTTGAAATTTTAATGATAATTGTCGTAGGTACAAAACATAATTATGCCACAGTACGCTTGGCCATGGGGTGTGATACGTGATTTCGAAAAGTGAAACACCGAAGATCACGTCCCCGTAAGTTCACGAATACGAAACACTTAACAATGAATGCACGCTACCACGAAAAACTGAACACCGTAACCATGCGATCTCGAATAACTAAACCTCGAATAGTCATCGTAAAAAAATAATAATTTAAAAAATTAAAAAACCCGACTGCATCAAAAATAACTAATAACTTTAAATAAAAACTGAAAAGGTAAAAACAAGTTCAAGAAACAGGACATATTGACTGCAACAGTCGGGACCCATATTGGATGTAATGATTCTAGTCTAGATTATTTAATGGGTTCCGACTGTTGCAGTCAATATGTCCTGTTTCTTGAACTTGTTTTTACCTTTTCAGTTTTTATTTAAAGTTATTACTTACTTAGTTATTTTTTATGCAGTCGGGTTTTTTAATTTTTTAAATTATTATTTTTTATTTTACACTTTTTAGTTACTTAGATATACCATTTCAAAATCGTCATGATGAGCCCTTTATCGAGCCGTTTATGCTGCAGAGCGAGCCAAACATTTGAATTTGGCGCCAAAAATCCGCCATTTTGTTTCTTTTTTATTTTGATATACCCAGTGTCACTCTCACAGTAAATACGAATCTAACGACACCTCTCAAGCTAAAATCCATCAAGCCGTTCAGGCTGCAGAGCGTGCCAAACATTTGAATTTGGCGCCAAAAATCCGCCATTTTGTTTTTTTTTTATTTTGATATACCCAGTGTCACTCTCACAGTAAATACGAATCTAACGACACCTCTCAAGCTAAAATCCATCGAGCCGTTCAGGCCACAGAGCGTGCCAAACAATTATACATACATACATACATGCATACATTAGATATGAGAGCCGCGCCGGCTCGCCGCCGTCGCCGCGTCGCCGTGAATTCATGTCGACGCGTCGCCGCCGTGCTTAGCGCGCGGCGCGCCGTCGCGACGAGTCGCAACTTGCTTTCTCGGTCGCACCCGCGGCCCGACCGCATAGTGCTCATTTACGGAGACGCGGCGCGTTGTTATGCGCGTCATGCGGCGCGTTGCGCGTTTTTCCGTTTACGGAGAGGCGGTGTCATCTGCGATATAATTTGTATTTGCGCGTGTGAAGCCGCGGCGGGCAACGTTGCATTTCAGCAAACGCGCGTAAAATCGCTTCTCCGTAAACACTCTCATACATCAATGTCGTCAATCGTCATATTATTATGTTTGAATTGAAAGCGAGCCGCGCCGCACAACGCATCGCGCGACGTGCCGCGTCTCCGTAATTAGCTAGCTTACTCGCTTCGCGCACACTCGTCGCTCACGCAGTCGAGTCGAATATTTTACCGAGTAAACGACCGTGTATTGTTGTGTGGTGTTCACAACAAACAAAATATATGAAACTACTTTCAATACTTGTATTTTCCGTTTTTTTTTTTTTATGGGTTTTTATGATATAAAAACTAGTCTAGTTGCTCTAATTAAAAAAAAATCGGTTTCACTTCAACTCAAAATGTTGATATGATTATTTTTCAGTAAACGTGATCTCCAATTATTATTTAGAAGACTGTAAACTTTTTTTTGTAACAACAATTTGGTTTTCTTTATTATTTTTAAGAAATCTATTCATGATAAAATAAAAACCAAGGCCCACGGCCGGCCATGCCGCGCCGCCGCGACGCGGCCGCCGCCGTGCAAATTTCCAGGCCACGCCGCCGCCGCGAAATTGGCCATCGGCGCTCATATCTAGCATACATACTCTCGAAAAACATAACCCTCCTTCTGGCGCAGTCGGGTAAAAAGTCTATTCATTTCAACCTCAAATCAACAAAATAAGACATAGATGTTTTTTTTCTAAATTAATGTTTGTTTTGGTTGATTGTTAAATAAATAAAGACTTTTTACGATGACTTTTCGAGGTTTAGTTATTCGAGATGGCATGGCTACGGTGCTCAGTTTTTCGTGGTAGCGTGCATTCGTTTTTTTGTTAAGTGTTTAGAATAGGTGAAATTAGAGATTTAGTTATTCCAGATCCCATGGCTGCGGCGCAGGGGCGGTTAAGTCATAGAAGCTGAGAAGCTGGGCTTGCTATAACAAACTCAAGAAAAAAAATGTTACAAAAACAAACATGTCAAACAATGTATAATGTAATAATATTTAATTCTGCGCGCCACGCACCAAGTGCAACGTAATGCAATGCGAGGTTGCCAGGTTTACGCCGTCACTGAACTGTAGGTACAATCCTTAACAGAAATTATTCGCGCGCAACACGAATCGCGACGTTGCCAAAATGTTGTCTTCTAGCTCGCTCTAACACTATACAAAAGAAGAGTTCAAGTTTAGTCCGCTCTCAGTGACGTAGTTCTAGCGTTTTCTCTTTCACACTGTCTGGGTTGCATTTGGCTTCTCGGACCAGTGGGACCTCTCTGTCTTTGCTAGGAAATTGTCTGTGTTTTTGATAACAATATTAGGTTCTAGTTGGAAATTTTGTATTGAAATTAAAGCTAGGCTTTTTTATGAATGTGTGCGTGTAAGTCAGTGTAAGTTTGTTTGTGAGAATGTGTGTTGACGCGAACCAATGCGCATAAAGCGGCGCGTTACGTCATTGGCGTGATTTTTGTTAGAAACGAACGATTTCAAATTAGTCTATATTTGCTTTGAGAAGTGAGCGATTACTGGTGCACTGTTTTGTGATTTTATTTTTTCAATTTCTTGTGATTTTAAGATTTGTGATTAGATTTTTGCTGTAATTAACGTTGTTTAGAAGTGATTATAGTTTTTTAACATAACAATGAATTCGGAAACGCATGCGATTGTCCCTTGTGAAGGATTAAAGTGTGTGAAATCGGTACTGGGCAAGGTAAATACTTTGAGTTTTTCAGAAAAATATAATCTCGTTACTTCACCAAAACCTACCCCTGATTTGAATATTTCTCAGAAAACTAAAAAGCATAATAGGCATTTTAGTCGATCAGCGTACAGTATTCAATGGGTGGTCGGTTGTTCTCATTTAAACAAATTTTTTTGTTGGCCTTGCATATTTTTCTCTAATGATAAGAATGCTTGGAGTGCAACCGGCTACGATGATTTAAATAACTTCTCTGGTGCCATGAAAAGACATCAGAATTCTCAAAAGCACATGAATGCTGTTATTTCATTCTGTAGTTTTGGTAAAACACGAATTGAAACGTCTATATCTCGTCAGTTATGTGACGAAATTTCTAAATACAATAGGCGTGTCGATCATAATCGCGCCGTTTTTCAAAGGTTAGTTGATGTTGTGTGTCTTTTAGCACAACAGGAACTTCCCTTTCGAGGTCACGATGAGTCTAAAACCTCATTAAACAGAGGCAATTTCTTAGAGCTTGTGTCTTTGCTTTCTAAGTACGACCTTGTCTTAGAAAAACACACACAGCAACAAGAAGGCAATAGGCCGGGGCCCAGTTACTTATCAAATATAATTCAAAATGATATTATTCATTCCATATCCGAAGTTATTAAATCTCGCATTAAACTCGAGATTAATACTACAAAATTTGTTTCTATTATTGTTGATGAAACTCCAGATATAAGCAACAGAGAGCAACTGTGCTTAATTCTTAGGTATCATTATGGCAACGACATTCATGATCGTTATAAGCGATACGTAAATGTATCTGAAAGCCGTACCTCGGAAACTTTATCTAAAATCATTTTAGATTTTCTTAATGAGTACGATTGCATCGGAAAATTTGTAGCACAAAGTTACGACGGTGCGAGCGTAATGTCAGGCATAAGAAATGGAGTTCAACAAAAAATCAAGGACGTGTGTCCACAAGCAATTTACGTTTGGTGTAATGCTCATATTTTGAACTTAGTACTTTCCAAATCATGTGGTAGGATTAGTGAAGTCAGTTCGTTTTTTTCAGCCCTTCAGGCAATGATTAGTTTTTTCAGTAACAGTACGAAACGTGCTGCTTTTTACGACACCCATTGTAGTAAACGATTGCCTCACCTTTCCGCGACTCGTTGGTCATATTCATCACGTATTGTAAACACGGTTTCTGAACAAAAACAAAACCTTATTAAACTGTTTACTGAAATGGCTGACAACACGCAGCAGGAATGGGATGGTGATAGTATTTTAGCCGCGGAAAACTTTTGCAGTTCATTAACATCATTAAATTTTAATTTTATCCTTTCCCTTTTTCACAAGATATTTGAAAAATCCGATGGCTTGTACAACATACTTCAAAAATCACAAGTCGATGTCGGTTTTTGTGTCAACCAAATAAAAGTATTTGATTCATGGTTGCACAATGAATTCCTTGCCCTATTCAGTAAAATTTATGCAGACGCATTGATAAATAATTCTGCTCCTCGATTAAGACGTAATGTCAGTTGCGTTCGTACAGAGTACAAACGGATTTTTGTCCAAATAATTGATAACATATGTTCAGAAATTAAAGATAGATATTCAGAAATGTTTAAATTACAGTTTTTCCAATTGCTTAATAACAAGCAATTTGATAATTATAATCGAGCTTTTCCGACAGTGGCATTAGATTCGTTATTCAGCATTTATGCAAACTATTTTGATAGGGAAACTTTAAAGATTCAGTTGATAAGTTTGTATTCATCACCTGAACTAAAGGAACTCCATATATTCAATTTAATTGATTTCCTACATGAAAATTCCCTTCAGGATGCGTTTCAGGAACTTTTAAAGTTAGCAAATTTAATTGTGACAATTCCCGCAACAAGTTGTTCCGCGGAACGCGCTTTTTCCTCTTTAAAACGTATTCACACATATTTAAGAAATACGCAGGGACAAGAGCGACTTTCCGAATTGACAACAATTGCTTTAGAAAAACAGCTGTTGGTAGAATTAAAGCGTTCACCAACATTTTACGCTGATGTAATAAAATCATTTTTACAGAAAGATAGAGTATTTGAGTTAGAATACAGAAAGTAATTAAAGTAATTTTATTATCCATTGTGTTACAATCAAAGCATGCACCAAAATCACTTACTCAAACAAATTGACAACAAACGGCTTTTGTCAAAGCCACTGGAGGAATGTCATTGCTGATATGTATCTGTAAATCTATCTAGTAATACCATGCCTACTGTGTGCTTTGTTGTCTGTCATCTGTCCGTGGTAAAGAAGCGAAGAATGAAGAGTTTTGGCTGTTACATTGTGAGTAATTACAAACATTTTCGATACTGTGTAGTTAGAAACCATTTTTTTATTTGTGCGCCATCTGTAGCAAAGCGAGGGAAACAACGAATCGAAGTTCAGTTGTTACATTAATGACAATAGATGGCTCTTATAATAATATCGTTTACTTGATACAGACAACTTGATATTGATTTCCTTTTAATTTTGTGAAGGGTTGTAAAATATGAAAAGTTAATCACCATTAATTGTATTTTAATATTTAGGCATATTTAATAGGAAAATAAATCCGGCGTTATTGAAAACACATGTCAGAACTCAGAACAGAGAGCGAAACTTTTTTTACCCCTAAATATCGTCAGTTGTATATTTGGGCTTTACATTGTTTTTCGTACAGTCACGCTACTGCTGCGGCGTATGGTTTTTCGTGGTAGCGTGCATTCGTTGTTAAGTGTTTCGTATTCGTGAACTTACGGGGACGTGATCTTCGGTGTTTCACTTTTCGAAATCACGTATCACACCCTTGGCCATGCCGTGTCGGCAGCCCTCTGAATGACTAAAATGACAGGGATGCCGATCCCTCAGTATCGGGACGCTTCGGCAGTCTTCGGGGCGCCGGAGTCCTAGTGACTAGTCACATCACTTTGTGCTTTGTTATGAACACACTATTCTTGCGACCTTGACCGTGCGCGCACGCACGCTCCGTTGCGCACCTTAATGCACCGGCAAACGTAAACTACTATTGTTTTCGTTGTGCGTAATAATAAACGGTGAGCTTTATATACCTATTCATTAATTTGTTGAAGGAATCACTCATGTTATGCGAAAACGTTAGGTTATGTGGGTAATTATATTATGCCTTTTATGCCATCAAGAGGGGGACTCCCTCACGAGAACTAACTGCGTGTAGCTGATGCTCTGATAGCGGCGAGTCATACTTGTCCGTCTGATGCCTGCAAGTCTACGCTTCAGTTGGAAGCGCCAGGCAGGGTAGCCCGTTAAATACATTTTTTTTAGGTTTTATGCAATTCGCTGGTCAGTGTGTCAGGAAATAAGAGTTTTTTTTTTCTTTTCGAAATGGCATCTCACAGTTCAACCTAAGTGGTTGTCGTCTGCTTAACCGGACTTTCCTGTGGGTGCCTTAACTGTAAGGCTTCAGCCAGGGCAAAAACTTACAAACTAAGCGACTACACGCTAAGGGCACCCCCTGCGGGGTACGGGCCTCGGCTTAGGGCGTCGCTGGGAGAGAACAGCAAGGGGACAGGCTGGATCGGAGTGGGGGAAATAAGAGTATGTTGATTAAAATATGTGACAAATCTTAATCGGTAGGTACGGCTTAACAGAGTTATAATCATCATTAGTTATTATAATCATCATTTAATGACTATTTCATGAAAAAAACATTAAATGGGATTAAATGAACTCAGAGGGTTGTATTGATGATTTTAATGATTATAATTCTGTAGTTACATACTCGGTACGGTCGCGAATCATATTTTAATGATTATAATTCTGTAGTTACATACGCGGTACGGTCGCGAATCATATTTTAATGATTATAATTCTGTAGTTACATACGCGTTACGGTCGCCCATCATACACTCGAGAGCAATGAATCCGGGTCACTTAAAGAATCCTAAAAATCTCGGAAACTAAAAATGCTAGGTTAATGCAATAAATTATATTTAATAGACAATGTAATACTCCTTAAATGAAGGTATTAAAACTTCTTAGTTATTGTATAGTTATATCATAAAAAAATCAAATTTGAAAAAGGGCCACTTTCGAAGATGGAACTACGAAATTACAGCATTTGGTTTTGCTTTTGTTTGTAATCTGTCATTTATGTGGGTACATAAACCATGTTGATAGTGCTCTATATTCATTATTCAAGCTGAAATTATGTCGCTTACGCCTGAAGAATGCACCAGAATACTTACAATGCTGGAAACCGGCCGGAGTCAGCGCGATACAGCCAGGACTGTCGGTGTGTCGCTGTCAACAGTACAAAGAGTTCTCCGACGTTACGAAGAAACTGGTTCTAACCTACGCAGACCAGGAACGGGCAGAACCAGGTATACCACAGCACGAGAAGACCGATACTTGGTGAACACCATGCTTCGAAATCGCTTTCTCACAGGAACTGAACTCACAAATCAGTTTCGACGCCTCGGAGGAAGTAACCCAAGTGCATGGACAGTAAGACGTCGGCTTGCTGAATCTAACTTAAAACCCCTTAGACCTGCAAACGGCCCTAAACTGGAGCGTGGGCATCGTATTTCAAGACTAAGATATGCCCAGAGCCACGTAAATTGGAGTATTGAAGATTGGTCAAAAGTTATGTTCTCCGACGAATCAAAATTTATGCTCTACAAGCACGATGGAAGACACAGAGTGTATCGAAGACCAGGGGAAAGATTCAAGCAAGCATGCATCGAAGAAAAAGTAGCCTACGGTGGTGGGTCTGTACTTGTGTGGGCCGGAATTTCTTCTGAAAGTCGCACAGAGCTGGTGATCATAGAAAACGGCTCTTTAACTAGCGTAAGATATGTGGAAGAAATCCTCAATGATCACGTTGGTCCATTTATGGTCAATTTAGGTGAGGATGCTATATTTATGCATGACAATGCCCGACCTCATACAGGTAGGATTGTGAATGACTACCTTCAAGAGATGAACATTACTCGTATGGAGTGGCCAGCGCGCAGCCCGGATATCAACCCGATCGAGCATGCTTGGGACGAGCTAGGCAGATGCGTAAAACAACGAAACCCTCCCCCAATCACGCTTCGTGAGCTCAAAATTGCTCTCACAGAGGAATGGGAGAATATTCCCCAAAATCGTATAAGGAACTTGGTGTACAGCATGCCAAACCGCGTAAACGCAGTAATGGAAGCACGAGGAGGCAATACGAAGTATTAAAATTCAAGAAAATCGTAATAAAGTTCAAAAATTTCATGTTTCCTATTTTTGTTTTAAGGAGAGATCAGCTTTTTTTTTCTTTATGTAATTTTGTGTTAATAAAATGTATGGTGACTCATATTTTTTTTACTTTCATTTAAGGAGTATTACATTGTCTATTAAATACAATTTATTGCATTAACCTATCATTTTTAGTTTCCGAGATTTTTAACATTCTTTAAGTGACCCGGATTCATTGCTCTCGAGTGTATTTTAATGATTATAATATTCTGTAGTTATATACGCGGTACGGTCGCGAATCATATTTTAATGATTATAATTCTGTAGTTACATACGCGTTACGGTCGCCCATCATATTTTAATGATTATAATATTCTGTAGTTACATACGCGGTACGGTCGCGAATCATATTTTAATGATTATAATTCTGTAGTTACATACGCGGTACGGTCGCGAATCATATTTTAATGATTATAATTCTGTAGTTACATACGCGGTACGGTCGCGAATCATATTTTAATGATTATAATTATGTAGTTACATACGCGTTACGGTCGCCCATCATATTTTAATAATTATAATATTCTGTAGTTACATACGCGGTACGGTCGCGAATCATATTTTAATGATTATAATTCTGTAGTTACATACGCGTTACGGTCGCCCATCATATTTTAATGATTATAATATTCTGTAGTTACATACGCGGTACGGTCGCGAATCATATTTTAATGATTATAATTCTGTAGTTACATACGCAGTACGGTCGCGAATCATATTTTAATGATTATAATTCTGTAGTTACATACGCGTTACGGTCGCCCATCATATTTTAATAAATATAATATTCTGTAGTTACATACGCGGTACGGTCGCGAATCATATTTTAATGATTATAATTCTGTAGTTACATACGCGTTACGGTCGCGATTTTTTTTTTATAATTATACAGCCTGAAACTGACCTGCAAATTGCAAAACACCTAATAACATTTGAATTTCGTGGGCTATTCTGGCAAACCCTCTTAGGTGTCAGTGTGTCACCTAACCTAACCTAACATTTTTTTCATAGAAATTTCGGGAAGGTATTACTCCAATGTTTGACACTACATCCAAAGTTTAACATGATATCGTTTTGTCTCATTAATAATATTGTCTGTGCGTAAACAGAATAGTAAAATAAAAAGCCTAGGTTTTTATTGCCAATTTTAACGCCACTTTGGGCGTAAATTAGTAATAAAAGAAGTGCCAAATTTCCAAAACAAAGTCTGTACCGACAAAGCACAAATAACACTTCTTCTTTTTCATAAAACTTCGATTTTCCATAGGTAAAAAGCGCGCGAAAAAGATACGAAAGAGTCGTATCTTTTTCGCGCGCTTTTTACCTATTATCGTGCATCTCACTGAGCTCACTCTGTCGGGCACGATGCCAGGTGAGACAGCATAGCGATACATAGCGATGAGCAGCGCAAGGAGCATACTGTGGCGGCCGCACAACGCTCACCACCGCAGCTTCGGCTTGTCGCCGGCCAGCCTCAGCCGCGGCAGCGAGTGTTACAACCACCTGCTCCTCAACTCGCGGGCCGCCTCGCCCCTCCGCGCCTATGCGATTCTAAATAATACTCTAGGGGTAGGGCAGACAAGACTGCATGGAGTCGGTTTTGCAGCGATTCGTTTCTGTCACTAAAACCTTACTTGTAGAAAATGTTTTAGGACTAACAATGTATAAATTAACGTTCGGAATGTCTTTTTTGTCATGTAAAATTAGAAGATTCAATTATCATAGTACTAAAATCATCAAAAGTAATAAGATTGTTTGCTGTAATAAATCATTTTATGACAGACCAAATTATATAAACGTTTCTAAATAATATTAAATGTTGCTTATGTCAAGTATTGTAATGTGTTACTTAGAGAAACTAATGATTATAACACATGTTATTAAGGAAACTCATTTTATAGCAAATAAAAGTTATGACTTATAAGTTAAGATAAATGATAATAGTGCAAATAAATATTATGACGGGGGACGATTATGGAAAACAATAATAGTACAAATCATTTTATGGAAAACAAGGTATTATTATCACAAAAAACACGTATCCAATATTTTTCGATAATCTAATTGACGGACTAAACAGAATCATATTTTTTTGAGTCAGTCATCATCTCTATTATTACAAGCTTTATAGGAAGTGTTATAACAAGATCCTCAGAGGTCGTCTCTTCAAGACTTCACAATTCAGGACAGGAATGTCGTCATTGGAGATGTGGCAATAAGAAGCGAGACGCGTAGCGGCCCCCCCGAGTCGGCCGAGGCCGGGTGAACTGAGGGTCTGGCTCGGCGTTACACCGAGATCTGCTCAACAAGGCTCTCTCCGAAACTCCACCGCTCGACGCTCGAGTGCTCCTCCGGGTTGCTCTTACAGCCAAACGCAAATACACTTCATTCTTTTTGTGAGAACATAAGTTTCTTTTACACATTTTAAATGCAAAATACGCTGACTAGGTTATATTTCCCTTAGTAGCTGAGATGAGCGTACTTTTTTTATTTCCTGTAATTACCTTGAATTTAATGGGAAATTATAAGAAACAACGCACCTTACCTCTGATTTAATATTAATAAGCAACGGGAAAATAAGAAGAGCAACATTTTTTTTACAACCCGTAAATATAAAATGATATAAATTGTAATTCCAAGTACCTATTTGTTAGTTAAATAAAAATAGTGTATCGCAGCCAGTGTGCAGAGTCATTGCACGAAACCTATCTTCTGCCCACAGGCAGCATGATGTACGAGCCTAACGGAAACTAGAAACGGCTATTGCTCCAACCGCAAATAATAAGTGTGTAAATCGCTTTTTTTTTTGTTATTGAACTACATATTTACGGTTTTCAGACTTTTCCCTTTACGTGTGCTGTAACCTTGCTTTTTGCCAAATTTCGTGATTCTGGGTCAACGGGAACTACCATATAGGTTTTCGACCCAAAACCTACAGGGTACTGCCGGTTGACCCAGAATTGCCAATTTTAGTTAAAAGCAAGGTCTTACAGCATTATGTAAAAAGAAAATTCCAAAAAATAAAAAAAGTTCAAGATTAAGGTAAATAGTACTTTTACAAGTTGATGTTGATTAAAATATTGCTCGCGACTGTAAGACGTATGTACTTAGTTATAGAATTATAATCATCAAAATCATCAATACAACCCTCCAAGCGCATAAAGGTGCAGGAATGACTTTAACCTTGAAAAAGTAATTCCTGCACCTTAAGACTATTATTGGAAGAACGAAAATTCTTGCTGTGCGCAGAGCATACATATTGGAAGTGTCAGAAGAGAAAACAAAGTTGTCTGATGGGTAACCATTTTAAGCGTTACCGATGTGCGGAGTTGCGGACACATGGTCATACTTACGGAGATTAAATACGAATCGAATGCAGTTATTTAGAAGTCGGTCAAGTTTAATGAGGAGATCTGCATTCAGGTGGTAGTAACACACATCACCATCGTCAAGTATGGGAAAGATAAGGGACTGAACCAGTATTACCTTTATGTGGGATGGGAGAATGTTTTTGCTATGGAGGCTCCCTACAATGATAGCCTGGCACTTGGTTGGGTTAACGGCTACCCCGAAGCGACCAGACCAGTATTTCACCACTAGATCCCGGTTTAACTCCTCAATCGCAACAGACAAGTTGTCAACACCTACCTGACTGTAGAGCTGCAAGTCATCAGCGTAAAGATGATACGCACACTGAATGAGACATTTATGTATGAGGAAGCCTTTGCCCTGCAATGGGACAACATGGGGTCATAAAATAATCATAATTGTGGCTTCTACAGTTAGTAGATAGGCGTCCTACAACAAAGTTGCAACAAGCAGTTTGAGCAACAACAAGAGCATCCCTGGAGACGGGAAGCGCGCGGGTTGTTCCCGCGGCGCGCGGCGAGGGACGGGGGGGGGCCTTGCGAGCCGGTGCAGCCGATCGATAGCTGGAGCGCCGCCACCTCTATTCACGCCGATACCCATTTAGTGGCAAGATACTACACAAGTGCAACTGGGCTTAAACTAGGACGACTCCTGTGCTATAAGCACCAGTTTAACTTAACTTTGTAACAGTAGCACCTTAATTACTGAGCAGATTTTGATGAAGAACGTTCACGTGGGATAATTTCCTATTCCAATCATTAAGCTTTCCCTCAATTGCCGTTCTTTTTTCGCGCCCGGTGAATGCGTTACTGAAATACTGAGACGTATCGCTCCGATGTCAATGTGAGCTATTAGGGGGGTGCGCTGTTAATTCTGCCCACTCCTGAAGCCCTTATCACGCCTGCATGCCATGATAACTAGAAGCAGGTTACTCAGCTATACCAGAGATATCGCTCTGCGGAGCACTCTTAAATAGGGTGACCAGTTTTAAGTACTTGGGTCAATGGGTTTTTCTATCATGTGTTTCAGTACCGGCCACGGAGTCTGGATTTGTGCCCGGTTGATGGCAATAGGCTCGCCCCTATCATGGGACTTAAACATAACTCGCGAAATGTGGGTGTACTATTAGGTAGACCTCTGCCTAGCACTTCGGGGATTACAGGCGTGATGTTATGTTTGTTCAGAATTGAAACGAAGCTGGCAACTGTAACACTCCTATAGTAGGTAGTAACAACACAAATGTACGTACTATGACAACGAACTAAATCTGCTCATGTTCAAGAGAGAACTTCTATTGGTCCGCACACTCTTTGTGCGGACCAATAGAAGTGCTTCTTCTTCTTCGTGTCGATGATTCGTTGAGGGTGGTAAGCAGATGTGGACATCGTGTGCACGGGATTTTATTTTGAACATGAGCAGATTTCGTTCGTTGTCATAGTACATACATCTCGTTCTCACCATGTACAGTCGTGGACTTTTCCGCCTGATCAGTTAAATTTTTTTTCGCTTAAATCATGTGGAGGCGCCGAGCCACTCCACCTTAAACTTTAGGCCTATTAGGAAAGCGTCAACTTTGGCGCGCAAAATAACAATAACTCTCGTTTGGCATGTGTCGCCGATCGGTATTTTTTTCATTAATTATTTATTATAAAGTCAACGGGGCGGGGATAGAGAGCGTTTCTATGTTATTAGCTTAGTGGTGATCAGGCGGGAGTGTCCTCGATAGTACGAGTTCCGTCTGTACGTTGTGGCTACCACTGGGGTGTGTAATAAATGAGGTCTACGTAAGAACACAGACGGCACTCGCAGCCCGATTTTGTGCAGCAACTCGGTAACATCAGTTGTTCCATTGGCGATCTTAAAAAGAAACACAAGATCTGATATTTTTCGTCTTTCGTATAGTGGAAGGATGTGAAATTTTTTGCAACGGTAAGTATAATTCGTTGAAAACGTTTTTGACCGATATTGAAAGAAAACCTTTTCTGTATGCTCTCAATACGATTTATGTAGACATTATAATTGGGGCTCCAGACCTGAGAAGCATACTCCAAATGACTACGGACAAAGGAACAGTATAATATTTTAATGGTCTTTACGCTTTTGAACTCTGAGGACACCCGGAGAATGAAACCAAGTGCTTTTGACTACATTGTCTATGTGCGTATCAAAGAGAAGCTTCGCGTCAAAGGTAACTCCCAGGTCCCTGATAGTGTTGACCCTATTAAGTGCAGTATCAAAAAGCGTGTAGTTATGGACGATCTGGATACGTTTCCGTGTAAAGGAGCAAACATAACACTTGGAGACATTCAAATCTAACTTATTATTAAGACAATATAGTCTTGAAAACTATTAAGGTTATTTTACATGATAACGTCATTTTTCATGATATTAGTGATTTTAACTTAAAAAACTAAATTTCATCCCCTTTTTCAAACCCTTTTTTTTTTTTTCGGATGCGAAATCATCAAATGACTTCTCCCGCTCTGGGCGGAGCAGGAGGGAGTGTCAGACTTTTACTGACTAAAACCCATCCATGTTCCTTCATCGCCCTTTGTGTTCCGGGACCACGGTATCTCTTTCGAATAGTCCCGCAGCCCCGGCAGGCTTCGGCCCTTGCGGACCTCTTCCCTATTGCTGACTCTCTTTGAGGCGCGCGTGGAACACGAACGCGCCGTCGACACGGCCTGTCGTCATGAGACGTACGGACGGCGAGCTAGCCCATAGCTGGGGGTCCACAGGCCCGCGCCTACGGTGGCCGGAAGCCACCACGTGGCCCCCGACGCCCGGGGCGTCTCCCGCGGCGACCGGGACGTGAGGATCTCTCCCTGTCCTGTTCCGCCACCTCCTTCGCTAGCATGACTGCTTCGCAGAAGGAGGTGACGGCGTCCCATTCCGTCTCGCTCCCCCCCCCTTTTCAACCCCTAAGGATTGAAATCCTAACAACACCGTTGCATTAGCTTCCAACCATACGCCTAGATAATATTTTGTGATTTTTACTTCGAAAATTAAGGACTTTCCATACACAACTTCATCCCTTTGTGAACCCTTTGGGAGTGGAATTATCAAAAACACTGAGACACGTATAATATAAATTAATTTTCAATCGTCAGCCTAAACAAAAAAAAAACTAAAACGAAAAGAACGTAATGACGTGCGAGCAAAGTAAAAAGGGCTCAGCTTGAGCCAGTGGATCGCGAACTTGGGAGCACTCGCACGTGTGAGCGTATTTTGGGTACTGGGCAATAGATTACTGGAGGGTGAATACCAAGAATAACAGGCGAGTCGACGAAAATATCTAATTAGTCCGTCAGTTAGATTATCAAAAAATATTTGACCCGTGTTTTTTCTTTTGTTACGTTAAACCAAAATTGACGAAGATATGACGCTTTTAAAATTCTCAATACGTCACGCCTATGTATAAATTTTTAGCTAGTTCTGACGTCACGAGCCCCCACTCCCAAATTTTGATGCGTTATCTTTTGTCAATATTCATTGATTTACAAAAACAAAAAATACGTGTCCATTCATTTCCAATACTCTAATTGACGGACTAAATAGATTTGCATTTTTTTGATACTGTCGTGATGCCTATTATATTATTACGCAACGAGTACCTACTGGAAACTAGTCACGTGACATTTCGTTAGCTTATGTCAATCTAAGATATTTGTACTCTTCCAATTTTATCATTTGCGTTTAGGACGTCACCTTGTCTAGGGACCCGTTTGTGTCAGCTGGCAAAATTATGTAAGTAAAATTATCTATCACATTGTAGAATATTAATCTTTGTTGTAAAGTAAGATCAAAGTTTTGTTTAATAATACTAATAATAAATATTATTTAATGATTTTTTTTTGATGTTATTGATTTGTGTTTTTAATTCTTTATAAATATAACGAAAAGCAAGTAGAAAAATACTATAAAGCGTGCCAGTAATTTTGCCCATTGCAAAAACTATGGGGTAATTATTTTAGCTCGCGACCAGTAAAGTCGTTCGACCTCAACGAAATGAGCGATGAGTTGAAGCAACGTGATGAAGACGTTTGTTTCATTACTTATTAGACAGACACATATCTGGGCGATCTCCATATTACGACGGGCCTTTTAATTTTATTATTGGAGTAATTGGAATAACTATATCCAAAAATCACGATGATCGGGTTGGCAGTAAGATTTCATGTGGAACATTCGAATAACACGATAGATAAGTGGTTTCCGTATCAGGAGGTGACTGGCGGCGGACACTCTTCACAACGCAACAAGTGTGTGCGATGTGTAGCAAGCGGGTGTGATGGCACAGATCGGCAGGGGCAGTGGGGGCGGCAGAGCTCGGCGGGCCATGAGCCACACGTGCTCGCGATCGATGTCAGCCCCTATCGATACCGTGAGTGAACACAGCGTGTGTGAGCACCTCGGTGAGTCCAACTGCTCGTTTGGGGCTATTTTATTTAGGACACGTGTTAACCCACACATTATCTATTAACAGCCTACATTCGAGATATTGATTGAATTGAACCTTATCGGGGTCTGGCTGTCGGTTAGAGACAAATGATGCTTATGACAAGTTTATTTATATCTATTTCGTATGAAGTGCATCGTTTGTAATTAGTATAATCGACACAAGTTGTGTGCCCAGCTAATAAATAACTTTCATTTCATATTTCTAAACTTCATGTTTTAGGACCAATGGTTTGCGCCGGGCCTTGTCTCAGAGTGAGTGAATTTGACATGACTCCAATGACTCTATGCCGCACAACAGCACTAGATGGAGATGACATAATTATATAGTCTGCGCGCGAGCTCCGAGGAATCGGTGGCTTGTTTAAATCATCGGTGGTTTATTTCGGGTGCATAGTGCCCTCATAGAGTGGTTTCATAATTTAGTACTCCACGCGATCTAAATTATAAACTCATTCTGTGAGGGTGTTATGTGCTTGTGCGGACTATAGAATAGGGAAATCCTCACTTTCTAACTGCCTACAGACAATCAATTTATCTAATAAATACACCTACGTTGTACGCGTCGACAACTCGACACTGACGCCACAATTATTGCTCATCGCAGTTCTCTTGGTGTCAGGGGCGACTACTATATTTGCGATCATTACCAAATTAATGCAAACGACATACGAAAGGAATAGAAAAATAATGTTACTATTTCAGGGAAACAAGATTTGGTGAGCATTTATCCATTCTGGTAAGCAAAAAGAATATAAATACAACACTTATTCTGATGAGTCCATCCGATCCAGCCTGTCCCCTTGCTGTCCTCTCCCAGCGACGCCCTAAGCCGAGGCCCGTACCCCGCAGGGGGTGCCCTTAGCGTGTAGTCGCATAGTTTGTAAGTTTTTTGCCCTGGCTGAAGCCTTACAGTTAAGGCACCCCCCACAAAAAAAAAAAAAAAAAGGAAAGTCCGGTTAAGCAGACGACAACCTCTCAGGTTGAATTGCGAGATGCAATTTCGAAAAAAAATATATATATTATTTCTGATGAGTGTATATTTATTTTGGAACTTAAAACGTTGTTCTTTAGACACCTTGGTAAAGATTGGGTTTATTTTATTTGAAGTTAATACCTACATAAGGCAAGCGAAATTTATTTTCACAATAATATGTTGTTTTGAAATTCATTTATTATTTATCTCAGGTGTTTCAGTTATTGAATGATTGTTACTTATAGGAGCTGTAACATACCTTTATGGAGTACAAATATACAATATTGAATGTTGTGTCAATATTTATGTATGTACAGCATGACATTAAAACACGGCATCTTATATCAGTACGAGTACTTACTTGGGTGTACCTAATAATAAGCATTACGTTTATCACATCACATTTTTATCTACTAGTTTGATACAGAAACAGTTACAGACCTGTATCGTGGCCGTAGTGTGAAAACATTGAATACAATTAAGTAAATGGCAATGTTCGGTTAGGTTACCAATTTAAATTTCGCAGTGAAACAATTATCTCCACGGCCAGATTTACTTCCCCACCGCTTCTCGTTAACGCCGCCGTCGTCGGTGCCAAATAAAATATCACCGTGAGCCGAGCAACATGGTGAGGCTGCTGGCAATGTTTGGCGAAGCGTGTCAGGTGTGCGAGGGGACGTGATTCGATAACGCTGCTGATAGCGGTACGGATAGGGATAATCAAGAGCTCAACGCGAGCGGAAAATGTTCCCATCAGGCGACCGAGGAACTCTTCACGAGGCTGACAAACCAAACCAATATCTACTAACATTAACGGCAATCACAGTCAGAAGTAAGTTTCACTTCGATTGCAGCTAAGTTCTAACTCAACCTGACTGACGTTTATTACCAAGAAGAAGACAAGTAATATATGGCAAGGTTGCAGTTGCAGTCCTAACTTATTGTCCAGAACGAACTCGCTTGTTTAAGACTCAAAAGATAAAAGAAAACGTTGAGATCACAGATGTACCTATGATGTTACATTTTAATACCTCTTTCGTTCAACGTGGAACGGGAAAGGACGATTATAAAGAAATAAATAGTCAAAGATTGAAAAGAGAAATTACATAGTTTGAACGACTGTGATTACTATGGCCACCTAGATACTGGGTCCAAGTAATTCGAAAACACGTACCATCGATACGCAGGAAGAATAACCATTAAGTATCTAGCTTGAAATAGCGATAGAGAAGAAGATGAAAGTGGAGCTTCAGAACTCGGTAACGGCTAGCAGTGTCCCAGTGACCCTCAGTCGCAGCACGTCACTGCAGCTGGCGCCGCATCGTGCGGTACACCTGTGTGAGCAACACTCGCTCTAGTAAACAAAGAATTAATTTACTTTGTTATTTCAATTAAATTCTTTGCCATTACGAAACGATTAAAGATCACGCATGTGAATGTGATACAGAAAGTAAAAGGGAACAGAACCCTAAAGGTGTTCCTCACCTGTCGCTATTTTGATTGCGGTGCGAATATTAACTGGGATATGTGGGCAATGGATGTTGGAGGTTTGAGAGAAACGCGTCTCTGCTTGCTGATGCTGACCAAGACCGAGGTTGACAAGTTGAGAGCTAGAGTGTTGATCAGGAATGCGCGTCCGCTTCACGGTGGTGATGATGCCGTGGATGCTGGATGACTGAATGACTAATGAGTCAAAGTCAGAGCACTGGCTCGACAAAACTTGACGAAGTGATGATGTCGTCATCATGAACTAGCTGCACGAAGGCTCCGCTGACGGCTACATCGGGGTTTGAAGGTATTAGGCCCAGGGTGGAAAGTTCATCATCCTCCATTAAGAAGGGAGAATCTTTGACACTCCGTCCTTGCTTTTGATAGATATTTACTAAATAAGTGTTTTATTCTCACATAATAATGATACAAATATAAATATAAAAAATTAAGTACCATTTGTTGTACTAAAATAGCAGCTTTTTACTGCATGCATATGAAAATATATAGGTACGTTTTTTCTAGGGTGACCAGGGGGTCTAAAAAGGCCGCTTTAGCAGAATTATAAATGAAAGAATTTTTTATTTTTATATATGAATTTACGTGATTCATATTAGGATTCTGCTAAAGCGGACATTTTAGACCCCCAGGACCATTGAAAAACCAGTGCTGTGCCGTGGGCCCCATAGCACAGCATCATGGTGAGCGGTAACCTGCTTGTCGCAGTCACGACGTGCAAGCTACTAACTTTATTTTGTTTGTTCCGTCCAGTTGAATGTATAAATATTTGTTATGCGTTGTACTATGTCTTATTGTTATATTTTTTTGTTATTCTGTATGCACGTCACGCCCTACATAATTAAATGTCCCTTTGGGATCGTACTACCGAGATAATAGTACATTTTGATACAAGTGGAGAAAGTTTGTTTATGATACACGTGGACATTTGTTATTGCAGTTCTCGGCTCAAAAACACCCTCGCCTGCGGCTCGGGAGTTAATTCCGCCTCGAATGCAATAACAAATGTCCACGTGTATCAAACGACGTTTTTCAATACACTTTTGAAGAAATGAAATAAAAGAACGAACAATATTTTTGTCATGAATTATTAGGAAACTATGATTTTAATTTTATTTTTTTTCCTCGTTTTGCTTTCGCCAGGTTGAAGGAGAAGCAAAGGTATGAAGCTGCTAAATAGCCTAATATATTTTTTTAAAATATTTTTGAATGTAGAGCACAATTAATAAATGTTAATTTGTAAATATTAGTTTTAAATAATCATGTTATCTATGATATTCTATTTATAAACACAATTAGAATATTCAAAAAATATTTACGCCGTAAAGACGCATTATTGTTTTGCCAAATTAAAAAAAAACTTTCACCTCGGACTATAGGCATTGAACCAATTTGGACTAAGTATAGGTATAGTTAGTTATCTGTGGCAATTTTCATTCCCGCACACGTGTTGGAAAATGAAAAAATCGCACGCGTGTGAAATACATTGCATGTTGAACCTAATCGTAGTGCGAACGGAACCAGTTTTCGAGGAAGTGTATTGAAAAAAGTATTAAACCATCTGTGTGCCAGATTTCACTCAAATTGCTTCAGTAGTTTTTTCGTGAAAGAGTAAAAAACATCCAACCATCCTCACAAACTTTCGCATTTTTAATATTAAGAAAGACAAAATGCACCAAGTTTGGACATAGCTTTGATAGCAAGAAGTGACCTAACTCGTGAAACAGAAACACGTCAAGCGGCAAGAGATCTCGACTCGACGACCTTCCAATACTTTTGGAATGACTGTACTCAACGGCTGTCTAGTCCCCACCTCTCTTTTTGTGCTGTCAACATGCAACACGTGCGAATTTGCATCTTAATCCGAAAAGGTAAGGTCTTTTGTTGAGAATATTATTAGACATTGAGCATGAGTCACTGAGTGGAAGAGAACGCTCTCGGGCCGTAACTGTAATGTCGTTTTAGCCGTAACTGTAACCCATTGAGCCAGATAGTACACGAAACAGATAGTCCGGTGACCGCTTTGATGTTCGCCAGATAACAACATTTAACAACGCTTGCTGTTTCACTTAACATCAATGTGTACGCGTCAAATATGTGCAAAAACACACAAAAAGCTGTCAGTGTATAAACGTTATATGTATGTGACGATTATGCACGAAGCTTTACCAGATAATCTCAAAATGGTTGCATCCTGACTAAAATATTAAAGCGAAGTGTACCTACTCGTAGTCTCGTGTAATAAAAATTTTGAACTTAATGTGAAACCCAACCCAACTCAACATTCAACGATTGTTACTACAATACAACGCGAGGACCCAGGGTACCTTATGGGGATATTTTTGTAACATTTTAGTGAACGAAGAACAATCCTATCATCCTCGTCCTGTCCTTGTCCCAAAATTAAAATGTTTAAACCCGTCACTTGAAGGCTCAAATAAAGGTTACGATCCAAAGCCGAATAAATAGTACTCCAAGGGTCTGATAAGGGTCGGGTAACGGTAGGATAAAATAGGCTACATTAGTTTCAGTAAATTATTTTTTTCGACACCTAAAAAGTACGCAACCTCAATAGACTGATATTAACGTTTATTTAACAATTCCATAATAAATGGGACAACGTGGCGTGGCGTCCATTCAATCATCAGGGACAATTTAACGTATTGGAGAGAGCGCCAGAGTTGTGCAAGTGCGCGAGAGGCGATGACGACCCATTTGAGAGGCGCGCCTCTCCCGCGCATTCCCGTTTATCAGAGGACGCCATGCCACACGCTGCCACGTCACGGGTGAATACACCCGGCTGCTAACGACATCGTTACATACAACACTTCTGCCAACATCCTGTTATTAGTCGCCAAGTCTAAACGTAGCGCGAAGCTGACATCATCAGCAACCACATTGATTACACGTTTTAAATGGTTGATTATTTCGTTCTTTTACTTGCTATATAATGTTTAGAACTTTTCAAAGCCTGCCTAATGAACTTTTGCCTGAAAACAACTGCTATGAGCGGTGTGTGCAAACTGCAAGCGGCCACGGAAGAGATAAGTAATGGCCGTGATCTTGACGGGCTGCTGGTTGGTTGTGCTAAATGCATGAGTATTCGTTAGTTAGATATTGAGAAGTTGGTAATAAAGTCAATTAGTGAGCCCATTACAGGCAGCCATATTTAATATCGATTATTTACTAAGTAAGTTAATAGGAGTAACGTTATTTTTAGGTGTATTGCTGCTACTTGATGTTCAACTCAGTTACCTATGTATATGTCAGCGTCAAATTGTAAAATCCGTCAGATTGTAAACTGTCGAAATATTGTCAACTGAACATACTAACGTTCACTAACGCTCGCAAAACAACCCAATGTGGCTGTCCGGATTCACACATGCAAATCACCATTCTTTCAACAGTGGTCGTGTACAACTCTGACCAAATCTAAGACGGTCAGATACCTAGGGGTTCTCTTAGACGAGAAAATATCCTAGCAACCACATTTCTCTATTTTCTTGATTTCTCCAAAGCATTCGATTCGGTGAAATGGCCGGTATTGTGGAAGACCTCGCTAGATATGGGCACACCAAAACATCATGTACACCTTTTGAGACGTCTATATGAAGAGAGCACAGCCTCAGTTCGCACGGATGATGTCCTGTCAAGTGACTTCCATCCTAGTGGAGTACGCCATTCAATGCGTACACAGAGCTAATAATGCGTATCACTTTGGAAGACTGGACGGATGGTGTAACAATTGATGGATACAAGATTGCAAACTTGCGTTACGCAGATGACACCACCTTATTTACAACCAGTTCGCAACACTTGGAAAAGTTACTGTCAAAGATGAAACGAGTGAGCCATGAGTTTGGACTATAAATTAATCGCAGCAAGACCCAGGTGATGATTGTTGACCGTGCCAGGAATAATTCGTCTGAAGTGACCCAAATCGCGAATTGCAACGTGGTCCAATCTTATATCTATCTTGGGGCTCTAATTTCAAACAATGGCGGGTGCATCGATGAGATCAAACGACGTCAAGAAAAGCTAGCTAAAGCCACGAAGACCAGGCTCGTGAGGGCGCTTATATTCCCCATATTTCTTTATGCAGCTGACGTGGACCTTACGAAATGCGGAAAGGTAGAAAATAGATGCTCTGGAAATGTGGTGCTGGAGTAGAATGCTTGGGGTTTCGTGGACCGAGTTTCGCACGAACGTCTCGATACTTCTAGAACTCGGTATCAGGCAGCGTCTGTTTTCGATAGTACAATCTCACATCCTGACATTCTTCGGACATGTTTCCCCGCGTGACAATCGGTCCATAGAACGCCTTGTCGTCCAAGGGAAAGTGAAGGCACTAGACCGCGCGGAAGGTCACCCACGCGTTGGACTGACCAGATCAAGTCTGCCATTGGGGGTCCACCGGATGACCTCTAGCAGGCAGCGGTGGCGAATTGTCGTGAAGTGCATCACATCTGCCCCTTCCAATACCGCTATGAGTACTTCAACGATCACGACCGCTCTGTCAAGAGCGTACCGGATAAGAAGAAGATACCCTGCAGACAGAAATAGGAACCCGTCGGGCTCCGTCGACTGGACTACGCTTTTTAGGCGAATATAAAGTGTTTTGAGGTTAGGTTACATTAATTGGTTTTTCTTAGGAATGGTGCATTATCTTTTCATGGGAGTGGTACCAGGGGGCAAGGGCGACACCCCCTCCCTCACCCCCTCCAAAGAGCCCGAGTTGAGTTCCGTTGCAAACATTTCACAATTTGACGGTTTCACTTCGACAGATTATAATCTACCGAAAAGTAATGCGTCACATTGTAAGCAGTAGGTATGTTATGTTTACAATCTGATTAGACAGATTACAATTTGACGGAACCCGACTGCGTAAAAAATAACTGATAAACTAACTAAAGCCTGTGGCTAAATAATAACAGCCGCTCGGGTCGATCTTTAGGTTAAGCCGTGCTTGCCTAGGTAGGTCTGTGGATGGGTGACCACCCGTTACATACCGGGTTTCCTCCGTGCCTCGGAAAGCACTTTAAGCCGTTGGTCCCGGCTGTCATTTGCAGATCTTTGACAGTCGTTACGGTAGTCAGTGACCCAAAAAGTCTGACAACCAGACATACCAAGGGGTATCAGGCGCGGATTTCGGGGGGGGGGGGGCAATGGGTGCAATTGCCCCCCCCCTGAACCGGACCAAATACGGCATTAGCCAAGCTTGAACTAGTTTGACGGAATTGAAACTAAATATTCTAGTTGTATATCTTGTCATGGGCGTCGCCAGGAGGAGGCAGCAGCTCCTAGAGGCTCAGGATTTTTACGAGTTATAGCTTTTCCTGCCTGATGCCATAGAATGGTATTGTACGTAAAAAGGAATAACTCAAATTAAGATATTGTTTAACCCTGCGAAAAACCATTTATCAAAAAGGCTCTTTTTTCTACCTCTGGATTGGCCCTCCTGTTGGATTTTTGCATGACCTATATTGTCAGAGCCTGAAATAAATTAGGAGCCTCTTGCCCCGAGGCCCTATATGCAATTATAGGATACTTAATTATCTGAGGCAATGATGTAAGAAAGGCTGCGGGACTGTTCGCAAGAGATACTGTGGCCCCGGAACACAAAGGGCGATGAAGGAACATGGATGGGTTTTAGTCAGTAAAAGTCTGACACTCCCTCCGCTCCGCCCAGAGCGGGAGGAGTCATTTAAAAATTTCCCATCCGAAAAAAAAAAACAAGTGGTTTCGTATTACCCAGTACTAACTGGGTTGTGGAGGTCAAATAGGCAGTCACTCCATGTAAAATACAGATATTCAGCTGCATCCGGTTAGACTGGAAGCCGACACCAACATAGGGAAAAGGCTAGGCAGATGAAGATTTTACACTTTTTAGTTTTATGGTCATGATATACCATTTTAAAATCGTCATGATTAGCCCTTTTATTTGATAAGTACCTACCCATATTACAGCATCTAATTTATTTTATGTTTTTCAGTAGCCTATGTTACCCGAGGTAATACAAGGATTGTAACGATACCACGTACATCGAAATCTAGGTTTAGGCGTTTAGAAGTTATGGGCAGTCGTGTAAGAACAGGGAGTACCTACCTACACAGTTTGTGACTTTAACCTAGCTATCTTTTTATAATACAGATTGAATGCGCTAGTTAGTACACGGTACAGCCCAGTCCCCAAGTCACCAAGCAGTCGCCGCAGTGACCCATTTACCTCGATAAACAATACATTATAACAGCGTTCAATGTTTTACTACTACTTTTGGGTCAGCTTTTTGTTCGGCATGAGTCGTGAAACGCGCTCATAACTGCTGGTGGGTATATTTGCACATGAACAAATTATTGCGCATGCGCAGGGAGCAACAGGTCCCCTCGACGCGTCCCAACACTAAAATAGCGATACACGAAGGGAGCGGTACCATTCTGTAACGCGTGCAAATTGATTCAACCTTCATAATCCTACATACGTTGTATAACAGAGTAAGTGCCTACATCAGACTAATAATAATTGTATAAGTACCACGCAGATTTTTGGAAACAAACTGTTGGTAACTACCCCAAATCTAGATTTCCTTCAGAGCAGTGATTTAATGTGCGTGAACAACACAACTACATCATACGTATAAGGTCAACGTGATGCGTGTTAGCTTGCCATGCCATTATGAAATATTTGTTTATTAAGTCGCAACAATCCGTAAGGCCAGCACAATCGCAATCGCAAGCAAACCTGCTGAGGGCAGACTGTTAAAAAAAGGGAAAGTCTGCTACAGTCTCCGCTCCGCGAGATCTTTGGAACTATTGGACTAACAATATAATTCAGTTGAAGGCCGATGATAGACTTATCGATTTGTTTGTAGATATTATTTCTATCGTGGCGGAACTCGGTAATTTTTCCAAAGGGCCTGAAAACCGAATACAACGCATTGCACCGTTCGGAATTCGGGTCAGCGGCGCGCGACGCGACGCAGTGCAGGTGCGACCTACATCCGCGCGGGCTCCCGGGCTGCAGGGCTGCAGGGCTGCAGGGCTGCACCGCTCCGCCATGCGCCAGCCCGCCACCGCTCACATAGTTTTGGCAACACGCTTTGCCTCATAATAAACAAAAGACCGCTTGACCTACTTGCCACTGATATTATAATATTATCTCTTACATAAAGAATGTATTCATTGTGGGAATTCTGCGCTTTGCAATAAATTGTCGGTGAATTCCAACTTGAAAATAATGAAACATGACGTGCCACGGTGCCAGTAGGCAATGATGGCCTTCCTTTTTAGCACAGTGAATTTCTCAATATAATATTTTATGTTGGTTGTAGTACCTACTAATGACAGGGCAAAACAACGTTAACTATTGAGTGGCTTAGCCCATACGTCGTCCAAAGAGCTAACCCTTTCATGGAGTAAGGGTTGTCCTTTAGCCCTTAAGCAATAGCTGTTTAGCAGTTTGAAGGGGACATCTTCACGAACATTATAGCTATCATTATATATATCTGGTTTTATGTTCGTGATCAAAATATACCTACTGTGCTTACCATTTCTGACAAATTCTGAATGTATTATTGTTTTCAGTGAAGTTGAATGCTAAAATGTTATTAAACGGTATATTTGTAGATTCAACGTTAAAGGAGAATCTGTATTTAAAGAAAAAAAAACCGTGCGTGTGGTAATATTTCAGTAAACAGCTGTCTAATTAATGAGCTTACACGAGCGTGACGTCGAGCCGCGCGCCGCGGATATTTGCAGTACAAGTGTACGCGTTGCCTATCTCATTCATAGTGTGTAACATGCACGCGCACGTTATCCGTTCATTGGACTAGTGACGGGCGCGACAAGAGCAAATTCATTCACTACGTCATATCGCCGATGAAAATATTGCTGAAAGTTATCTTCTGTAATATGGAATGGAGTACATGGATAACGCAAAAGACCAATAGGGCTTCATCTAAATTTGTACTTTCAGTTTTCATAGCCTAATACTGGAACGTTAACCGGTAACGTCACGAAGAAAAACACTTTCCACTGCGAAAGACCTGAAAAAGTACTAGGCGAGCATGAACCGATAGAAGTTATTGTTATCAGTGACGGCGAGGGCGGGGCGCGGCCTGGTGCGGGCGGGGCGAGGCGGCCTTCATGACGTCGCTGCATCAGTGTTAACGCTAACTACAGCACGCGACGATATCTTATCAGTGTCGTCGGCCGAGTATAAACATCATTGTTACCGTTAAACCTCTTTAGGGATATGAAAACCGAGTCATAATATATGTATAATTGGTAGAGATAATTGGAAGAGTACTTTCTCGGAGAGGTCCCATTTCAATTTGGTAAAGATCTGATGAAGAACTTCGGAGATAGGCAACGGAACTCCTTAATAGCAAATGGACTGAGATTGCTGAAATCTCACGTCTGTCTATTGTTTACACCAGTTCATAACATAACATTACGCCGGTACGCTGTGAAGGGGTAAGCATATGTGAACCACTAAAAAGTGAAAAATAAAAAATCTTTAAAGCTTCGAAGTCGGTGAACTTTGTTTGATTGATTTACCCCCGAATACTGAAACGTCACTCAAAATTAAAGGGCTGCTTAACATTTGAGCAGCTCCTAAACTTTAAATTTCGTATGGCCGAACGTCACTTTTGAGCATCTGTTAAATATAAGTGCTACTTAAATTTTGAGTGACGTTTCAGTATTCGGGGGTTAGTGTTTTTATCACCGACTTCTGAAGCTAGTTATTTTTCACTTATTTGTATTTTTTTGTTGTTTGGGTTTTTTTTATATGATGGCGTATTAGCTTACGCACATTTTTACAAGTAGATTCAAGCACAACGTTTCGACGTGTGATGGATTGATTTGATATTGTTTATCAGCTTCAAGTAGCTCTCTATAACAGATTATTAATGAATCACTAAATGAGCCAAATGGCTTTTTGATAGCCCTCACGGTATTTTTAACACGCATAAATTATAATAATCGTTTATCGTTTATTTATAAAAAAGTAGCACATCTATACTTTACTTCCTTTTTTCATTTCTTTACTTTTAATTTACATTTATAAATACTTATTCTTATAATAAAAACAATATATACACATTTAAAAATATAAAAAAATAGTGGCCCACCAGCGCTGGGAACAGGGTCCGAGCCGCCGGTGGTCAGGAGTCTTGAGAGAGGAACCTCCTAACAATACGTGCCGTGTCCAGAAGTACTGCGCACTGAATCAAGCCCTTGATCCAGCTGCCAAGCGAGAGCCTCCTAAGATGTTGGTCGAGGCTCTTGGCTATTAAGCCATTGGCCGACACGACTATCGGCACAATTACTACTGTACTCACGTCCCACCTGTCGACAACCTCGCGAGCCAGATCTAGATATTTGAATTGTTTATCTTTCTCTGCTTTCACGAGGTTCTCGTCATGCGGGATCGTTATATCAACAATCATGTGCGACGCTCCAATCGGTTCAATTAATTAATTGATATTAATTAATTACTATAATCTATATCTATACTAATATTATAAAGAGGAAAGATTTGTATTTTTGTATGTAACGAATAAACTTAAAAATTAATGGACCGAAATTGAAAAATTATTTCAGCAATGGATAGCTACATTATCAGCGAGTAACATACGCTATATTTTATCCCCGTAATGAACGGGAACGGGAACTACGCGGGGAAACCGCGTGACGTCCGCTAGTATTATAATATATTTATAATCATTATAATTACAATCTATACTAACTGACGTTACCGTAACGCATACTAGGTCTAGGGAATGCAATCTCGTCTCGCCGAGATCCCGATCTCGCGAGATCCCGATCTCGCGAGATCCCGGCCATATTTTACGAGATTGTATCTCGTCAAATTTCGTACGAGATCTCGCGAGATAACGAGATCGACAAATGCAGTGTGACGACGTGTATTTAATAGCGCGGCTGCGGCTGCTGCTTTCATAGTGCGAACTGAATCCTGGGTGGCCACAGGACAAGAGGGGTAGGCGGGCTTGCGGGGGACGAGGTCCGGCCGTCCGGCTCATTTTGCAAGGCGGCGCGCGTGCGTTTGTTTACAATTGCAACGAAATAATTTGTTTTGGAGACAGTTTTGTGTTTTAATTAGTTTCGCAGAAATATTACACTACAATTACAATACAACTACCAACCATGTCAAAAGTGTACAGTGAATATAAAAGTTCTTTAGAAGTATGGAAACATTGTTTACGCGATCAAGATGGTCTCACTGCAAAGTGTCGTCTGTCAGATGATACTCTCGACATGATGTGTTTTTTGAGAAGCCATTTTCAGACAAACTAACTTGCCTTTCCGTACCTTGATAACTTCATCTGACTTCTACTTTAAACTTTTTTTATTTGATTAATACGATCTCACAACATTTATTTAACAACTTGTGAAGTTAAGTTTTTGTTTTGTTGTATTTATTTACCATAAGTAATGTTCCTATTACTCTTAATTATTGAAACTAAAGTAATAATTTACAAAGGACTAAATATAGATAATTATTGTTTTGTTACCAACATTGTAAGAATTTAAACTGATTAGCTACAGTAGGTATAATAATTATAGACATAAACAAATGTTATTAGAGTTAGAGACAAAATAATAAGTACTCTGTTGATTTTTAAAATAAAACTTACATTATTTTTATAACTAAGCAACGCAGTTTTTATTTAATTACATATCATGTCAATTACTAGTTCTTAAAACAAGCATTTGCATATGTTTTAATTGCGATTCTCTCAATCTCGCGAGATCCCGTAATTTGTAAAATCTCGCGAGACTGGGTTTTGAGTCTCGCGAGATCTCGCTAGGCGGAAATCTCGTACGAGATTGCATTCCCTAACTAGGTCTGATTTAATATATGTAGACAAGACCAACAGTACTTAACAGCTTTTTAATAGACATAGCAGTAGGTACCTTAAGACTACAACATAGGAGCTAAAGAAATAGAAAAATTAAGCAAATACCACCTTTTAAAGACAGAAATTCGGCGCCTATTGACTACGCAAACCACAGTGATCACAATAAGTAAAAGTTTACATAGATACATAGACCAACTGAACGCAATAATCCTACAAAAACAAGTATCCATACACACAACCACCATACTCAGTAAGGTATTGGGAGACACTGTGTTTGTTAACCGTGCACAGAGCACGCAAGAGACCACACCAGACACACAACAAACATCACACACAGTAGACTCACAGCAGTCATCCGTCACACAGCGTTCATCTACCTCACACACACCAAATACACAAAGTTATCCGTCAACCACACAAAGCATAACTAGCACACGAAGAAGTAGAAGTAGGAGATAGGGGGCAATGATTATCTTTTTTTCAGCGGGACGCAGGACGGGATATTTATTAAACCGACGCAAGGTCGAGTATCGGAAAACCGAAAAGAGAAATAATCCATGCTCAAATTACAAAAAAAAAGATTTGATTTTTTGTTTGTTTGTTACGATTTAATTAACTTAAAACTACTGGTCCGATTTTAAAAATTATTTCAGAAATGGATAGCTACATTATCAGCGAGTAACATAGGATATATTTTATCCCACAGGAACGGGAACTACACGGGTGAAACCGCGTGACGTCCGCTAGTTTACAATAAAAAAATCTTAACAACTAAAATAGAGCACTGTTGCATTGCCTGAACTAGGTTGAACCTGTGTTTCAGGCTACAAGGTGCATAAATATTTCAATACCTATCTACTTAAAATAAATAAATTAACATTAAATGAAAAGTAAAGTACTAAAATAAAAACTTAAAGAAAACGACAGTAACTATGTAGTAGAAACCCCTCCTGATCAGAAGGTCTAAGTAGCAAAATGTCCAACAGCGCGAAATGTCTAATGAGCAGTAAGTCTAATTAGCAAAATGTCCATGTAGCAAAACGTCCAACTATCAGATGGTCTGTATAGCAGAACGCGAACGTCTACAACTTGCGTACACAACGTGAGTCTTGACCGATTATGCTTAGGCAACATAATACCACCTAAACCTAGTCGCAATAATGTTTGTACATGTATTAAGATTCATAAAAACTTTTTTGCAAAAAAGTTTTTATATTTCACTTTTTCGTGGTTTACATGTGCTTACCCCTTTACAGCGTACCGGCGTGATGTTATGTTATGAACTGGTGTAAACAATACACAGACATGAGATTTCAGCAATCCCAGCCTATTTGCTATCATTTATTGTGGAGTTTCGTTGCCTATCTCCGAAGTTCTTCATCAGATCTTCACCAAATTGAAATGGGACCACTCCGAAAAAGTATTCTTCCAGAAACTACCTAAATCGCTTCGAGTGTGCCTATAAAATTTGAAGAGTTCTCTCTATTTCCCCAGGATCCCATCAGATCCTGACTTGATGATCATGGGACCACCTGGGAAGTATACCCTTTCAAACAAAAGAAAAAAAATCCAAATTGGTCCAGCCATCTTCGAGTAATCGGGGAACATACATAAAAAAAATAAAACAAAGGTTCCGACGAATTGAGAACCTCCTCCTTTTTGAAGTCGGTTAAAAAGTATTTTTCAGAATAATAATCAGAACAAACAAATCTATCGATGTTTTACGGTTTTGGTCGTAAAAAGATGAGGCATACATTTTGGTCCTGGGCTCTCGTACTAACATGTTCGTTCATAAATGTGCTGCACTGTACGCAAACAAAAGCTACGCACAACTTTGCGGCTGGAAACGGTTTTGCAGCTCAGTGCGCGAATAAATGTGCAGCACAAATGTTCGCGTACAATTTTTGGTGGAATCGCACCATTCGAGTGCGTCGAAGTTAGATCGTGGGACACGCGTGTGTTATATTCTGTTTTCACGAATAGAACCTTATGAAATAAGTTTAGTGTAGTGGTGGCTCGTGCCGTTCATAGAGCATCCAGAAACAGTACCAGTACGAGCGACACCCATGGCTTGACAAGTCATCGACTGCTCATGTGCTAAGACCCGGAACAATTTGATTAGGCCGAATGCCCTTTGTGTAAGGCTTACAGGAGGGCACAGTGTGCCGTTCAAGTTAACTGCTTGTTATTTAAATCTAGTACGGCTGGCTGCCTATCGGAAATGATAAGACGCGAGGATGTTGACCCAGCGACCGCGCATGGGTTCATGCACCACTGTACAAACAATGTTGGCAACTAGCTTTAGTAAACCTTTGGCTCTTTAGTAAACTGATCCCACACAGGAGAATCCCGCGGGATCAGTCGACATAATTAATTTTTGAATTGGTCAACTGATCCCGTTGACCAATTTCATTAATTCTTGTTACCCGACTACAGCGAAGCAAAAAGGAGGGTTATGATTTTGACCAGTATACATGTCATAGACACATCGAACACGCCATATTGAATAAAAGTGCGCCGCGCTGGATTGAAAAACGTGTTTTGTATTTATTTAACAATTTATGTACCTACACACTAATATAAAAAAAGTAGAAAGGAACAGAAAATAGTACAAAGGTGATGCTTATTTCTAAAGAAATCTCTTCCAGCATACCTGCGAAAGGAGATAGTAAAAAAAGAGATGTAGATATAGTGTGGAAAAAAAAATAAAAAGGAATACTTACATAAAAAAGATAACTATTTTAAATATAATATACAACACATACATACCTACTTATAAATACAAAGAAAAACATATAACAATACTATAAGTACAATACAATTACTACTAATATATACTTAAATGCAATTATGACGAAATGGATAGGTAATGTTCTTTCACTCTTCTCTTGAAAACTGCAACAGTTTGGCAGTCCCTAATGTCAGGCGGAAGTGAATTCCACAACCGTACGGCGTGGACAGTGAAGGAGTAGGAGTAGAAGTCGGTAGAGTGGGGAGGGGATTTGAGGAGGATTCTAAGATGCGTCCTGCAAGGTGCCTCAGAGGGACGAGAGTAGGAAAACCGTTCTCGCAGATAGGATGGTGTTTTAGGGTTGTGAAGGATGTTAAATAGCTGACAATTGTAATGTGGCGTCCAACGTTTAGCTTTACTGTCAGCAAGAAGAAACGACCGACTAAAATACTGTATACTGAAAGTTCCGAAAATCAAAACTAAATTTGCTGACGTAATGTTTTTCCACCAGCTTAAATTGCGTTATAACCTATGAAATAAATAAACCAGGAATAAAAACAACGTCAATGAAAATATAAAAACCGGCCAAGTGCGTGTCGGACCACGCGCAGTGTATGGTTCCGTAGTAGCCCGTTATATTTTAATATTTTTTTTCAATGCAAGTCTTTACCCGTTATAAAAAAATCAACTTCTTCATCTTAGTCACTTTAAAGGATTATACTAAAGATTTTGTATTTGGTACAAAATTATCCAACACCCGAGTTCAACGACTAGTACTGCTAAACTAATAAAGTTATCTTAACCGCTATAGTTTTCCTTTAAAGTTCATGAAATGCACTATCATTATGATTTTTTTCAGATTTTTAAACCATCAGTTTAGCTTTTAGTGGGGGGACGCTCTACTGGAACAAATATTTGCACTTTAAAGATGAATATTTCGTAAATGGAGCATTAAATCGAAAAACATACCCCACGCGATGAGGTAGACGACGAAAAAAAAATTCATCCCCACAATGTATAGCGGAGCAATCCTAAAAAAAAATTGTGCAAAATGTTATTTTACCACTTTGTCGGCGTAATATATATACTCAACGCTACAAAATTACAGCTTTCTAGTACTAACCGTCTCTTAGCAAAACCTCGGACAGAGAGATGGACGGACATGACGAAACTATAAGGGGTTCCTCCTTGTCAGGACTATGGAACCCTAAAAATGTATAAGGCGTGGTCAACGTCCTATAAATTCTGTCTGCAGGGTTTAAAGGAACCTAACCAAACCTAATGTCGGCCTCAAACACGAAGTCAGCGGCGCGGCGGCGCGCGGCGGCCCGGGGAGCGGTCGGCGAGCGGCAAACGAGCGGCGCCCTCGCGACTGCATTGACGTAGTGTTGTGCAGTAGAATTATCGACCAAAATGTCAAAATGGGCATTTTGACGACGTGTTGAAGCAAATTATAACTATGATTTTGGATAGAACCCCTATACGGAATAGCAAGGACAGCAACCACAAAAATAGGGGGTATACAAATAATTTATATCTTCTTTTGCCCACAATAAATCAAACTTTAGGAAGGAATTAGTAACAAAAAGTTGTTGTCGTCACTGTTTAGACATTTCGTTCGCGAATAAAGATATTAATTTCTCGTAACACAACACTACGTCGCTCTAGCGCCGCGCGATCTGCCCGCTGACTTCGAGAACGGGTACGGCCCGCGCCGTCGTCGCTGACTTCGGGACTAAGTACAGAGGGTACCGAGCTCGCTTCGCTCGCTTTCAAAGCGGCGTATCGACGATGCGCCCGTTTGTATTTGGGCGGCACGTTTTCGCCGCTTTGACGAACGCAAAGTGCTCATTCAATGCGGCGTACTTTATTTCAGCCGAATTGTAATCCGGCTGAACGTGAAGACATTACAAAACAGCGACGTTTTTTAATCCGGCGCGCCCTTATATAGATGATCCTCTGTAACAATTTCAGACGAGAATATTTTCTTGTTTCATACTTTTTGGAGTGAGATTTTTCAGTGTTCGGGTTTGAACTTATTTTTTTATCATAAACTATAAATCTAATAAAGGCCGGGCCGCCGCGCCGAACTGATTTATGGTCGGACTAAACGTCAAAAGGTGTCGACGTGTCGCAAGAATGGTTCCCAAAAACCAAAACACTTTCTATACTGCACTACAAAAATAAGCAATTTCCATTTCATTTATCTCTGAGAAATCAGATCAGAATCAGCCGCCATCGCCAGCTGCCAGCTGTGTTAACAACTTCCGCCCAGAGCGCTTAACATTATCTTTAGCCCCCAGATAACTTCACCCTCGCTCTAGCTCCGTAACTAATCACCTAACTAATATTCCACCGCCCGCGCCGTGACGTTCCTGCAGTCACATCACATACCACCATGTACTTAATGTTATGGTATTACTCTCCTTAAAGAATGGTATTGTGCGTCTTTATTTTAAATTTTAATTTCAATAACTATTGTATAAATTTGCATGCATCCATCATCATACATTTTGGTAATTCATTGAATATTTAATTATTTATTAGTTGTATACACGTAGGTACACACGGCGACACATCAAGCTATAACCTGACCTCGCTTTGTATGAGTTTCCCGTACAATGACAGATCAGCGTATACTTAATGTCGTGCGTACTAAAGGACCACTGGCGAGTGTGGAATCGTATTACTGCGACATCCTTCACGCCACTGCCGCGGCCGGCCGGCTGTCCGCTCTAGCTAACTGTGCTACTACTAGCTGAGTAGCTGTAACTCTCGTTACGACGAGGATGTGTAGTCATTTGCTCTCATTCGGCACGCAACAACTCTGTACTCCACTGCCCGTGGACTTTATAAGGAACGGCATAAGATCTAGTTTGAACTGTGAAAGGTGCAGCATGATTAGCGAACATTTGAACAATGCAGTCCGGAACAGAGCGCTTATCTTATTCGTTTTGGGGTGAACCAGTTCAGGCGCCCACGGTCCGCCTGCCGCCGAGCCGAGACCACTTACTGCTTGTTTTCATATCGCGCGTATACACTGATACTATACAGACACAAACATTAAAGCCTTATTCATAAAAAATCCTTAATTGAGGTTTGATCGGTCTGTTAGTTAGCAGACTCATTAAGCTTGTTAGACGGTTGTCAAGAAGTATGATTCATAAACGCTTGCTAGCAGTCTGCTAGTTAATGAGCTGCTGATAGACGGATTAGACGCGTTATGTTGGCCATCGTGACAAATCAAAGACAAAAAATGGCCTCATCGAGAATTAAAAAAAAAATGACAGCAGTGACAGCAACGGACAGACGGATAGACGGACAGACGGACAGACAGACAGACGGCCGATGACCAACGACAGGCAGACAGACAGACACAGACGACAGACAGACGGTATGTTTTTTTGCTCTTGTCAAAGACAGCTGTTCAAATTTGCAGCATCCATTTTGTGACTTAGCAGGGAGATAAAGGAGGGTCAACAGTCCCCTAACTTTAGCAGAGCCTTGATGGACTGATTAGCGTTAACAGACGTTTATGAATCATGTTTTTTAGCATCGGGCCTTCAAGGAGGCTCTAACTTTTTATGAATAATATTTTTTCGAACCGGATGCAGTCCAAAAGCTCTCTTACGGTCAAGCTAATAAGAATGGAAATCGTGGTAGTTATAATGGGTTATTCCCAAAGTACTCCATTTCCTTTGAACTACAAATATAAGAATCTCATACATTAATTCCCAAGTTACTCCAAGGAATTATTATTATTTAGAAATACTTGTCAATTTGTTCCCATTCTGCTCCATAGGTATTTGACATTATTCTCAAAGTACTCCACAGATTCAATTCTCATTTGTTTTTGTACAGTACAGTCAGCCCCAAAAGTTACAAGGAATCCTCTTGTTGCTATGCTTGATGTTGCTATTTTTTGTCTCTCTCGGGCACATAAGGTTTGTTACGAGAGAACTCAATTTAGTATTTGAACAGAAAGTACTAGGAGAACAGAATCAAGAAAAAGATGTTGGTGCCGCTAAAATCGTCTTTTTTGTGAATATCTAACAAAAAGTACTCGGAGAACAGAATCGTGTAGGGTACATAAGTCTCTCTCCCCCGAATACTGAAACGTCACTCAAAATTTAAGTAGCACTTATATTTAACAGATTCTCAAAAGTGACGTTTGGCCATACAAAATTTAAAGTTAGGAGCTGCTCAAATGTTAAGCAGCCCTTACATTTTTAATTGACGTTTCAGTATTTGGAGGTCTGTCACATTAAGTTTTGCTACGAGAGAATTCAATTCAATTTGGAATTTGAACGGAAAGTACTAGGAGAACAAAATCAAGAAGGAGATGTTGATGTCTTATTACTGAGAACTTGTTAGAATTAGAATTAGAATTTATTTATTCGTAAGAATGTAGTTTTACATAGTATGATGTTAATATATATATTTTTAAGTTCTATACACTCTACCACATTATGTGGTGTAGAAATATTAAATAATTAAATGTCATTCTTATAACTAAGTACAATAGATGTCAAGCTTGTGATACAATAAGTCCAGTGTGAATTAATAAGATTATTATAATTATAGATTAAAAACGAATGTCCAAATTAAGTACATGTCATCTTGGATTGTTACAATATTCCATATATTTGCCAATGTCATAAAAACAATTATCTAATAGCCAATTTGTCAGCTTTTTCTTGAACATGGGGACAGGAAGTTCCTTAAACGAGTTAGGTAACTTGTTATACACCTGAATAGCATTTATATAAACAGACAACTCCTAAAAGTTTGCAATCTACATTGAGGTACATTTAGTTCATGTTTGTACTTATTTCTAGAAGAAGCCTTTTTGTGGCTCACTTCTGATTGCATGCGAAAATAATGCGGGTTTTGCTTTACTAGCATACATAGTTCTTTGATGTACTGTAAAAAGCTTCACATTTTGCCTTTACACTGCATGTACCTACATGCAGTGTAAAGGCAAAATGTGAAGCTTTTTAAATAAGGGTTTACAGCTGTCCAAAAACCAGACGCCAGATATTGCTCTAACACACTTTTTTTGTACCCGAAATGCCATCAAAACTTCAACTGAATTGCCCCATAGTATTAGACCATATGACAATACAGACGATACATATCCGTGATATGCAGTGACGGCCGCGGCTACGGACACTGTTGACCGAAGACATTTTATTGCGTATACGAATTTGTCTAGCTTATCGCATACGTAATTGATGTGTGATTTCCAACTGCAGTTTTGATCGACTATTATGCCCAAGAATTTTGTGTTTACTACTTGTTCAAGTATACTGTCTTCATATTTTATGATAAGATTCTTAAAGTTTGATTTATAAGTTTGAAATTGAATTAGTTTTGTTTTATTTAAATTGATTTTTAAATTGTTGTTATTAAGCCAACTTATTATGTCTTGGATTGCTTCATTAATTTCCTGTTCCAACTTAATTTTTTCATTACATTTTATTATTAGTGTCGTATCGTCAGCAAATAATATCGTTTCGTGGTGTGTTGCATTGGGAAGGTCATTAATATATATCAAAAATAAAAACGATCCCATCACGCCGCCTTGGGGCACTCCAACTGCGTTGGTTTTATAGCTAGATTTATATTCTACATTGTTTCCATCAATTACTTTTGAAATTTGCACACATTGACGCCTATTAATTAAGTACGTTTTAATCCAGTCATTCGCGTTGCCCCGTATGCCATATTTGTCTAATTTGCTTAGTATCAGCTTATGATCAACAAAGTCAAAGGCTTTACTCATGTCTAGAAAAATTGCTACTACAGGTATTTTGTCATTCATTGCCTCAGTTATTATTTTTATTAAATTAAAACAAGCTAAAGTCGTGGTGCTATTTTTCCTGAATCCAAATTGCTCCCGCCTTAGCAAATTAAACTTATCCACATAGTCGTATAGCCTTTTTAACATTGTCTTCTCAAATATTTTTGATATTATAGGAATTAAGGATACGGGTCTATAATTCGCCATGTCAGTTTTATCACCATTCTTAAATATTGGTTTGACTATTGAGTATTTTAGTGCGCTTGGGAATATGCCTTCTAGGAATGACCTGTTAATTAAGTAGCTCAGCGGTTTGCATAAGTGATTGGCACAAGCTTTTATAATTTTGGTACTTATTTCGTCAAAACCGACTGACGCAGTATTTTTTAGGTTTTGGATTACCCTGAACACTTCTAATGGATCAGTAGGCTTAAGAAATATTGTATTATTATGATGAATGTCCATTGTTCTATCTATAGCGTCAATATTATATGTAAATTCATGATTATTTGTCAATTGGATATAGTATTCGTTAAACATGTCACAAATTTTTTGAGGGTAATATTGTCGGTTTTTAATCCAATTTGTTTTATGTCACTACTTTTTTGTGTGTCATCGATTTTTTTATTGATAATATCCCAGGTAGCCTTGCACTTGTTTTTCATATTCTGTATATATCTTTTGTTGTGAATTTGTTGAGATTTATTAATACAACGTTTAAGTATGGCGCTATATTTTTGATATTGTTTCGTTAATCTATTTTTGTTTGTTTTATTATGAATACTTTTTAAATGTAAATATCGTTTCCGTATACATGACTTTTTTAAACCTTTCGTCAACCACAGAGTCTTATTTTTCCCGTTAGACCTTTTTATCTTTTGTTTGGGAAAACATAGTTTATAAAACAGTTGTAACAGACGGAACGGTTGTGTGAACAGACGAAACTGTTAGAATAAATGCTACCTTTTTTTTTCTGGTGGGAAATCATCAAATGGGCTTATTCTCAAAGTGACCCCTCCCGCTCTGGGCGGAGCGGAAGGGAGTGTCTGTTTTTTTATTAAGTATAGGGAACTTTTTTATACATTTCATCAATTTAAACCATTTGGAATTGATTCGCAAGAAATTGAATTTGGACGATTTCGAAAATATATAAAAATGCATAGCTTTTGAGGCTGACTGTACGTCAGCTACCCTTTCATAGTAAAATGCAACATAAAAATCCGGTACATATTTAAATTAGCTTTTTTAATAAAATGGCATGGAGTAGAATGAAACCTAATTAAAAATATTATATTTTTCATGGAGCAGTTTAGGAATTCTTTTGGGAGTACTTTGGGAATAACTCGTTATAATTAGGTGTCTAGTTCAAGCCAGTTTTCAGGAAACAAAATCTTTTGTTTATTTTGTCAACAAACAATTCCATGTGACGTGCAATTAATTAGCAATACATATAATAAAATCGTTGAGACCAAAAAATCTGTTCATTGAAGATTAAAAAAAAAAAACCAGCCAGGGTGACTTGAAATAAGTAACTGAACATATTAAAACCATTTAAAAAAAAATTGTTTGTTTGTTTGTTTGTACGCGCATCACGTAAAAACTGCTAAACCGATTTTGTTGAAATGTTCACAAATCTGTTTAAATACATTCAGAATAACATATAGGCTATAGAAATTTTGGATTTTTTTGGAAAAAGGGGGTGAAACGGGGGGGGGGGTGGTTTGTATGAAAAAAAAAATTTAGATTGTTCTAGAATCATGAAACTCAGAATAAATACTTATTAATAAAAATAAAGAAATACCTGTCATAGCATTTTTTTAAAATCTCATCCAGAGGCGCAAAAAAGAGGGTTTTGTGTTTAAAATTAATAAACTTCAAACACCTATACAATCAAAACCAATGAAGTGTAACCTTTTAAAGTTGGTACATATACTCCATATCTAATACAGGTAAATATAATTTCTCAGTTTTCTTGAAATTTGATTTTTGAGGTGAATACGCACAAAATAGCGGAACTCAAGAAAATCAGCTTTCCTTGGTTTAAGTAGTTGGTACGAAATGTTTGTGCGCGCATCACGTCTAAATTACTGCATAGGCTTCTTCAATATTTAAACTATATATTATCACGCTACTTCCTTAAGGGGGTAGGCAATTTTGCATTATTTCCGTATACTTCAATTGTTTGACGTTTCAGTCATGACGTAAGTACATGAGAACGGGTATTTGTGGCTTATGTCAACGAAGTAAATAGCCTTGCGGTTTCATGACCGCTCTGTAAACTATGGGGTTGCAGGTTCAAACCCTCCTCCAACATTATTTTCACTTTTTGTGATTTGTTTGATTTTTTTTTGATGCTGTGAGATTTCCTATTGGTACTTATTTCATTTTGTATTTAAGTTGTGTGCATTTCTTATTTTTTTCGTGAAATATTTTTCCAAAAAGTAATAGAGTAGTACATAAGGAAGAAGAATACAATCATGCTACCCCCAAATAAATTGGGATAAGGGCAGGAGTATGATGATGAGGATGATTTCTCCAAAAAGAAGTATAGCGAACACCAGAAGCCTGATAAATCCACGTGTTCTTGCCGTGCAAGAACTGTGCTATGCTATTCGCAATAATCAATAATCCATACGCAGTTTACGTAGATTATATTTACAGCTAAATTGTTATTGGCCTCATATCGTGTTTTCGGGCGGGAGGAGACGCCCGGGTTCTTCCATTGTGAGGATCGACCGGAGGCCACGGTGGAGCACACTGTGGAGGTGTGCCCCACTTGGGCGGAGCACCGCCGTGTCCTCGAAGCGGCGATCGGCGGCGGCGACCTCTCTCCCAGCCCTGGTTCAATACATGGTCCGGAGCAAGACGGAATGGGATGCCATCACCTCCTTCTGCGAAGCAGTCATGCTAGCGAAGGAGGTGGCGGAACGTGAGAGGGAGAGATCCTTACGTCCCGGCCACAGCGGGAGACACCCCGGGCGTCGGGAGCCACGTATTGGCCCCCGGCCACCGTAGGCGCGGGCCTGTGGACGAGGAGCTATGGGCTAGCTCGCCGTCCGTCCGTCTCATGACGACAGGCCGTGTCGACGGCGCGCGTGTTCTACGCGCGCCTCAAAGAGAGTCAGCAATAGGGAAGGGGTCCGCAAGGGCCGAAGCCTGCCGGGGCTGCGGGACTATTCGAAAGAGATACCGTGGCCCCGGAACACAAAGGGCGATGAAGGAACATGGAGGGGTTTTAGTCAGTAAAAGTCTGACACTTCCTCCTGCTCCGGGAGGAGTCATTTGATGATTTCCCATCTGAAAAAAAAAAGCTATATAGTGTTTGGGCTCAATTCATGCACCTTGATGAGAACTTTCGACCTAGCTGGAGTATGACTGTCATCGAGTGTCTAAGGATGAAAACCTAAGGCTGTCGAGGGAAGCCCCAAATTGGAAAAACATAGTACAATATTTTAACGATGATTGCATATAATTCCGAGAAATTAAATTGTTACCTACTTGAATCTATACTTATTATAAAGGAGAAAAGTTTACTTAAAATGTCACTTACGGGATATCTTCCGTGATAATTTATTGTTTTTTGAGCTCCCGATATTTCGACGCTGTTGCAAGCGCCATGATCGCGGGTCAACTGGAGAATGTGGGTGGATGGAAAAAATTGTTAGGAGCAGACAAATCTGTCTACCCTCTTTCTTTGTCTTTTGCTACGCGCACCACTGGAACTCGATACTAAGTCACGGCAAAACACACTCACAGTATCACCAGGTTTTGTGAAGTTCTTATTATGTTGCTGGCTGCTACTTTTGAGCATACTCAATACTGGATTCCACGTACTTGACAATTAAGACTTGACTTGACTTGACTTATTAATTATTTTATTATTAATTTTAAGTATAGTTATGAACCGTGAAAGCTTAAAACAGTGTTTGAGAAAAGTTTGTTTGTTTGGTTGGTTGAACGCGCTAATTTTAGGAACTACTGATTCCAGTTAAAAACATCTTTTAGTGTTGGACAGCCCATTTATCGAGGAAGGCTATACGTTATATAACATCACGCTACAATCAATAGGAGCGGAGCATCAATGAAAATTGTTACAAATACAGCGAAAAATTATTGCTTTTGAGAGCTTCCTTTCCGTGCGCTGCGTAAACGGTTAAAGTTACTCAACAATCATACATGTATGACGGGATTGTTCCTCTTAAAAAGTCCGCTAAAGCATATTATCTGCATTTTTTTTAGGTTGACTCACACTCTCTCTAAGCCTCTCTCTCTCTTACGTAACGCAGACGAAGTTGCGCGGGTCAGCTAGTTAGCAATAAATGCAAAATTATAATTACTTTATCAGACCCGGGCCAACCCGGTTCCACTGCTCAGAACCGGTTCCACAGACTTTACCCGGCTATTTCAGAACCGCGTATACCCGGGTGCATGCCCTAGCCACAGAGAACAAACGTACACAGAACGCGATGCCTCACCAGCGCCAAGCTATAAATGTATAACGAAATTAGTAACCAGTAGTGATGAGGGTATCGTCATATCGATGTATGAGATTATTCGCGTTATGTTAATTTTTAATTATAATTTTACGGATATAAATCAAAACTGATTAAATATTTCCATATTTGTTTTATTTCACAGTATCCCTAGTAAGAAAAAGCAGTATACATTATAAGTATCAAAGAAACATTACACATAACTCAATTTGAGCTGTAAGAAATGTCGGAAATGAGGTCCATCTCTATTTGTTTCATGACGTCATTTTTTGACTTCAGTTCAAGTCCTTGGCGCTCATGGCACGTTAAATTCAATTCTGATGAGGGACGTGGCCTATGGTCTTCCTTTATTTTTTTTCTACACCCGTGTTTTTTTTTAACTACTTCAGTAACCATTTCAACTTCGTTAAATTCGCACTCCAAAAGTCCAAAGCCACAAGATACCTACAAGCGACGCGCGACGCTTAGTTTGTGGCATACCGAACATTTCACTTATTAAATAGGGATGTTGTTGTTGTTGCTGACTTAAAAAAATATGATTCTGTTTAGTACGTCAGTTAGATTATCAAAAAATAGTGGATACGTGTTTCTTGTTTTATCAAATTAATCAAAATTGACGAAGATAAAACGTGTCAAAGATAATGAATGGGGGCTTGTGACGTCACATTTGATTGAAAAATGTACTCAAATGTGACGTCATACGAGTTTTCGACGGACCGTATCGTCTTCATTTTTTGTTTACGTGAAAAAAGAAAAAATATTGTCCAATATTTCTTGGAAATCAATCTCAAGACAAAAAATAAAACGAATTAGTCCGTAATTCGATTTTTTTTTCATCTACCCTATTCTCACTATTTGATAAAACTTTATTATTATTATCTATTTGGACAGACCTCAGAATCATCTTCTGGTTCAACGCTCTCCACAAAATACTCCGAGTCCGATTCCACACCTTGCAAAATGTTTAAAAGCTGATCCGAATCCAGTTCTTCATTCATTTACTACCTACTTGTTTACTTATTACTATTAGTAAAATATAATAGTACCTTTTGTTACAGGCAAAGTGAAAGAATCCGATTAGTACCTGCAGTCTGCACTATGCCAATGTGACCTTGACAGCAGTACGTTCATGACGTCACAGAAAGACTTTTATAATAGTCCGTGGCGCCTGGGGCACTGACAATAGGCGAGACCACAAAAAAAAACGAATTAGTCCGTCAGTTAGATTATCAAAAATATTTGACCCGTGTTTTTTCTTTTGTTACGTAAACCATAATTGACGTCTTCCTCAATTTTGGTTTACGTAACAAAAGAATTATAATTTTATAATTCTCAATACGAAAAAATTTAAAATTCTTTTATAATTCTCAATACGTCACGCCTAGGTATAATTTTTAGCTAGTTCTGAGGTCACGAGCCCCCACTCCCGCGTTTTATCTTTTGTCAATATTCATTGATTTTCAATAACAAAAAATACATCGAAATATCGGGAGCTCATAGAACAAAAGGAAAATCACGGATATCATCCCGTAATTGAGTGTAAAAAATACGTGTCTATTAATTTCCAATACTCTGACTGACGGACTAAATAGATTTGCAATTTTCTGATACTGTCGTCATGCCTATCATGGACTTTATAGCTGACAACCATCTCTACAAAAAAATAGTATTGTTTAGTAGAGATGGGAATATTTATCGACAAGGATTGCTAAAAACTATTTAATTCCGAGTCGGCACCCATCAGAAGGTCGAAATTTGTTATTTTCCCGATGTTATAAAGGAGTTAGGTAAATAGCTTCATATTTTACTGACCTCAAAATCAAAATATTTTATTTCACATAGGCCTAGATGGGCACTTATAAAACGTCGAAAAAGGTGCACGGTTCGCGTTGGTCGTTTCCATGGAGAAGAACCGGAAACTCCATGGTTACTCTTTTCAAATCATTTGGTATTACAATATTATGTTGTTACAGCATTAGTACATAAGTATGGGGGGACAGCGTAGGCCCGACAATAGGTCGTTGCTTACAATACAAAAAGCGTAAAACAGACTTAACAAAAGTTAACAAGCATCTGGGAATTTACAAAAGCCTCAAATTGTTTTCGATAATAATATTTAAAAATATTTCAACGGGTGAAATCAAACAGTGACAACTATAAATATATAAAGTCCTTGGCGTTGCCGTTGTGGGGACATTAATAATGTTCGGGAGTTTTTGTTTTTGCCAATTTTACGACAAATAAGGGCTTTTTTGTGTGAAAAAATAAAAAACAGGGTTATTACACAGGGCTATTTTAAATAATAAAATGAAAAAAACCTGTTTAATACAGTAAATTTAGTTTTATAACATAAATAGTTAAAATGAAGTCGTGGCGCCGCGCTGGTGGCACGAAAATCTGGAACTTCTGTTGAAGTCCGTGGCGGTGAAAATGTTAAATCCCTTACACTGAGACACACTGAGAACGGCTTCTCTTATATTATACGAACCGGACACGCTTACCAACCAATAGGACCGCATCTAACCGAACCGAAAATATGTAGTTTAATAACAAAAAAAAAAGAGATTTTACTATTAAAAACTTATTATTTGCAGTAGGTGCAATAGCCGTTTCTAGGGATCGAACAGCAAAGTTAAGTTTGTCCTTTAAAAAGTTTGTATGGAACCCTCGGTGCGCGAGTCCGACTCGCTCTTGGCCGGTTTTTTTTGTTATTAAACTATATATTTACGGTTTTCAGACTTTTCCCTTTACATGTGCTGTAAGACCTTGCTTTTTGCCAAATTTCGTGATTCTAGGTCAACGGGAACTACCATAGGTTTTCGACCCAAAACTTATAGGTTTCTTCCGGTTGACCTAGAACTGTCAATTTTGGTTAAAAGCAAGGTCTTACAGCACAAGTAAAAAGAAAAGTCCGAAAAATAAAAAAAAAGTTGAAAATTAAGGTAAATTTGGGTACTTACAAATTTTCGCGAAAATCTAAATTTGCCCATATCTTTATACCGTGTTGACTCAGGACCTTGATTTTTATACACCTAATAGGGACTATAGACCTCAGTATATGGTATAAATTTCAACTTGCTAGGTCAACCCGTTCCTGAGAAAATCGGTGGTGACAGACGGACAAGAAAGTGATCTTATAAGGGTTGTTTTTTCTTTTTGAGGTACGGAATCCTAAAAGAGTTACGAATTCCCAAAAGCCATAGAACAAAAGTTGTCTGTTATTATTTAGCCACGAGGACATATTGACACCAAATATTTGGCTTGAAAATTTTATTATTGAATCACATTTTTGCCATGACATACCCTACTAGTGCGAGCGAGACAGACTATGTATTCTCGCTCGCACTAGTAAGGTAATTGTCTGTCTAAAGACAGTCTTGTCTATAGTGTGCGGTAGCCCTTAGCGTTTAACAGACACTTTTGATGTCTGTACGGTCGACCAAGCTATTTCAAATAGCTTGGTCGACCGTACTTTCATACACATTCAGTAAAAACTTATTTTGAAATTACAAGCAGACGCTTCAATTTTATTTATTTGTATGTAATTATTCAACATGTTCGCTAGTTATTATGTTGCTTTACCTAGGTATCGCCATGTTAAATTCTGTGCTATAAATACGTATGACCCAGTATGAGTACTTAGCCATACAGAATATAACATAAATAATTATGCCGATTACGAGGTAATACAATGAATTTCAATTGAACCTAAATTGTTTCTAAGGCCATAGAACTACATAACAGACGATAGGACTGCTAAGGCTTTCCAGCAGTTCCAGATGGTCTATGTCTATGTAAAAATGTGAATATATCAGCCTGCGTGACCTTGGCACACATCACACAGTGCACCGCAAACACAAACACCCGGTGGCCCGAATTAGAAAGTGTGCGAGCGCACCGCACTGCGCTCCACGTGGTTACCACTAGCGCCTAGTCCACCGCACAGCTAGCCGCCGCGTGCCACTCATGTGCGGTTATGTGGATACTTAACAGTACAACACTAACTTAGTCAACGGCATCAGAATCTCACCCTTTCCGCCATTATTAAGAAAAAAATATATTCAAGATCTATTTTTTTGTCCTCTTCACTAAGAACACAATAGAAAGCGGAAGGTAACTACTCACAAATCGGGATGCAAAAGTAAACCATAAATTCGTAGGAACGGGGCCTAAAATGCAATTAGCGGATCTGTTCGTTTCTTAGGTATGGGCCATAATCAGATTAATTGAACAAAGAGTCGATATATTATGTGCGTCAAGCCAAGTGGGTCGCGGTCACCTCCTCGTCGGCGCTGATGACTGGCCAACAGCCGTGCATCGCGATTACAACATCTCACTCGAATAACAAAACCAGTTGCAGCAGATTATCACCTAAATGACGATCTATCTTAGAGCTGTTAGTAAGTGTTAGGTACAAAAACTGGAATTGTGTTCGAAAGATATAAATCAGAATAGCGGAACACAGAACCTGATTTCTTGAATGCGTAGTATACTCGTAACGTTTATTTACATGTGACTAGTTTGCCAATCATACAGCTTTTCTCTTAGCAAAGCTTTGTGTTCTAATATTGTCTTACTGTGGCCAGACGGTGTGCTTTATTCAGCATTTCGACACATTTAAGAAACACAGCTTATGCGGCGACCGGTGAAAGTTGTCCCAAACGGATCCGTCGTGATGAAACCTTGCACCGCGGATTTCAGCAAACGTTACGAGTAATGCATCGGCGAAGCTCCCCGACTCGTCAGCGCACCACGCCCTGCTGTACATGTTACTGTGTGACGTCACGCCATCTGCCGCTATGCCCCTGATGCGAACTCACTGACTATCCTTTGCATACACGTCAATTTGTAATCAAATAATACATCATGTACAATGAGAGTATTCGTATCATACTGTTTTTGTAAGTGACGATTGAGTTAGAAGTGGGAATGTTAAGTAATCTTATCAACACAAATCCCTAAGTATTCATAAAAAAAAAACATGTTAGCAATAGCCGTTGGAATTAACAAAATCAACTTTTTCCTCATAATTAAAGCTAGCGTCTGCGTCATCCATCCAAACACATACTGCAGGATGTAAAAAGCAAATAGCCAATATTATTGATAGCTGAATCAAACCGAAAATGGGAACTGTGCCCGAGTAAAACAATTTGAACAATATATCAGATCTTATGATCTGGAATAACATTATAGCTCTACTTCGGTATAAGAGGAATTCAACCGACTGCGCAACCAAGGAGACTGCTGCAAACACAATTTAGCAAAATGGGGTATTCAAGATCCTTCCGACACACTGTGAATGCACCCGACCAAACCATGGCGCACTTGCTCGAGTCCTCGAGTGACTGAAGTGAACCCCCTACATCTGAAACTTTAGATGACTTGAACACGCCACAGACGCCGAGATTAACGTTGCCACATACTGGGCCCAATAAGTTAATTGTCGTACCATCGATACGAAGAAGAGGTTTCCAGAGCAAGGAGGGACTTTTAGAAGCCCGGTGGTTGTTGCCGTCAGCCCACGGTCAGGCCAAAGGGAATGCGTTATTTTCCATTCCGTTAGCCTCGCTGAAGTACATTAGAACGCATCTAATAGATTGGTTGAATATGCTCTTGAGAGAATGCAATGAGTGGCACAAAGCAGCTGCAACTCCGTGCTGACACGCGGCCGCTGCCTGCGTGGCGCCGCTCCTGCCGCTGCACTGCGCTCATTGCGCCACCGCCCGCACTCATCAATATCTCATTACCACGGATAATGGACCAAACGAGTTCCGAGCACAATCACGTGCTTGTGAAATCATCAAATTACCACCGAATTCAATTGCGCTTGAATAGCTCAGTCTGCCTCTGTCCCACGACACGATAGCACGATGACACCCTGTTTGTAATCAGTGTTGATCAAAGATGCTATTCGGTTGTCTGGCTGGATGAGGTATTTAATCTCCCACTAAACTAAACAAATATTATTAGCTCCAACTCGTTAAGGTTACACAAGTCGGCCATTCTTCCATACAAACGTAGTATGGTGATTACTCGTCTGTTTGACGGTGAAGGTTCAAAACTAAAAATTATATTAACTGGTTTTGTAATTATCTATTACTAGCTGATGCCCGCGGCTTCGCCCGCCCGCAAATTATATACTAAAACCATCCTCTTGAATTACTCTATCTATTAAAAAACCCGCATCAAAATCCGTTGCGTAGTTTTAAAGATTTAAGCATACATAGGGATATGGGGACAGAGAAAGCGACTTTGTTTTATACTATGTAGTGTATATTGGCCCTGTATGGAAGCAGAATTGAAAAAACAAATTGATTTGGAAGTTATGAGCGTCGCTTCCATATTGTAACACAAATTTTAACTCATCTTTGGGCGTAAATAAATAACTTATGTAATATGAAAATGGAAAAAGTGAAACCGTACAGGGATAGATCATTTATTCAAAAGAAGATACATGCAGTAGTTTTTCCATAATATCTATACGCCCAAAGGTCAATTTATGAAAATTTACGCGTTCATTTTCATTATAAATTGTCGTATTACTAAACGTCGTACACTAAATAAATAAGTAATAAAGGAAAACCCGTCAAGTGCGAGTCGGACGCGCGCACGAAGGGTTCCGTACCAATATCTACATACAACATTAGACAAAACGGTCAAAAAACACGATTGTTGTATGGGATTTAGAGAGAGGATTAAATATTTATTTTATTCTGTTTTTAGTATTGTTGTTATGGCGGCAACAATAAATAAATAACAAAAACAAAAATGGTACCATTTTAAAGGTTAAACTGTCAACTTTAAATTGCAGGTACTGAGCCACTGACCGGGACCGCTACCGAGCCGGTACAGTTTAGGTAAACGCCTTTATAATCATATTATAACCCTTCATATAAGGTCTTAGCTTGCAGAGTTTGTTTAATTTGGCCAATCAGGATATGGGCAGTTCATGGATCGGATAGAAGATGAATCAAACATGGGGTCTTATCTCTTCACGATACACTGGTCGTGTAAGTTTGTATAATTAAGTAATTTAGCGGAACTATTAATTTTACCAGAATGTCATCAATATAGAAAGACGTGGAAGGTAATAAGTCACATATTTTGTATCAGGTTGTCATCTGAAGGTGGCACAGAATAGAGTTACTGCGCTGGCACACGCTGCTCTGTGCAGTAGATATGAGCGGCGCGCCGCCTTCGCCGTGAATTCATGTCGGCGCGCCGCCGCCGAGATTAGCGCGCGGCGCGCCGTCGCGACGAGTCGCAACTTGCTTTCTCGCTCGCACACGCGGCCCGACCGCATAATTGCTCATGCGGCACGTGGGGTGGCGCGTTGTGCGGCGCGTCTTGCGGCCCGTTGCGCGTTTTTCCGTTTACGGAGAGGCGGTGTCATCTGCGATATATTTGTTTTAGCGCGTGTGTCAGCAAACGCGCGTAAAATCGCTTCTCCGTAAACACTCTCATACATCGTCAATCGTCATAGCATGTTAGAATTGAAAGCGAGCCGCGCCGCACAACGCATCGCGCGACGCGCCGCATCTCCGTAATTAGTTAGCCTAGTCGCTTCGCCACACTCGTCGCTAACGCAGTCGAGTCGAATATTTTACCGAGTAACCATGTATTGTTGTGTGGTGTTAACAACAAACAAAATACGATACAAAATATGATACGAACCTGTTGGCCATTAGCCAACAGGTTCGTCGATCCCGCTAATATCTGTCGACATGTTAGATAGATTATAAGAAGGCCTATGACTCGGTGCCACATACGTGGCTCATGAGGGTGCTGGAGTTGTACTAAATAGATGCAACTCTACGCGCCTTCCTTGAGTCGTGTATGGGGCAATGGAAGACGGTCCTTCGATATCCAGGATGTCGACAGATCCAGGGGAGCGATGAGCCTGTATGGATTAAGCGGGGAATATTCCAGGGCGACAGTCTGAGTCCACTTTGGTACTGTTTAGCTCTGAATCCTCTAAGCACATTACTGGAGAATTCAGGCCAAGGCTGCCGGTTGAGGAAAGATGGTCAGGTTATATGTCACCTGCTTTACATGGATGATCTGAAACTCTTTGCCCCCAACAAATTGCGACTGATGGAGCTACTTAAAGTAACTGAAACTTTTAGTAGCGCCATCAGGATGGAATTTGGTGTGGACAAATGTGCAGTCATGTACACCTAAGATCTCTTTCCTCATCCGAAAGCTATAAGTATTTGGGTATGTCGGAAGCGTCAGGCATTAACGTAACTGACATGAAGCAATCGTTTCGGTCGCCTGAAGAATGTAAGCCTAAGTCATGCCGGTTTTAATGTACTCTTTCGGCATACTCAAATGGACTCAGACCGAACTCGACGCCATGGATAGAAGAGTTCGTACACTGCTGACCGAAAACCGGATGCATCACCCACGATCATCGGTGATGAGACTGTACATCCCGCGGAAGTGCGGAGGTCGAGGCTTTTTAAACGCGAAGACCCTCCACAACCGCGAGGTGTGCAGTCTCAGAGAATAATTTTTAAAAGCCGAGGTGGGTATGCACCGAGATGTGGTTGCAGTGGACAAGGGCTTCACCCCGCTGTCCATGGCTCAAGAGAACTGGCGCAAACCTGAAGTACTTACCACCGATGACCGCAAGGAAGTATGCCAAGGCAAAGAACTTCACGGGCGCTTCTACCGGGCTCTTCATGGGCCCGATGTGGATTTTCTAGCGTCAGTGTCCTGGTTACGTTTCGGCGACCTCTTTGGGGAAGCTGAAGGTTTTGTCTGTGTGACTTCGTACCGGAAATATACTATGAATATATTATGGGCATGCCACCTTCCGGGTGAGTCCATCAGACATATTACTTCTGGTTGTTCTCGTCTGGCTAACGGCGAGTACTTGCACAGGCACAACCAAGTAGCCAGGATAATACACCAGCAGCTTGCCTTGAAATATAAACTTGTGGAATCTGTGGTACCGTACTACAAGTATGTGCCCAACCCAGATCTCGAGAAAGACCATGTCACGCTGTACTGGGATCGGTCTATCACCTACTGACAGGACTATTGTCGCCATAAGCTTGACATAGTGGTGATAGACCGATCAGCGCGCCGCGTAATGATAATCGATGTTACCATTCCGCATGACGAGAACCTCGTGAAAGCTGAGAAAGAGAAACAAATAAAATATCTCGACTTGGCACACGAGGTTCGCGACATGTGGAATATGAACTCGGTTATAATTGTGCCGATTGTCGTGACGGCCAATGGCCTTATAGCCAAGAGCTTCGATGAGCATCTATCGAAGCTCTCTTTAGGCGGTTGGATCAAGGGCCTGGTTCGAAGGCAGTACCTCCTCGATACGGCTCGCATTGTGAGGAGGTTCCTGTCTCTGCAGCCCTAACCACCGGCGGACTGCTATTTTTTATATTTTTCAATGTTTTTATAAGAAATATTTAAAAATGTAAATAATAAGATCAAAGATGAACAAAATATAAGATACTAATTAAATACTTATATTTTCGATTTTTTTAAATAGTTTTTATTATTTAAATAGATAGTGCTCTAATTAAAAATTCTGTTTCACTTCAACTCAAAATGCTGAAATGATTATTTTTCAGTAAACGTGATCTACAATTATTATTTAGAAAACTGTAAACTTTTTTTCTAACAATATTGTTGTTAGAAAAAAAGTTTACAGGTTTCTTTGTTATTTTTAATAAATTTCTCCCTGATAAAAAAAAAACAAAGGCCCACGGCCGACCATGCCGCGCCGCCGCGACGCCGCCGCCGCCGTGCAAATTTCCAGGCCACGCCGCCGCCCGCCGCGGAATTGGCCATCGGCGCTCATATCTACTGTGCAGTGACCAGTGCGATTGCAACCGTTATCAATGTCAGTATAATTATTAAGGGGCTGACAACACCTAATTTGTTGAAATTGATGTTATTTAAGCAGTTTTTAAGAAAAACTATTTGTTCTAGCACATCAAAAAAAAAATGTTAGTTATATTCATCATATTTCAAAGACCTTGCACGGACTCGAAACATAATTGGACGAAATCGGCTCGATAGAAAATAATTGCAAAGAGTGGTCTTGAAATCATCATTAACGGTTTTATGTCTTTATTTTTTTGACTTATGGTTCTGCAATTAAAAACATGAAGTCAACATATTCATACCTAAACGGCTGCTAACGAGTCATATTTCACAAAATAATCCACACTTTTTTTTATTTTAATATTTATTCATTATTTTCTTCTAAAACCTGACCACCCATTAATAGTGACGTCTCGTTTACTCCCATACAAACATTGGTGTCGATTCTGTTGTGCACAAACTAAACTTAATTTAGACTATTGCTATCTTTTTCTCTCTAATAAAACGAGAAAGAGACGGACGTAATTTAGAGCTGTCAAATTTAATTGGAACTAATATATCCATACAAATGAAGGACGCACGTAAAAACATGTCACTAAAAAAAATAATTAAAAAATTAAAAAACCCGACTGCGTAAAAATAACTAATAACTTTAAATAAAAACTGAAAAGATAAAAACAAGTTCAGGAAACAGGACACATATTGACTGCAACGGTCGGGACCCATTAAATAATCTAGACTAAAATCATTACATCCAATATGTGTCCCGACTGTTAAAGTAATTACTTAATTTTTTACGCAGTCGGGCAGTCAAAATCCATCGAGCTGTTCAGGCTGCGGAGCGTGCCAAACATTTTAATTTGGCGCTAATAATCCAATTCCAAATCCAATGTGGATATAACCTGTGTCACTCTCACAGTAAATGCGAATCTAACGACACCTCTCAAGCTAAAATCCATCGACCCGTGCAGGCCACAGAGCGTGCCAAACCATTATACATACATACTCTCGAAAAACATAACCCTCCTTCTGGCGCAGTCGGGTAAAAACACGGTGAAGCGCAAGGCATAAACTAGTTTGACATCTTTAACTTAGTTCATAGCTATAGCCGTCCTTTTCTCGCACTGCCTTTTAGTAAAAGATAGCAATAGCCTAAATTAAGTTTAGTTCGTGCACAACAGAATCGACACCAGTGTGCGCGATTTTGGTGTTGACAGCGTCTTAAATCACCTCTTAGGCTCTTACCGTAAGCACCGTAAGCTCCGGCTCAATTAAATTGCCGGCCGTTCGAAATGACTCACTCGGAGCATTCGCTAACAAGTTTCAAGTCAAACACAACTGTACTGTCTGTGTCTCGTATACAGACAGTGCAAATGAGTTATCTTCAAATATTGCTACGGAAGTGATGATATCATTTAAATATTTTAAAGCCATTCTATTTACCTATTTGAAAGTTAATTTATGTCAATTCATTCTGTGGTACAAAATTTAGTGAAGGTTAAGGTGAATTTCCACCGAGGACGAGGACGCAACTTCAAACGACAAAACATTGCCATCAATGTTTTGTTGGTTTTGGAACAATGGCAAGCCATCTTCGGCAGCGCTACTTATTCTGTGCCTTGAGGGAGAACACAGGGCCGGATTTAAAGGTGTGGAGCCTGTGAAGGCCCTGGGGCTATATAAAAGTGGACGCGGATTTTTTTTTTGGAACAGACGAAAAAAATATGTATACAAGGTGTAAGGGCCTAAGCACACGGTAATTTAAACGCGCAGACGACGCGTGTTTCAGGAATGCGCGTTTTTTGCGCCGTAGATGCGGCATTTTGGCGTTTTTATAGATTCAAACGCGCGTAAAACGCGATACAAACGCGCGTGTGAAGCGCGTTCGAAACTCGTTTGAAGCGCTCTAACATAGACTTAACCGTACAACCTCTCGTATGGTGTCTCGGACTCGGACCATGAACCTGGTCATGGACACAAAGGTTTTTTTTTCTTATGATATCAAAAAAACAAGTTTTGGAGGCCCCTTCCTTGTCCCGGGGCAAGTGTCCCTGTTGCCCTGCCCTAAATCCGGCGCTGAGAACAAGTTTGTTGTCCTAGCCTACTATTGTGAGGAATTGTAACAGGGGTGCCAGGGTTTAGTTGGTCAATAGTTCTAAGGTTATCATTAAATCAATATCAAATTATAAATTTATTTGAAATAGAAGAACAAATTACTTTTCATCCCATCTATTCGAAAAGGACGACTTGGTTCGCCTTTAAGTGCACCCAAAGGTGGTGTTTTCTATAAGAAACTTTTAGCGGGCAGTAATGAGTTTTTAAGTGTGCCGCAATAATCTTTTACGCGCACGTATTGAATTTGGAACATCTTATTGTTCAGCGCCAAAGAAAACGAACGCAAATATTGTTTGAATAAAGACTGGCTGGTACGACGGCCTATAGTCGCGCCGCCGCCGGCTGAATAAAAAAAAAAGAAATCAAATTAAAACCGCGCGAACTACAGCCCGCGTTTTCGTCAATTTTCACGGATTGTTAGAAATTCATGGTTTTGTTTTAAAAAATTAGTTCTTCAAGTGACAGTGAATAAAATATGAGGCGCCATTTATTTTCTCATAGTGGGTGATGAAAAGTAGAGTGTATGTGTACGGGCGTACGGTATGTACACGGGCGCAAATATATTTTTGGCTCGGGCGACGTACTTTGAATCCCTCGCTACGTTCAGGATTCTACTAAATAATCCCTCGCAAAGCTCGGGATTCTACCCTAGAATCCCTCACTTCGCTCTGGATTCAAAAAAACGCCCTCGCCGTAAAAATATAATTTTGCTTCCTTATGTACAATGTACCAATGTCCCAATGTACTATTCTGACACTGACTACCGACCGCCTCGAAAAATGTAACGTGTAAGATGAGAATAGATCCCCAATTCTTAGTTTGAATTAATTTGTCTAACTGTTTAATTTCCTTAAGTTAATGATTAATTGGGCATTTGAGCAGCCCTATGTCACCAGTGCGAGGCGCAAGGTCGACGGCCGCGACATGCGACTTGCGCGCGCGCACTCGACCATCAATGCTCGCATTAAAGTAAGTATCGAAATAAATGCAGCCACTGTATTAATCATCACAGTGCGAGCGCTTCAACGAGCTTAATTGAACCCTTATCTTGTCTACATGATCTTCTACGGTAGGTAGGTACTTTGTACTCGACACACTACACAATATGTCTTTGTTTGAAATTGATCCTTTAGACAGTTTGCATTTGAATAGTTTTCAGTCTCATGGAATAACTACCTACATGTTTTACAAAACATTACATGATTTGAAACACAGTATTTTTTCTTGCCATCACTGAAATGAGATACACACATAGCATAATATCAACGGTAGTCGCTAGAGATGTATTGTCATTTGGAAGACACGCAGGGTAGACAAGAGCGGCAGAGTGTCGCTGGCGTAGTGGTGTCACGTCACGTATCTCTCGGAGAGATCACGCGACTATTTCTGTACGTCCGCCGGGACGCGACCTCCTCGCGCCCTGCACAGCACATGGAAAAACTGTGTTTCTTTGGATAGTGGCGCCGCGCGCCGTGTTGCTGCTACAAACTACCGATGTACGCTAAATGGCATAAACTCATACATCACATAAGAATGTTTGAGATGATAGTAGGTAATACATTGTATTAGTAGTTGCCTATTAATTCAATGTTCTATGGATGATGGACTATTGCATACCTATATTGGTTTATTATTTTTGTTACGTTTTTTTTTTTCAGTTTCAAGATGTACAACACAACAGTAGCTTGTCGATAATGGTGATGGTGCTATACAAAGAGTATAACTATTGTTATACTCTTTGTATAGCACCAACAATAATAAGGGAGAAGAGAGCCCTCTTTTGCCATTTTGAAGCTTCCGATTTGAAGCGCCCTCTGGATTTCTTAACGAGAACTAAGGCTCTATAGGTAGCTATAGGTAGATAGTAATGTATGTATACCTTCTTACGTATAGGTCAATATTTGTTTACTATAGGTGATCATTCAAATTTTCTTGTTTTTTTGCAAATAGCAGCTGTTTTGTTTACGTCGACGCGTCGTATGTTGATCATAATCTAATGATGATACCTACATTCTAATACGAGCCATCATTCTATTCGCGAATTGCATTTTCATCAACTATACGATGTAAACACAGCTTCAATTTGCAAAAAACAAGAAAGAATTTCGCCGGTTACATTTATATTTGAATAGAATTGACAGTTACACAGAGAATTTGTAAATAATTAAACATAAAATGGACCAACAAAACACATTCAAGCGCAAGCGTAAATTGCGGCGGCCATAATAATTATGATGTTGTCAGATTATGTTACACAAAAAGGATTTCCGAGACAAGGTGGCCTACCATAACGTATCATAGGATCGTTTTAATCGCGTTCCAGTGTGGGTAAGAAACGGAGCAATAGAGGACGTCTAGCGCCATCTCTTTCCCTCACTCGCACGCAATTAAAACGATCCTGCTTTAAGACGTCATGGTAGGCCCGCAGGTTATAATTAATTGATAATACGAAACAGCCATGAAATATAAAAACGTGATAATTTTGATGAAAAATGTATCAATTATTCTTTAAAAACTAGTATAAATTAAATTAAAGAACTTAATTATTTGATTTTCATAATTGAACAGAGACATCTATCGTTAATTATGAAATACATGGGTAGTTTATTGGTTATGTAAAGTAGATGGCGGCTCTTTCTTCACTGAATTTGTGCATGTTCTGTCTCCCCCCTGGTGCTATAGTTCACTGGTGCCCATTAGCAAGCTATGTTGTGTTATAAAACCATGGTAAGACCTGTTGGCTTATATAGATCAGAATATTAGCCAAAAGGCATGAATGAAAGGTTAAATTGCATGTGGCTGGGATGAGAGTGAAAAAAAAACCGGCGAAGTGCGAGTCGGACACGCGCACAAAGGGTTCCGTACCATTATCTTATTATAACATAAAACAAAACGGCAAAAAATCACGTTTGTTGTTTGGGAGCCCCCCTTAAATATTTATTTTATTTATTTATTTATAAAGTGAATATACCACTAAATATTCTGTGAATATTTCAAGCTTCTACCTGTTGCCATTATTAATTTCGAGCAAAAAACGAAACAAAAAACACGTTTATTGTAGCTCCGCTTAAATATCTATTTATTCTGTTTTTACTTTTTGTTGTTATAGCGGCAACCGAAATACATCATCTGTGAAAATTTCAACTGTCTAGCTGTCATGGATCAGGAGATACAGCCTGGTGACAGACAGACAGACAGAGGAGTCTTAGTAATAGGGTCCCGTTTTTACCCTTTGGGTACGGAACCCTAAAAATGGAATATGAAATGAGTATACAGGGTGCAATTTCTCAATGCCACCTGGAGGGAAAGTACTCGAATTACTGGAGATAGCAAATTTTAATCAAAGGAAACATTCCTTTATTTTTAAAAAGAAACAAATCTGCATTCACAGATTTTCGAAAATTCGCTTGCCACGCTCGGGAATCGAGCTGACTAAAATTCGAAAAAATAACATCTTGTACTTTTTTGACATCAATCGATAGGGGCAATCATATGGATCAAATCTCTCTAACATACATGATACATTAGATGAAGGGAAAATTATGAAATCTAAAGAACAGTTATAAATGTTTCGCCAATAAACGTAAAAGTTTGACGAGTATTAGAATTTCATTAAGTAAATAAAAAACAAAAAAAAAATTCAATGGGATAAATTCAATAAGATAAAGCACTTTTATTCATGGTTTTCCTTTCATTTAATTTATCATGTTTGATAGAGATTTGAGCCATATGATTGACCCTATCGATTGATGTCAAAAAGATAAAGAATGTTATTTTTTCGAACTTTAGTCAATACATCCCGGGGGTTCAATGCCCGAATGTGGCAAGCGAATTTTCGAAAATCTGTGAATGCAGATTTGTTTCTTTTTGAAAATAAAGGAATGTTACTTTCCCTCCAGGTGGCATTGAAAAATTCCACCCTGTATATGTATACGAGAATGACTGAAAGTGGCAGAGCCAAGTGAAAAGTTGTGTGGTAATCGGGTGTCGGGGCACGTGATGTGGAGGGACTTGGAAAGTGATGCAAGTGATTCATAATAAGATTTGTCTGGTTGTGAGAAACAGAAGTTTTACGTTTAGCTATAAGAGTAAGGAAAGAAAGACCAAAGAAATGATGGAGGATGCAGGGGTGTCTCCAGAGATGACAACTAATAGAACAAGTATTTTCAGAGCTTGTATAATTTCTTGACTGTTATATCAAATTGTAAACTGATTATAATAATATTTTTGTTGTGTTAAAGTTCTTATCCTTTTAAGTAACAAAAATACTAGCACTATGTGCCAAGTATGACACCACTATCATAATATGAATATCAGTGCTTACTTTATTACTTTAAGATGTATGTCTTAGGTACATTAACATTACAATACAATATGTAGGCAGTGGCACATTGTACCACATCATGTTTTAAGTGTTTTCCTAACTTATGTGAAAATATATTATCATCTTGTCAATATAAAATTAGATTTTCCTAATTACTTGACAACTTTCACAATTTTTTTTCCATTTTATGAAAATAAACAAAGAGTTAGTATTCCTTTAATGCACTGCCAATATTAATGAGCATATTTTTAACATGTAACACACTACTAGAATGATGTAAAAGACTTGACTGTACAGCACCCTCCCACAACATTGTAAAAAATAAGTATGTACATGTAATGTATGTTGTATCTACATATTAATTAATCTCCTTGTACTAAACTCAGGCGTATCCTAAGAAATTGGCATACAATGAAGTAACCATGAGCTTACAAGTAACCAAGAGAGCAGGCATAAACAACACTCAGTTGTGTAGCAAGATGCAGTGAGTGAGTTCGCATCAGGTGGCCGCCGAGCATTGTTTCAAGCCGAGCCACAACATGAGTGCTACACCATTGTGACCCAACCATTGTATGGAAATGTATCATCCTGCTCTTTATGCAAATTAAAAAATAAATAACAGGTAATAAGGCTTTGGTCAAATTGTAAGAAAATCAAATGACCACCATATTTTGAGTAAGTTATTTATCAAGGTAACGTATGGCTGTAGATTGTTGGAGAGACCCTATGGTCAGCTATTTGTGAACTTACTCTAGCACTATATTATTAATAAATGCATAAAAATATGCATAGTTTACTCAATATTTTGGACCAACATTAATTAGCTAAACAGGCCTACTTTGTCACTGTGCCCGGCCATCTAGAAGAAATTGTAGCACTATCTAATATTTATTCCCTCTTCAATTGCGTTAGCTAGCAAGTCAAAAGAGAAGGACACAGTCAGTAACTGCAGCCTACGAATAGTATTGAAAATAAGTGGTTACCTTCAGGATAGGCCTCCTTCTTGGCGATGACGTCGACGACTTGGGGCGAGCAGTTGTAGAGCGGGCCCATGGCGCGCATATCGAAGTCCAGCTTGGCCACATAAGCCGACTCGTTGCTCTTCGGTACCGAGAAGAGCACGGTCTCGCGCCCCATGGCGTCCGTCAGCTCCTGCAGCACGTCGCGGGTGATATTCTGCCCGTTGCGCCCCAGCTGCGCCGCCGCGCCGCCCCAGCACATCGCCATACACAGACACAGCACTACTCCACGCATAGTGGCCATCGCAACCAGCTCAGAGCACTAACATCACTGATATACGACGCGACACACCACGCAACTACTGCACTCTATTTATAATACGATTGTAGGTAAACTGTCTGTTTGCAAAACAAACTTCGAGATACCCGTTTACTAAACATAAACAGCCGAATGAGGTCGCTAATCACTTTAATGGAACTATGGAAACATTACGCCTAGTTTTTCCGTCAGTCTTCAAGTAAAACTAGAGTAGCTGCGAAGATCTTTAAAAAAAACTGAGTTTTATGTTACGATTCACATATTTTTGACTATAATCTTTTGTTACAATAAAGTCAGCCGGACCGACACAACGAGACGGTCGATGGATCGCAGCGAACGAACACGAACGCCGTTGAACGATTGATTTGATACTGGACTGGTTCTGTCTGGGCATGTTTCTGGGATTCGCTCATTCATCACTGACATGTCAACGACCGACAGCAAATAATCTACCATTCGGTCTTTCCTTTCTTTATCCTTATGTTGCCACTATCAAATACTTATTACCCAAACAAACTTAAAACATCATGATTGTTTAGAAAAACAAGACAATATAATATAGTAGCAGTTTATACAGTCATTATTACCAAAATTATTTTATTTCGATGGTCATAGACAAATATTTTGTAAGAATTTTAAACTATTTTTATAAATTTTGTAATACGAACAGACCATGGTACTGCAGATAAGCCTGGACTTGAAAATCAAGGTTTTTTTTTATTTTTATTGTACTCAATTAAGACTTATGTGATGATTTTAGTTTAAAATAATATAAGGAACAACAGTTTTCTAAAGAAACTTAGCAAACTTGAACTTTACCTGCTGTTTTCTCTTTTAATTCTCTGATGTAGAATTATTGTACTCTGTTATATCATTGAATTTAGGTACGCGACTATTTGTTTGATGCTACAGTAACACTGTTTTCGGTGTAGCTCGGCTCGATTCAAATATGGGCTTTAAGTATTGCGTCTTAGCTTTACTTTACATTTGGCAAAATAAATTTGGCAGACAGCTCGCTGTCAGCGAGGTTACCGCCGCCGGCGCCGTCAGACTGCTTGGTTGCCAGTGTTAAGTTTATCTAAAGAGCAGTACTTAGAGCCCAGATTTGAATTATAATCATTTTACCGGGTGGGAGCGGAGTCGTATAAGACCCATAGTCGTAAAGTACGGAATGAGTAATAACTGTAGTAAATTAATAAATTGATGCCCACAAATTTTAATAAAATCAAATTGAAAGAAAATTTAATTAAAGTGGACCTTGCATGCGACACGTAGATACCTAATTACTTAACATTTCCCATACTGTTGTTTGTTTTCATTTGTGTTAAAATTGATATTAAATGAAGATAATATCTAACAAGAAAAAAACGTGAGCGTCTCGAGATGCTCGACAGAAGTGTTACCTTAACTAATCTAAGTTGAACTATTTAAATTGAAATTGTTTCAAAATAAACAAAATAGAGGTGTAGTGTTCAGATTTTGGCCACGCGTGAATAGATCCTTGTACAGTGAAAAGATCCATATAGCACTGTAGTACTTATAGACAACAAATTAGTGGCGTTAGTTCAGATTTTGGCCACGCGCTTAAAGATCCTTGTACAGTCAAAAGATCCATATATACCACTGCAGTATAGACAACAAAATTGTGGCGTTAGTTTAGATTTTGCCCACGCGCCAAAATATCCTTGTACAGTCAAAAGATCCAAACACTACAGCACTACACACAACAAATCAAACACAGATATTATTACAATTAAAAGTTTTTAAGTGAGTTCAACCGTTTTTGAATAAAATCGGAGTGAGTTTTTTTTCAAAAATAAAAAGTAATGAGGAATTTTTTTATAAACACTTCCCTAGTCGCTGGATTGATGGCGCTGAACTTGGTAAGTTACTGCAAGGAACGGAACGTCACATCATTTCACTTGGATGAAATGGTTATATTCGGAAGCTTAGGCAGACGAAAGTGTCAGTCAACGAGCGTATGTGACGTGGCACAATGTTTTTTTCCAAGTGTTTTGGCGTTGGCACCTAGTAACGTAGTAAGTTCAACGCCATCTACAGAGTCCTTTTAAACTAAGTTTTTTTTTTAATACACAAAAAGAAAACCTGCCATTGAAATCAAAAGCATTAAGAAATATCTATATCAACTTCGAAGCAAATCACCGCCAAAATAACTTTCAAAGTTTGTCCAAGCAAAACACAAAATTTTGGTGGCACTTTTTCAACTTACTATAACATAAAGTTGGAGAAAGTGGGAGAAAGAGACGAAAACCCTCCATCTACAATAAGAAACAAAACAGAAAATTTAAATATACTTACGTACAACGTCCCATCACTTAGAATAATACAGTTAGAACACAGTTTAAGAAAAATAAACTGGGACATCATCGGATTAGCCGAAATTAAAAAACCTGGTCAGAATATTGAAGAAAATACGGAATACATACTACTCTCCAATGGGAAGAAAAGTGGAAGGGACTGTGTTGGATTCATGGCGAAGAAACACTTTAAAAATAATATACAAAATTTTATTACCTACACAGAAAGAGTTGTACGATTAGACATGAAATTTAACAACGATCAATTAATAATAATCCAAGCCTACGCTCCTACTGAAAAAGCAGACCTACAGGATTAAATAGAATCATTCTACAACAACCTAAGACAAGCTGTACAAAACACATGTAGAAATACATTCATTATTGTCGACTTTAACGCTAAAATCGGTATACCTCAAAAACACGAATACTTAATCTTGGGAAAATATGGGTATGGAAAGAGAAACGAAAGAGGGCAAAAGTTAATAATAGATTTTTGTTGTGAACATAAGCTCATCATAACAAACACAAAATTAAAAAAAAAACACCCAAGCAACAAATGGACCTGGTAATCTCCTAACGGCCAAACTAAAAACGAAATAGATTTTATTCTGGCAAAAAATATGAGAATTGTTAAAGATGTTACAGTTGTAAATACTACATACCCATCGGATCACCGGCCAGTTAGATGTGAAATAAAATTAGAAGGAGTGTCTAAACCCAGTCGAAAAAACCTAACCAAGCACAAGACTACCCTTTTTACCCCCATAGAAAAAGTATGTCTAAAAAATATCCTAGAAAAAGAAGAAATTGAAGCCAGTAATAACATAGAAGAATCATACAGCAACTTAGTAACCACAATACATAAATGTGTTGGAAAACTTCCAAACCGAGATGCAAACAAGAAAAAAGCTTCCCACTTGCTAACCAAAGACATATTCAAATTAATTAAAGAACGAGAACTCCTTAGGAAATTATCTAATAGATCATTTGAACAAAGGAAACGATTACGAATACTCTACAAACAAATAAAAAACAAACTGAAGAACAGACAAAAACAATACAGACTAAATACATTACGAGCTGAATTGGAATTAACAGGGTCAAGCAAAAGAGCTTTAAAAAAATCGAACAACTCAAATAAATGGATTATGGATTTGAAACAAACAAATAATAAATCAGTAACATCAAGAGAAGAAATACTGGAAGTAGCCACAGAATTTTACAGAGACCTTTACAAAAATAAAGATGCAAGAACTGCCCCCGAACCCCTTGATTTGGCTTATGAAAAAGACCCCATACCACCCTTTATACAGTCAGAAGTGAGAACTGCCATAAATAAAATGAAGACGAACAAGAGCCCAGGTGAAGACCATATTACAAACGATATTATTAAAGCATTCGATGAAGCAATATTACCAATCCTTACAAACCTCTTCAACCAAGTTATGATACAACAACACATACCTACGCCATGGAAAACATGTAAAATCTCAATTATCTACAAAAAAGGAGACCCAAAAAATGTCAACACCTATGGACCTCTAAGCCTACTGTCAAGTTTATACAAAACATTTACAGCAGTACTGTTAAACAGAATAACAAAGCAAATTGATGAAAACCAGTCTAGGGAACAAGCTGGCTTCAGGAAAAATTACTGAACCATTGACCATATATTTACACTTACCCAAATAATGGAAAAATACATGAAATACGGAAAAACAATATATATAGCATTCATCGACTACAGTAAAGCCTTCGACTCCATAAACATGAATCCCTCTGGACTGGTCTAGTGAACAAGGAATCAACCAAAAATATATATAACAATAATACATAAAATCTACAAGGATTGCAATGCTCGAGTTAAATTAGAAAAAGAAGGTGAGGTATTCTATATCGAGAAAGGAGTAAGACAGGGTGACACTATATGAGATCCTCACGTCCCGGCCGCCGCGGGAGACGCCCCGGGCGTCGGGGGCCATGTGGTGGCTTCCGGCCACCGTAGGCGCGGGCCTGTGGACGGGGAGCTATGGGCCAGCTCGCCGTCCGTACGTCTCATGACGACAGGCCGTGTCGACGGCGCGTTCGTGTTCCACGCGCGCCTCAAAGAGAGTCAGCAATAAGGAAGGGGTCCGCAAGGACCGAAGCCTGCCGGGGCTGCGGGACTATTCGAAAGAGATACCGTGGCCCCGGAACACAAAGGGCGAGGAAGGAACATGGATGGGTTTTAGTCAGTAAAAGTCTGACACTCCCTCCTGCTCCGCCCAGAGCGGGAGAAGTCATTTGATGATTTCCCATCCTAAAAAAAAAAAAAAAGGGTGACATTATATCACCTAGGATATTCATAGCTCTACTGGAACACATATTTAAATAACTAACATGGGATAAACGTGGTGTCAACATGAACGATGAATATTTGTCACACTTATGATTCGCAGACGACATAATCATTCTTTCAGAAAGCTATTCAGAATTGCAATAAATGATCAAGGACCTCAATACAGAGAGTATGAAGTGTGGACTGAAAATGAATTATGAAAAAACGAAAGCAATGACCAACGGAGAACAAACACCTTTAATTGTTGATAACCAGAACGTCGAGTACGTAGATAACTATATATACTTAGGACAAAACATATGTTTTACCGATAGGACTATGAAAGAAATCAAACGAAGGATGACCATTGCTGAGATCCTCACGTCCCGGCCGCCGCGGGAGACGCCCCGGGCGTCGGGGGCCACGTGGTGGCTTCCGGCCACCGTAGGCGCGGGCCTGTGGACGGGGAGCTATGGGCTAGCTCGCCGTCCGTACGTCTCATGACGACAGGCCGTGTCGACGGCGCGTTCGTGTTCCACGCGCGCCTCAAAGAGAGTCAGCAATAAGGAAGGGGTCCGCAAAGACCGAAGCCTGCCGGGGCTGCGGGACTATTCGAAAGAGATACCGTGGCCCCGGAACACAAAGGGCGAGGAAGGAACATGGATGGGTTTTAGTCAGTAAAAGTCTGACAGTCCCTCCTGCTCAGCCCAGAGCGGGAGAAGACATCACTATCACAATCATTACCATCGTTATCATAATCGTTATCATCGTAATCACAATCATCACAATAAATCTAAAATATAGTATAGAAGTCAAATCCACTATCTTATGGATCTCAAAATAAATGGCATATTCGTAATCAGCACCCTTGATAATCTCGGAAACGACACCCATATTGATTTTTAGATATTTCAACCCCATTGCAACCCAATAGGGGATGATGGTATTTCAGGTCCACCATTTTCGATCTTAAAATCGTTGTTTTTGTAATACACCATACAAACTATACCAATGTTGATTTTTGGACTTTGTCACCCCATTTCCCCCTCTTTGGGGTTAAATTCTGAAAAAACCTGAACCCCCTTTTTATACTTATTTACCAATAGGAGCACTCCTGCGAAGTTTCGAATAAAATAGTTTAACTAATCTTGTTTCCCCATACAAACTTTGGAACCCCGTTGATCCCCCTTAGGGGATGAAATTTGGAAAATCTTTTCTTAATGCACCCCTAGACCACACAAGGAACCTACTTGCTAAATTTGGAATCTGCAGACCCAGCGGTTTAGGCTGGGCATTGATTTTTATACTTTGTCACCCCATTTCCCCCTCTTAGGGGTTGAATTCTGAAAAATCCTGAAACCCGTTTCTACTCATTTATCAATAGGAGCACTCCTGTTAAGTTTCGAACAAAATAGTGTAACTAATCTTGTTTCCCCATACAAACTTTGGAGCCCCGTTTAACGCCTTTAGGGGTTGAATTTTGAAAAATCCTTTCTTAGTGCACCCCTAGTTCACACAAGGAACCTATGTGCCAAATTTGGAATCTCTAGACTCAAAGATATGGGCTGTGCATTGATTTTTAGACTTTGTCACCCCATTTCCCCCTGTTAGGGGTTGAAATCTGAAAAATCCTGAAACCCGTTTCTACTCATTTATCAATAGGAGCACTCCTGTGAAGTTTCGATTAAAATAGTCTAACTAATCTTGTTTCCCCATACAAACTTTGGAGCCCTGTTTAACCCCCTTAAGGGGTGAGTTTTGAAAAATCCTTTCTTAGTGCACCCCTAGACCACATAAGGAACCTACTTGACAAATTTGGAAGCTGTAGACCCAGCGGTTTGGGCTGTGCGTTGATAGATGAGTCAGTCAGTCAGTCAGTCAGTCAGTCAGTCAGTTTCTTCTTTTATATATTTAGATAACATAAAGTTTCGTGCGTGTGCGACCAATCGCGTTTTTTTTTATTTCGTACCTCTCGGTCGTGCGCTGGACTTGCCCGTAACAGGTGTGTGATTAGTGCTGCGATTACCCGATAAAAACGTAAGTATTCATCTTAGGTGGCACGGGGGACAAGAATTGTTCAATTTTGGTGGATCGTTTTGCTGTTGATTATAACGTGTTTTAATAGTTAGCTACACGTTTTGGCTAGTGATTTGGGTAACGCATAAATCAGTGATAATTGAATTGTAACTTATAACCCCTATTTTTAAACACTTTTTTTATGCCTGGTTCCAATTTCGGTGGCTTCGGTGGCGTTTTTACGTACTGTTTCTTTATACATATATAGCCAGTTTTTACGTTGCAAGACAGTTTCATTAGCAAACAAATGTTACGTACTTGGCAGTAAGTAAGACCTATTATTATAAGGGTAGCATGCTAAAGATGAAGTTTCTTATTTTTATTTTATTGCCTTTTAGAATGACAAAAACAGACCAATGAAAAGAGGCTGCTTAAAAAGAGAATGGATGAAAGAAGAAGAAAAGCAAGAATAATATTTCATCATCAACATACAGCAGACCACTGCTGGACATATGCCTCCTCAATGGCACGCCACTCAACTCGATTCTCAGCAGCTCTCATCCAGTTGCTACCAGCCACCCTGCAAAGATCGTCACTCCAGTCACTTAAGTGAGGGGCATCCTATCTTACGTTTGCCGATTCGCGGTCTCTACTCCAGGACACGTCCACCCCAACGGTCATCGGTTCTACGGCTAAATGACCGGCCAATTGCCGCTTCAGCTTACTTATTCTGTGAGCTATGTTGACAACTCTGGTTTTCTGTCGGCTCACCTCGTTCCGTAGACCCATCCCACCTCAGAGAGACTCGAAACACAGCCCGTTCCATAGCTCGCTGACCATCCTTAAATTTATGGACCAGCATAACAGGCAAGTCATAACAGGCAGGACGGGCTGGTTGAAGACCTTCCGTCTTTGGGCACTGTGGAAATGCGACGTGAAATGCTTTTGGGAAACTTCGTCCGGTTATCTCGCAGCCCAGCCCAGCTGAATTCTTCTGTGAGTCTCAAAGTTGTTCTTACCGAACTTCAGAGTTTGCCCGAGATAAACATATTCTCGAACAACGTCGAGAGGACCGCCATTGACAACAACAGTTCTGGGAAGACTTCAGCAGGCCTAGCCAAGTTACAAACGATTCGTATCGATTCTCTTTCTACAATCGTAAACGTTAAGTCACGTGGTCAAAACAAGCTAATAGAAACTTCGTAGACAAGTTTACATCGGTTAAGATGATAGAATGAAATGTATTCGTTGCTACAATCGCGATCGCTACACCCCATATAAATCGTAGCCAACTTACAGTTTTGACTGAACTTAAAAGTTTCTATTCGTTTGTTTCGACCACGTGACTTAACGTTGAAATGATGTCATTCCCATACATTTGGTTAGTTTTCTATTAGCGTTAGCGATTGTAGATTGTCAACTTGGCTAAGCCTAATGAACTGACCAGGGCTCGACAGACTCAAAAGCTTTCTCATAGTCCACAAATGCAAGACAGAGCGGCCGATTATACTGTTCGGACTTCTGTATGTTCTGCCGCATAGTGTGGATGTGGTCTATGGTGCTGCATCCTCCTCCAAACCCGGTCTGTTCCGGTGGCTGGAAGTCGTCGAGTCTTTGCGCTAGACGATTCGGGACGACTCTTGAAAACAGCTTATATATACACGTGGTTAAGGAGCAAAATTGGTCTGTAATTCTTTAATAGGGTCTTGTTCCCCTTCTTTAAGAAAAGAACGACCACGCCACTTCTCCACGCTTCTGGAGCTCTCCCAGATAACAGGACCAAGTTGAAAAGCTTCTGTAGGTCTCTTAATGCAGGCCTTCTTCCCGCTTTCAGGAGCTTTGTCGTTATCCTATCCTCATCAGGGGTTTTTTCATTTTTAAGCTGCTAAGAGCCGCCACGATTTCATCTTGGCTGAATCTTGACAGGTCTTCTGTGAAATGACGGATTAAGGAGGTTCTGGAATCCTCATTTTCGGGATTAGGTCGAGATAAACAGTACATGCGATGCATATTCAATTTTCGTGGGCACTTTCGATTTTGGTGGGCGATTTTCAATTTTGGTGGCCACACTACACTTTAAATTAAAATATCTCAAAAAGTTATCGAGATATTCTTGGGCCTCTTGAAGATTCTTTAAGCTTGGATTTTCTAGTATTATAGCAGGTCCTTATTTTTCACGAAAACTGAAGAATAAATTTCGCCACCCAAATTGACAAAAAATGCACTTTGCTGATATTCACCCATTGACCCAGATACTCAATCTCTTTACTCAGGAAACTACACTTTTGCAAATCAAACCAGCCTGTTTTTATTTATTTATTTTTGCATCAGACACAACGATCCATAACTTAGTTAAGTAATAAAAACAAATACTCAGAGACACCACACACTACTATTAAACTAGACAACATAATTTAAGTTTTGTTCAGTCAATGCAATTTATGCAATGTCATCAAAATACACTGCTACGTTTGGTATGTCTCCAAGTAGTTGATCAAGAAAATTTTGAAAAATTGATGGTGCTGTAGAAATACCGAAAGGCTATTAGTACTGGTGGTGTAGTACTAGTACTAGTACTGGTAGTATCCTCTGTGTGTGGATATTGTTACATACTTTTTTGAGTCCGGAGCTATTTCAAATTGTCAATACGCGTCTTTGAGATCAATTTAGGAGTAGACTATGCCGTTTGCTAGTTTCTGTCGTAATTGATCAAAAATAGGTAGTGAATGTAAATGTTTTGTTAAAACAGGTAAGTGTAGTGCTGTAGTCTCCGCAAATTCTGACGTCACCAGTTGGTTTCAAGACATTTACAATAGGTGTGGCCCACTCCAAAGTAGTAAGGTTTGGATCTATTCTGTTAATGATACTTGTATCGACAAGACGATCCAACTCCCAGTCGACGTTTTTCTTCATGCTGAATTTGATTTGCAGGTAGGTGTACTGGTTCTGCGCCGGGTTTGACATGTATGTTAACTTGGTAGATATTGACTTTGCCTAGTTTGCCGTCGAAAAGTTCGCTGTATTGCTTGAGTATATGTTTTAAAGTCGTCGGAGTAACAGGCTTCTCTTGGACTGAATAATTAAAGTGGTTTTGGAAAGTCCATTCCAAAATTCTCAATCCAAAAAGCAATGGGTTTGCGTTTTACATTACTACGGCAGGCAAGGCTTCGTATCGTCCGTTCACTTCCACATTTACGTTTGCGATTCCTTTGGTTTTCAACTTGGTATTTCCATATGCTTTAAGTTTGGGCCCTTTTGTTAACGTTGGTGATCCCACCTTTTTCCAAACTTCGGAACTAATGATAGAGTGGGTAGAGCTAAATGGAGTTCATTGCACATGGGTTGGAACCCCCCAATCTATTGTGCAGTGAACTCCGTTTATGAGAATGTCGATTTGTTTGCAATCCTTGACTCGAGTGCTCGTGACGTTGTGGACAAACTCATCGTCATCTTCACTATTTTCCGCTGAAACGTTTGTAGAGCTTGACGTGGAAGCTTGATTATCGCTTATCCGTTGTTGTCTACGTTTGGAAGTGTTTTTTCCCTTGGCTGGCAATATGTTAGCACGACCAGTTCTAATGCAGCAGTTCTAAAAGTGCCCCTTCAAATTGCACTCGCTGCATGTGTGGTTTTTTGCTGTGCATATTGAGAGGTCATGTTTCTCGAATTTCCCACATCTAAGGCATTGATCAGTGGAGTGCAACTTGCGTTGTCTATTGTAATAAGATTTCGGTGTTGTTGTTTTTTGAGTACGGTTCCTTTTGACTCTGTTTACATTTGCAGTTGTGCCTGGTGTGTCATGTTCTGCCTGTTCTCGTGATTGTGCAATTTAAAAATAATCTCTAAAAGTAACCTCCCTTCCCGACTCCTGCAAATCGGGCCACTTTTGCTTGAGGTCTGTCTCTAAATCTGTATGATTCAACCCTGTAGCAAAACGATCGCGTAGCTGTCGTTCCAACATCTTTTCTTTGTAGCTGCAATCCCGGCTTAGACTTTTGAGTCATCGTCTGTTAGCGTACTGTTCCATAGATTCTGAAGACTCTCTGGTGCAGTTCCAGAACTCTGTCAATGCGTGGTATCTGGTTTTCTTTACTCTAAACAAGTCAAGAAGTTTGAGGCAAATGTCGTTATAAGTACTCGTGTCAAAATTTGATGTAAGCGCTATTTTTAACAGGATGTCCTTTCGTAGGTTTGGTCCCGTAACGTTCATGATTTGACATTTGTTTGAAAAGAAGTCTAAAAAATCTTCAATCCTGCAGCTGTCGGGGTTGTACTTGCCCATGTTAAAGTTTTTAATAACCCTAATCTTGTCTGACGATGTGACCGACGATGATGAAACGCTCGTTGAGCTTTTTGTTTTTGTATCTTCTTTGTTGTGCATTGTTTGTACCAACAATGTAAGTATTTGTGTCACCTGTTCTTGCTGCGCCTGTTGAGCTCGTAAGAACAGCTCAAATTGTTCTTTGTCCATTGTTTAAGTATTTTAAATCCTTTTCGCCAATAAAATGAATCACATTTTTTGTGCGGGACAACGAAGATAGTGTATAGATATAGGTAGTGTATAAGTATATAGGGTACATAGGCACTAATAGTATAGTAAATAAGCATTACAAACTGTTAAATTAATAGCTTAGTTCATAGACTGATAGTTTTTAGCATTTTGTTTTGTGGACATAGTAGGCTTAGCGTTACGAGTATATAAGTTTATTATGTTATGTTTTTTGTTGATTTTATATTTTGGTATGATAGTTCTTGATATATAGATCTCAAAAACATATAGTTTTATATAGGTTCACATAGAAATGTTAGTAAAAACGCAAATATTGTCACGCGGTTCTCGTTACAGTCAAGTTTCTCAGTAATTAAGCTAATTTGTGCAATGTTTTCCCGCTTTTTTGCCTCAATTTGATTGGAATATTGTAAACGAATGTGATTGGCTAGTTACTCAAAAAGTTATGTAGAAAAATCGGGGCATTTTTAGCATTCGACACCATTTTCGACGCCTGGCCGCCGCTGAGTGCACACGTGCGCTCTGCTTTGTCGCTGCCCTGCTCCCGCGCACCCCGCGCCCCCCGACTAGGTCTCGCCGCCGTGCTACGTCCGTAGCATCCGCTGCCACGCCGAGCCCCGAAGGCCCCCGGCCCGCCCAGTCGTAGTGCTACTACAGTCTTTGCCTTGTGCTCGGACTCAGTCGCACTGCGCCGTGTTGAATTAGCTACTCGTAGTTAATTCGATACGTAAAACAAAAACTGTCTTTTTCAAGACAAATTTCCTCAACAGACAAACGTCAAAACCGCGTCCGCGTGTTTTGCCCCTTCAGGGAAAATCCACGATTTAGTGGTTCTTGACGGAAACCTCACGGTGCTAACGAAGTCAAGAGGGTGGTGACTCGACACACCCGCCGATCCCCTTCAGGGTGAGGCAGACCGTTGGAAGGGCTCTGACTGCGGCCTTGGGGGATCTCCTAGTCGCAGTCTGGTAGCATCTAATCCCCGTTTGTCCACAGCTGCACCCGGGACGTCTGGGTGTCTCTACCCCAGCGGCCCGGATCGGTCGCAAGACCCATAGGGCCCTGCCGCACAATAAGATCGGCGGCAGGTTTACAAGCTTAGGGAAAACCTTAGCACACACCTCCCTGTGACCCCAACAGGGAGAGAACACATCCCTGGGTTATCCCACCCGGGGAGTTAGGTTCTCAGTATTTTCCGGCCCTTCTGGCCAATCAGACAGCAGTGTAGCTGGCGAGTTTGTTTGTGTTTTTCTTCTCGCCAGTGTAGCACTAGGAAAAACACAAGGGTTGTCGTTTTTAAGGGACTGTCTGCCCGGGGGAATACGTTTCCACGTATCTCCTCGGGATAGGCATTAGGAGTAGGCATAGGTTAGGTTATGTGTTAGCTCCCCCTTTAATAATTCAGCCATAATGGCAACGCCCCGAACCGAGGTATTAAATTCCTCGCTAGGAGTGCTCCTTAAACGTCTGCTTGCGGACGACAACCCCTACATTACGGAAGTGTACGATGGGCTCCTTGAGCCATTCAAAAAGGAGAACTGGGGCAAATCAGAGCCCTCAGACGACTCCAGATCCCGATCACCCTCCCCTAATCCCCGACCCAACTCCGTCGAAATGGACGTAGTGGTCAGCCCCGACGAAGTCAGTTCAATATCCTCTGAGTCCTCTCCATCCGAGCCAGAGGGATTTCAACTGGTACCGGCTACCCCTCAATCCCCAGGCGAGGCTCCTGTCAGCCGCCCTGATAGCCCCATGGAACCGGTACCTACCCAATCCGCTTCTACCAAGAAGCTCACACCCCCTGCTCTCTATATTCGAGAAAAGGGGAAGTGGACAGAAGTGTCCAAGATGTGTGCGGATCGTAAGATCCAGTAGACAAACGCCACATCTACCCCACAGGGTATCAAAGTCAAGGTCCCCACGTCCACCGACTACAGACAGTTGGTGCACGCCCTTCGTGGTAGGAATATCGCCTTCCACACCTTCTCGCTCCCAGAGGAAAAGCCGACCCGCGTGGTCATCAGGCGGATCCCAAAGGAGATCCCTGCCCAAGACATTCTGGAGGATCTAACCTCCCAAGGTATCCCCGTCTCGGCGGTTCACCGCCTGCATAAAAATAGGTCCCAAGGGGGTGACGAGTCCAAACTGGAGCGGACAGGGGCTGCCTTCAGGCGGCTCCTGCCCAACCTGGGGGGGCCAAACGCCTCCTGCCGGAGGCTCTACGCGGGAGTCGTGCGGTCCATGGCCCTTTACGGGGCCCCGGTGTGGGCGCGTTCATTGAGGCAGCGAGCCGCCAACTATTTGAACGCGCCCCAAAAGGTGGTGGCCGTAAGGTTAATCCGGGGGTACCGCACGATCTCCCGCGAGGCGGCGAGCCTCCTTGCCGGATTGCCGCCATGGGATCTGGAGGCGATAGTCCTCGCGCGCCTACATGAGTGGCGCGCGGAGGCGCTACGCCGGGGGGAAACTCTGCTGCCGCGGCAAATTGTCGCTCAGCGGACGGACTTCCGGCGTGATCTCATGGCGACATGGAGAGAGCGACTATCGCAACCCCGTGCAGAGCACACCACAATAGTGGCGGTAAGTCCCCTCTTTGAGGAGTGGCTGGAGAGACGCCACGGCGTCCTCACCTTCCGCCTGACGCAGGTTCTTACCGGACACGGCTGTTTCGGTAAGTTCCTGCACCGAATCGGGCGGGAGGAAACGTCCGGGTGTCACCATTGTGAGGATCGACCGGAGGACACGGTGGAGCACACGGTGGAGGTGTGCCGTGTCCTCGTAACGGCGATTGGCGGCGGCGACCTCTCGCTCCCGGCCTTGGTTCAATCCATGGTCCGGAGCGAGACGGAATGGGACGCCGTCACCTCCTTCTGCGAAGCAGTCATGCTAGCGAAGGAGGTGGCAGAACAGGACAGGGAAAGATCCTCACGTCCCGGCCGCCGCGGGAGACGCCCCGGGCGTCGGGGGCCACGTGGTGGCTTCCGGCCACCGTAGGCGCGGGCCTGTGGACGGGGAGCTATGGGCTAGCTAGCCGTCCGTCCGTCTCATGACGACAGGCCGTGTCGACGGCGCGTTCGTGTTCCACGCGCGCCTCAAAGAGAGTCAGCAACAGTGAAGGGGTCCGCAAGGACCGAAGCCTGCCGGGGCTGCGGGACTATTCGAAAGAGATACCGTGGCCCCGGAACACAAAGGGCGATGAAGGAACATGGATGGGTTTTAGTCAGTAAAAGTCTGACACTCCCTCCTGCTCAGCCCAGAGCGGGAGAATTCATTTGATGATTTCCCATCCTAAAAAAAAAAAAAAAAAAAGGGGGTTTCGAGTACGACATGGTGCTCGTCATCTGTGACCCAGTCGAGGGTCACCACCCAATTTTTAAGATCAAGTCCGTGTGCTCCTTATCGGGCATCTCAATTGAGAGGCCTAAGAAGCTCAATGTTGTAGGGCAGTGTCATCGCTGCCAATTATATGGCCACAGCCAAAGAACACTGTTACGCACCGCACAGATGTGTGAAGTTGCGTGCTATGCGGACAATCTGGCCACCCGGCTAACTACAGGGGTTGTCCCAAAGCCCCCAAACAATTCGCCAACAGACTGGCGAATCGTGCCCAAGCCCGTCAGCCGAGGGAAAGCCCCCTGACCAAAGCCTCTTCTAAAGACCTTCCTGAGCGTCTTAGCCCACAGAGGCCCTCTCCGTGGAACCAGCTCAATCACCAGCGAGCCTTCCCAGCCCTGGTGAAATACCAATCCAGGTATTTATCTCACCTGAGGCCGACTGCCTAGCGGCCGAGCTCAGGTCAGCTAAGGACCTGAAACAAATAAGGAAAGTCTTCGCGGCCTATCCTAGGATCGCGGAAACCCTCCGTAACCTCAACCAAACTCCGTAATGGATATCACACCCGTAGTATCGTGCACCCAACCCCGGTCCCTAAAGTTAGGCTTTTTCAATGCTAATGGCATGGGAGGGCAACGCGACGAGATCGCGTCCTTCCTCCGCGATTACCAAGTAGATATTTTCCTCATTCAAGAGACTTTTCTCAAACCCAGTAATCGTGATCCTAAAATTGCCAACTATCGTTTAGTTCGCAATGATAGGACACGTTGTCACAAGGGCGGTACGCTCATTTACTATCGCAAGGAACTGCACTGCATCCCAATTGACCCCCCTCTCCTAGAATCCCTACTGGAGGTTTCAATCTGTCGGCTAGCCATGACAGGTCATCAACCGATCCATATAATGTCTGCCTATATGCCCCCCACAAACACGTCTGAGAATCATAACCTCCTGGTTAATGATCTTACCAAACTCTTCGGCATGAGTGACTCCGCTATCATAGCGGGCGACTTCAACGCCAAACATCCCGCCTGGAATAGTAGAATGACTAACCCGAGAGGGAGAGTCGTCTGCGATCTAGGCCAGTCAATCAACTTCGATCCCATTGCTATGGAAAACACTCATTATCCCGATACCACTAGTTATCGTCCCGATGTGCTCGATATAGCGCTGCTCAAGAATGATAGCCTTAGGTTACATTTAATTGAGACGCTACACGAGCTTAACTCTGACCACCGCCCAGTGCTCATGCACCTAGTTTCTCGCTCGGGTATCTCTGACCCTAGCCAACCCACTCCTACCATCCTAATAACCGACTGGAGGAAAGTAAGCGATATGCTGAAATCCGACACGTCACCGCTTCTAGACGGTATCCCCGACCACATTGTCTCAGTCGCAGACACCGAGGCCGCTATCGACTCGTTTACAGAACACGTGCAATCCGTATTAAAAGATTGCTCTCGGGAAGTCCCAGTGATGAGTGATCATCGCTGGAAACTACCCGACGACATCCGTGAACTGATAAACGAGAAGAACGCGGCCATACGTGCCTATAGCGTTTGGCCCTGTGATGAGAACAAAGCTCACATGCGTTATTTGCAGCGTGCTGTGAAGAAGCGCACTAGTGAGTTTCGTTCGAATCAATGGGACAAGATGCTCAGCGAACTAGAGCCAACTCACCAAGCCTTCTGGCAGCTTCAGAGGAAGCTGAGGTCCTCCGAGGAGGTCTCTTCTCCACCTCTCATCCGTCCTGACAAGAGCGTCGCTTTTGACGACTCGGAAAAGGCAGAATGCCTGGCCGACAGTTTGGAATCACAGTGCTCCCCTAGCACCCTTCCAGTAGACAAGCAGCACCTCGATGAGGTGGATGCAGAAGTCGAACGAAGAGTTGCACTCCCTCTTGTAGAAGAACCCGATGATCCTCTCCTTCCAGTCACTCCAAACCAGGTCAAGGATATTATAGACAAGCTCAAGCCTCGGAAAGCCCCTGGCGCCGACGGCTTCACCAATAGGATTTTAAAAACTCTCCCCGCTCAGCTCATAGTCCTTTTGGCAGCCATCTTCAATGGCGCCTTGAGCAATAACTTGTTTCCCAAAGTATGGAAAGAGGCCACTGTCATCGGTATTCCCAAACCTGGGAAACCGAAAGCTCAGCCTTCGAGCTACAGGCCAATCAGTCTCCTGAGCGCGCTCGGCAAAATCTATGAGAGACTTATTTATAAGCGACTCAGAGATTATGCCGAGACAAAAGGCCTCATTCCTAATCAACAGTTCGGATTCAGAACTGAACATTCTTGCATACACCAAGTCCACCGCATCGTCGAACACTTGAGCGCTGGTTTCCAGCGTGGAGCGATGACGGGGGTGTTGTATTTCGATATAGCGAAAGCCTTCGACAAGGTCTGGCACAACGGCTTATTATACAAGCTGTACAAACTTGGTGTGCCGGACCGTCTCGTACTCATAAACTCAAACTCAAACTCAAATCATTTATAAACGAAAGCAGAGAGGACGGAGCCCTGAGGGACTCCGTCCTCTCTCCTCTCGTTTTCACGCTGTTCACCAGCGACATCCCAATGAACACGAAAGTTCAGGTAGCTCTATTTGCCGACGACACGGCTATTTATTACACCGGCCGCTCTCAGGTTTACATCCATCGTGCCCTTCAACAAGCAGCCGATTCCCTCGGCGCTTGGTTTCGTAAGTGGAGGATCGAAGTAAACCCTGAGAAGAGCTAGGCTGTACTCTACCAAAAGTTACGCCATCAGCGACCGTCTCCTGCCCCCATCACTATGTTCGGCAACCCTATCCCTTGGGAGAAGCAAGCCAAGTACTATGACAACGAACGAAATCTGCTCATGTTCAAAATAAAATCCCGTGCACACGATGTCCACATCTGTTTACCACCCTCAACGAATCATCGACACGAAGAAGAAGAAGTACTTCTATTGGTCCGCACAAAGAGTGTGCGGAATAATAGTACCTAGTAAAACGACAAAAAAGATGTGACCCTTTTTTACGTTATCCTTTGTTTTATCAAAAATCTATTGTTTTGTTTGACCACCTTTTTTGACTAATAGGAATAAAACAAAAAAAAGGACAAAGGAAGAGAAAGTTTAGCGCTTCAATAGCGGCAGATGCTGCAAACAAAAAGAGCCGTATTGGTGATGAGATTTCGTCCGTTGAGATGGTACCTCGGTGTCATCCTCGATGAACACCTGACCTTCGCGGCTCATATCAAAGCAGCTCGTAACCGAGCAGCTTTTGCCATGAGCAGACTTCACTTCATGCTTGTCAAAAAGAGCAAGTTGTCAGTCAAGTGCAAGTTGCGTCTTTACACAGCAGTTATCCGACCCATAATGACATACGCTTGTGTCGTATTTGCCCATGCCCATCCTCGCCACATCCACAGGATGCAGATCTTGCAGAACCGCTTTCTCCGTAAGATCACCGGAGCCTCCCCTTACGTCCTGTTACATCTTTCATTTGTACCCTTTCTGGTCTACCCAGCAGCCTACGCTGCATTCCTGCTGCTGACGCAGCATCCTCTCAACTCTCTCCCCCCCTCGTCACAGTCCAGCACTCCAGTCGTCTCCCAACCGTCCTACCGTGCACATATATCTTGCACTCGTGTTTTTATTTTAATATACAAGTTTATTTTAGCCAAAAGCAATTTCTTTTTTAAAAACCTAATCCGGAACCCGGTTCTAACATTGGTGGCAGCGGTGGGATAATAAAATCCTTGGAATCCTTCCAAAAAGTGCTAAATTCAGTGCCTAATTTAAAAGTGCAAGTGCTTCGATTCCCGAAAAGCTCCAGAGACGACTCATCAAACCGGTAAAACCCGGTACTGGCCTAGTTCAAGGTCACTCCAGTTCCTGAGTTCCAGAGACGACTCACCATACCGGTAAACCCGGTACTGACCTAATTCAAGGTCACTCCAGTTCCAGTTCCAGATCCTGCAAAACCATGAAAAACGTGTGCGCAATAATACTGTGAGTTGTGAACATATTTTCCTATAAGTAAAGTGATCAAAGTTCAAAAGTCAAGTTCGACAGTAATATAAATCGTTTAACAGCTTATCTTGAACATTCTAATCCACACGTCCTATCAATGGATGTTATGTCTCGTCGCTCGTCGCAGTTCCAGTTACAACACATAGCATAAGCGATAAGAATACATCGTAGACCTAAGCCTTATCCTTAATCTTATTTCCAGACTTGTCATAGTTATTCTTTTATTTATAAAAACTTGTTGCCAACCATGTCCCAAGGTTCAAGAGCCGTGAAAGAAGAGTCTGCGGAAGGCATACCTTTAAGCGTTATTCTGAAATTCATAAAGCCCTTTGATGGCAGCCGAGAAAAACTAAATGCATTTATAAATAATTGCAATAATGCCATTTCCCTAGCCTCTTCTAATGAAGCTGACATCGTCTTCAAGTATGTAATCAGCCAATTAGATGGTAAAGCCGAGATTGCATGTTCAATCAAGGAATTCGATTCGTGGCCATCCCTTAAAGAGTTCCTTCAAAACCAATTTGGGGAGCGTAAACATTACGCTCATCTCCTAGCAGAGCTCCAGGACTGCAGGCAAGGTGCCCAGGAGAATGTGAATCAATTCTCTCTTAGGATAGAAACCTGTCTATCCCAATTACTTACAGAAATCTCAATATCCGGTCACAAGAAGGGTGAAATATCCGGCAGAGTAGCTGCAATGGAGGACCTAGCCCTCCACACGTTCACGATGGGTCTTACCCCTCGCATCGAGAACATCGTTTGGTGTCGGAACCCTAAAAACCTTAATGACGCTATAAACTATGCGATTTCCGAAGAAAAGTTGCAACAATACTCCTACAAACAAAATTTAGCCGCTAAATCACTTCGTCAAAACGACCCAAGTATTATAACTATTAAATCCAGTAACTTTAATAATAATAATTTATTATAATAGGATTGCAACAAACATGAAAAATTTCGGAAAACTTTTATTGTCAAAATGTCACCCAGTCACTAATGTTAACTAGAAGCCGAGCAAAACAGAATCAGGAGGCACACCCACCATCTCCGGGCTCCTCGATCAGCTCCTCCTCGCAGCCGGGACGCGCCACACCCGTGAGCATCGTGTCACCGGTCGCTGCAGTTGCGTCGAGCTCGAGCGACGAGTTTTTCTTTCTCCCCGCCGTCGACACCACCACCACCACCAAGAGGACGACGACGAGGAAGAGGACGGCCACCAGCGGGCTTGGGACCTCGAGGCCAACAGGTCTCGAGTAGGGTCCCCGCTGCCGGTGGAAATGTGTCGCGCATTCGTTGGACACAGTCCATGAACGAAAATGTGATGCGCGCATATTATGGGGCTACAGAGGGAGGGGTTAACTTGACTGCGTATCGTGGTCAGATGCTCTCTCTGTTTCAGGTGCTTGAGCCAGGTGTCAGCGCGTTGGCGCAACGACTGTCGGATCAGGTTCGAGTCATCCAGCGTAATCATAATTATGTTGCATGACACCGTACTTGATCGACTACGCTCCGAATCACGGAGTAACCTAGTTACGTCTGCTTCGCCAATAATCCCAGTACAGGTACAAAATGTATCCAGTGCACCACCGCGATCCGACCGAGGTGGCGAAGAGGATGATGATGAAGTTATTTCCGTGAGTACCCAGAGCAACGCACAATTGAGGAGCGCTTTGGAGAGTGCATTCCGGGAGTACCGTTCCACACCGCCTGAACTTAGACCACGTCTACCTCGTTTGCCTATGCACAACAAAAACAAGGCGCTGGTGTGTGCTCTAGATTCGCAGCTGTCAAACTGCTTTGACAGCAGCAAAGACCTTGCCGATACTCACTCGATATTGTACTGTGGAGCTGTGGCGGCATGTCGTGTAGCTCACGTCAAATTTCCCAACAACGACAGAGCTACACGACAAAAATTAGCTGCTCCAGCTTGGCAGTGCAGGATTGAGCGGCGTATCGGTGAGGCTAGGGCACTCATCGGCAAGTTAATCTGCTTCAGGGAGGGCAATACTCGCCCTAGAGTGATGCGTTTTGTGAGGCGGGCGTTCTCGGGAACTGATGTTAGTTTTCGAGATTACTTGGCCCGCGTCACAGAGCGTATCGACTTCCTGAAGCAGAAGATCTGTGCATGGGCAAGTCGTATTCGTCGGTACAAGCGGCGAGTGGAGCGGTACACTCAGAATCGCACATTCCAAAGCGATGAAAGGTGGGTATATAGGGCTTGGGAGCGACTGGACCAAGGTGTGACTGACACGTCCGTTGCCTAACTGGAAATCTCCAGGGCCGGACGGACTGCACAACTTCTGGATCAAGTGGTTCCAAAGATCACACGCTCGCTTGGCGTCCCAGTTTCAATCAGCATTAGAGTCAGGGTCACTGCCCCAGTTCTTGACAACAGGAATTACCCACCTGCTCCATAAATCAGGTAGTACTGCGGAGCCCAAAAATTATAGACCAATCACTTGTTTACCAACGGTCTATAAATTTCTTACATCCATTTTGAGAGCTAAAATCAACCAACATATTGAGAGTAATACTATCATGTCTGCCTCTCAGAATGGATGTAGGAACGGGTCCCGCGGCACTAAGGAGCTGCTCCTCATTGATATGGCCATTAGCCAACAGGTTCGCCGCTCCCGAAAGAATCTGTCTACTTGTTGGATAGATTATAAGAAGGCCTATGATTCCGTGTCTCATACATGGCTCATGAGGGTGCTGGAGTTGTACAAAGTAGATGCAACTCTACGTACCTTCCTGATGTCATGTATGGGGCACTGGAGAACGGTTCTTCGCTATCCAGGATGTCGACAGATCCAAGGGAACAGCGAACCGATAAGGATCGAGCGTGGTATTTTCCAGGGTGATAGTCTGAGTCCATTGTGGTTTTGTCTAGCCTTGAACCCTCTCAGCACACTGCTGGAGCGATCAGGTCTAGGCTATCTGCTGAGGAAAGATGGTCAGGTCATATCTCACCTTCTTTACATGGATGATCTGAAACTCTTTGCCCCCAACAATTTGCAACTGATGAAGCTACTGAAGGTAACAGAAACTTTCAGTAGCGCCATCAGGATGGAATTTGGTGTGGACAAATGTGCAGTCATGCATGTAAAGCGAGGGGAGATTATGGAATCCGTGGGAACCCAACTCTCGGATTCCATACACCTTAGATCCCTCTCCTCAACAGAAACCTACAAGTATTTGGGTATGTCGGAAGCGTTAGGCATTAACGTAACTGGCATGAAGCAATCGTTGAAGGAGCGCTTCTTTGGCCGCCTGAATAAGGTGCTAGGCAGTCTCTTGTCAGGCGGAAACAAGGTGCGCGCCTTCAACGGTTGGGTCATGCCGGTTTTGATGTATTCCTTCGGCATACTCAAATGGACTCAGACGGAACTTGATGCCCTGGATAGGAGGGTACGCACACTGTTGACTGCAAATCGAATGCATCACCCACGGTCGTCGGTGATGAGACTGTATATCCCGCGGAAGTGCGGGGGTCGTGGCTTCTTAAATGCTAAGACCCTACACAACCGTGAGGTATGCAGTCTCAGGGAATACTTCCTAGAAGCCGACGGGGTGATGCACCGAGATGTGGTCTCAGTGGACAAGGGCCTCACCCCGCTCTCCCTGGCTAACGAGAACTGGCGCAAGCCTAAAGTATTAGACACTAATGACCGCAAGGAGGAATGGCAAGGCAAGGAGCTTCACGGACGCTTTTACCGGGCACTACATGGCCCGGATGTAGACTTCTTAGCGTCCGTATCCTGGCTGCGCTTTGGTGACCTCTTCGGGGAAACCGAAGGTTTTGTCTGTGCAATAATGGACGAAGTTATGATGACGAATAACTACCGGAAATACATTGTGAAAGATGGCACGGTTGACATATGTCGGGCATGCCACCGTCCGGGAGAATCGATCCGACACATTATTTCTGGGTGTTCTAGTCTGGCTAACGGAGAGTACTTGCATAGACACAACCTTGTTGCCAGGATTATCCACCAGCAACTTGCTTTGAAGTACAACCTTGTGGAATCAGAAGTGCCATACTATAAGTATGCGCCCGACCCAGTTCTCGATAATGGTAATATCACGTTGTATTGGGATCGACCTATCACCACTGACAGGACTGTTGTTGCCAATAGGCCTGACATTGTGGTCGAGATCGATTGGAGCGTCGCACAATGATTGTTGATATAACGGTCCCGCATGACGATAACCTCGTGAAAGCAGAAAAAGATAAACAATTTAAATATCTAGATCTGGCTCGCGAGGTTGTTGACATGTGGGACGTGAGTACAGCAGTCATTGTGCCGATAGTCGTGTCGGCCAATGGCTTAATAGCCAAGAGCCTCGACCAATATCTTAGGAGGCTTTCGCTTGGCAGCTGGATCAAGGGCTTGATTCAGAAAGCAGTACTTCTGGACACGGCACGTATTGTTAGGAGGTTCCTCTCTCAAGAGCCCTGACCACCGGCAGCTCGGACCCTGTTCCCAGCGCTGGTGGGCTACTATTTTTATATTTTTAAATGTTTTTATTTATATTGTTTTTATATTAGGAATATTTAAAAATTTAAAAATATGTCATAAAATAAACGAAATAATTTATTTATTTATTTATTTAGGTTAACCAACAATTGTTTACACTATGTACATTTCTGACTTAATGACTAGAGTAACATTTACAAGTGCAACAATTAATTACAGGTTAACACCACATGCACAAAAAAACGGTTTAACTTAACATATTTATAAATTATAGACATTAGAAACTTATACAAACAAAGAATAATTAAAATATTAATAAAGAAACTATCAAATCATTAATTAATAACTGTTGTATACAAACTATAAAGAAAAAGATATCGGGATGTAAAATTACTGATTAAAAATTATAATTGATTAAATTGTGATTAATTGATTGGATTATGAATAAATATAACGACCCTGGATTGATAAGAAAATAAAATAAAATTAAAAGAATAAAAAACAAACAAAGAATAAACCAAGAAACTAAAAACAGGTTCAAAATAAAATTAAAATAAAATTAACTCAAAACTAAAAAAAAAAAAACGGAATTAAAATCAAAATTAAAATTAAATTAAAATTAAAATCAAGATTAAAATTATATCGAAATTAAAATCAAAAATTAAAATCAAAATTAAAATCAAAATCTAGTTTAAATTAAATTAAATTAAATCAAATTAAATCGCCATTGGATTATTTACAAAAGCTCGAAGGAATTTATTTATACTTTCGTGGTGTATATCTACTAAGTCACTGTGGCCATTAAGGATCTTGCACAATCTAGGTATCGGAGAATTCGCACCAAGCACTGACTTTCGAAATGGCGGACACAGGGGTGTTATCTTAGTTATAATAATTTTAATCAAGCTCAAAAATATACCTCTCAACAACCCTCTGCAAATGACTCATTCTGCAGATATTGCAAGAAATCCGGGCATATTTTAGAAAAATGCCAACTCCGCGAATATAATCATAAAAAATTTAATAACCAAAATAGATTCTCTCCTTCAAGTGCGCAGCCAAGCACATCTAATTTTAAACCTCGTATTAATGCAGTAACCGAAACAGAAAGTTATGACACTGTTGACAATTTAAACTAAATAATGTCCCGAATAAGCGTCGCACGGGACAGATAAACTCCATAATAGACGACGCCAAAATTCAAACAACCTTCATGACCCATGGACAGGGTAACCAGCCTCAAACTCGTGGTCATTTCGTTAGAGTCAAGCAACAGGGTAACCAGCCCCAAATCGTAGACTCTAAATCCTTCATGACCCATGGACAGGGTAACCAGCCCCAAACTCGTGGTCATTCCATTGGAGTCAAACAACAGGGTAACCAGCCCCAAATCGTAGAATCTAAATCCTTCATGACCCATGGACAGGGTAACCAGCCCCAAACTCGAGGTCATACCGTAGAAGTCAAGCAAGTCTACGGTTTGAGGCTGGTTACTCTGTGTAACCAGCCTCAAACCGTAGACTTCATTCAAAAATCAGAAAATAAAAAACACATTAGTAAAGAAATATATGAATTCACATCCAATATACCAAATAAATACTTACCTTATATAAAAGTGAATTCTCCTGTGTCCTCCAATGATCTATCCCTCCTCGTCGATACTGGCGCATCCATAAGTATAATTAAAAAATCAGTTATTGATAACATGCCTGTTATTAACGAATCGATTAAATTCAAAATCAAAGGTATCGATTCAACCACTGATAATCCCCTATGTACATTAGGACAGATCCCTATAACCATTTTTACACATGATAAAACTCATAGTGACTGTAAATACCTAACACATATTCAATGTAGTTAATGAATTAAGTATACCCTACGATGGTATTGTCGGCAACGATTTATTCAATTCCATGAGTGGCCAAATTAACTATGATGAAGGTGTGTTGCATTTAAAAGATATTATGCTTAAAATGCATTTCAATGAACCCGTTTATACTATTGCACCACGCAGTGAAACCATAATCGAATGTACTGTACTGTATGTATGTAATGTACTGTACTGTACTGCAAATCCAGAAATCAAAGAAGGTTTAATAATCGACCAACATATTTCCCAAAATCTATTAATAGCAAACTGTTTAGTTCAAGTTAAGAGTAACAATCGTGTTAATATTTCCATTGTTAACACCTTAGAAGAACCTATAACCATTAAATCTGATCTTAAATTGCATTTAAAGCCGTTCAAACTAAACGCTTCAGTCTTCATCGGTACCGTAGCCGAACCTAATACTCGTGAACGCACAGAAGAAGTTCTACAGCAGCTTCGCGTGTCCCATCTTAATCCAGAAGAAACTGAGGCATTATACTCTGTTTGTTCTCAGTTTTCAGACATTTTCCATCTACCCGACGACCAGTTAACCTGCACTGATGCAATAGAACATAAAATTAAAACCACGTCTGAGAGCCCAATTCATGTTAAGACATACAGATTTCCCGAATGCCACAAGAAAGAAGTTGATTCTCAAGTTGAAAAAATGCTGAGACAAGGTATAATAAAACCTTCTATGTCCCCATGGTCCTCACCAATTTGGGTAGTACCCAAGAAGCTCAATGCTTCCGGTGAAAGAAAATGGCGCGTTGTAATCGATTACCGTAAGCTTAACGACGTGACCATCGGCGATTCCTATCCTATCCCAAACATAGCCGAAATCTTAGATCAATTAGGCAAGTGCAAATATTTCAGCACATTAGACATAGCTTCCGGTTTTCATCAAATAAACATGTCTCCTGACGATTCCCCCAAAACAGCATTTTCAATCCCAACAGGGCATTACGAGTTCACACGTATGCCGTTTGGACTAAAGAATGCACCGTCACCCTTTTAGAGATTAATGAATTCCGCGTTATCTGGTCTTCAAGGCATCCAATGCTTCGTTTATCTTGATGATATCGTAATTTACTCATTTGACATCCCTTCTCACATAGATAACCTAACTAACGTATTTTATAGACTCCGTCAATTCAGTTTAAAACTACAACCGGACAAATGTGAATTTTTAAGAAAGGAAGTTTCATACCTAGGCCATGTCATTACTGACAAAGGCGTAAAACCAAATCCTGAAAAACTAAGAGCGGTTCATGAATTCCCTATACCAAAAACTCCCAAGGACGTAAAATCATTCCTCGGTTTCGTCTCTTATTATCGCAGGTTCATCTCTGTTTTTTCAAGCATTGCGAAACCTGTAACAAATCTGCTGAAAAAGAACGTAGAGTTCGTTTGGTCAAACGAACATCAATTATCCTTTGAAACCCTAAAAAATAAATTGACTACAGCTCCGCTATTGTCATATCCTGATTTCTCCAAACCATTCCTTCTCAGCTGTGATGCATCCAATTATGCAATCAGCGCTATTCTTTCCCAAGGCGAAATAGGCAAAGATAAGGCCATCGCCTATGCTTCCCGTACACTCAACAAAAATGAGTGCAATTATAGTACAACTGAAAAAGAATTACTTGCAATTCTTTTCGGCTGTAAAACCTTCCGTCCTTACCTCTATGGCAGAAAATTCACAATAATTACTGACCATCGTCCATTACGTTGGCTATTCAACCACTCTGACCCCAGTAGTAAACTCCAGAGATGGAGATTAAAATTGGAGGAATATGAGTATGAAATAATATATAGGAAAGGGAAACTAAATAACGCCGCTGATGCCTTATCCCGCTATCCTATAACTAAATCTGTCAATCCTATAAATCCTATACCTAGTACTTCTAATGAAAATTTAAACTCACCTGATTATGACGAAACATCGAATCCAGATGTTCTTCCAGCTGCTTCTCCAGACGATTTAATCCAACTTGAAGACCTCACAGATCCCCTTATTCAACCTACAAGCTTACCAGAGTTAGGTAACCTTGATGATCTAGATAATATAATAAATGAAAACTTACCCTCAACTTCCACTAATCATCCAAACCCAACATCACCACCTGATGTCTCGAGCCCTAGTAGCTCTAGTACCCTAGATGGTAATTACTCAGAATTCCTTAAAACCACTGCTAAGGATTTTAATCCTAACGTTACCATAATATAACATAATGAAAGTCTATCCAAAACTGATAAAAAATATATCATCATCCCTACATCTATAGATATGGACGAATCCGTCCCATATACTCAAGAAATCATATCCAATATTCCTAATTTGAGCGAATTTTCATTACTAGAAAGAACATTACATTCCTTCCTTAAATATGAATTTGAAAGTTAAATTTATTATTTCATTTTCACCAAGGTCAATCAATCAAGTGTCCTAAATCCGTAAGAAATGAGTTAGTTGTCAACCTTACAGGGCAAAATAACCCTCAAATAGCTATATCTGATTTTAATAATCCTTTCGATACCCATCAATATATCAAACTATATAATATGATTCTATATTTATTTCACAACTCAGAAATGACTATACACATTTATAAGAATACTATTATCTACCCATCATTGAGTGAAGTCCCTAAAATTATGAAAGAAAATCATGATCTCCCTATAGCCGGTCACTTAGGTTCCGGTAGAATGTTGAAACGCATTCAAGAAAAGTACTACTGGAAAAACATGAGATTAGACATCGAAAACTACGTAAAGAAATGTCCGCAATGCCAAATTAATAAAGCCCTCAGGAGAACTAATGGTGCCCCTATGCAAATCACATCTCTTTCCACACGGCCCTTTGAACGTGTAGCTTTCGATATAGTAGGACCACTACCAGAAGCCGGCAACGATAAATATAAGTACATATTGACTCTCCAAGATGACCTCACCAAATTCTCAGCCGCTTATCCAATTACTAACACTACTGCTGAGGAAACATGCGAATGTTTAACAATTCTGACAGACCAAGGCACCAACTTCACGGCCGAGTTATTTAAACAAACGTGTAACTTATTAAAAATAAAACAATTATGGTCCACCCCGTATCACCCTCAGACTCAAGGTGCTCTCGAGAGAAGTCACTCCACCTTAAAAGAGTACCTAAAATCTTATGTAAACGAGCAACAAAACAACTGGCCCCGCTTTGTGTACACAGCTATGCTTGCGTACAACATTCAGCCAACAACAGCCATTCATTCAACCACTCATTTCTCTCCCTATGAGCTTGTATTTGGAAACAAACCCTATATACCGAATTCCATCTACGAGGAAACTGCAGGCACTACTTACCCTGAATATGTCCGCATACTCCAATTAAATATAAAGTCGGCGATCTTGTTTACCTTAAAATCACTTACGCCTTACAAAAGCTCTTTCACATATATGGAAAGGCTCGTCCGAAAATCGTGAAAATCCACGGCAACAATACCGCGTCACTATTGATTAACAGACGTCACGTCAAACACCATTTTGACGAATTTAAATTAGCAACTAGTAATGAACCATAGTATATATATAACTTAGTTAATTTAAATTACCTTTCCTTACAGAATTGGTTACATTTATCCTACCCTGGCGTCAAAGAATCAAGGATATATCCAGCCAGCATCAGACGACGCAGGCATATATTTTGACCCAATTGGTTCTCTAAAAATAACTGATGATACTGTAGATATTATCATCCCTATAGATATCTCTTTCATTCAACCACATTTAGATAACATAAGGGATATCCTAAGAACTTCTAAATTCCTATGTAATCAAAGCAATGCATACTATGAAGGCGAATGTCACTATTTGTTTCAACCATTGTCATCCCGTTATTCTGATATAGTTTTTAGAGACTTTGATTCTATTTCCCATGTTATATCTAAATCTTATAAAAGATTTGCTTGGTTTGGTGGAATCGGCTCAGTAATTAAACAACTGTTTGGAAATATGGACCAAAATGATGCCGAAAATCGTAATGCCATTCAAACTTTAGAGAATGATCAAACTAAATTGGCAACCCTCATGAAAGAAAACATGATGGTTACAACGTCCACACTATTGTCTCTTAAAGAAGTTATTGATAAAATAAATGCTAATGAAGTTAGCCTTAGTTATGCCATTGATACTCTAAACCAGGAAATGGCCAATTTAACACTAGTTTCCAACAAACTATTAATTAGCTCTAAAATATCGGGACTGTCGAATATTTTAGAAAGTAGTTTATTAACCCTATCATTTAAGTTAGAAGATATAGTTAATGCTATTATGTTTAGTAAGTCCAATATGTTATATACATCTATTATTACCCCTAAACAATTGTTTTCAGACCTCGTGGGTAACTATAGATTTCTCCCTAGTTCTAAGCAATTACCTGTACCCTTAATCTTAGACAATATCCATATTCTAGAAAACATATCCGATGTATCCAGTTATTATGCAAATAACAAAATAATATTTGTATTAAAAATGCCTTTAGTAAATACTAAAGAATTCGATTTATATCATACTACACCTTATCCTATTGCCCTTAAAACTGTAAACGAAACATTGTATTCTACGATAATACCATCCACTAAATATTTGGGCATAACCAAAGATAAATCATCTTATTGTAAATTGAATTCACTCACTACCTGTAAAGTTATAAATACGCAATATTATATTTGTGAAATTTCCAATGTATACTCCACGTCAGCCGTACCAATATGTAAAACTGAGGTTATTTCAAAAGCTCTGACTTCCGTTCCGCCTCTTTGCAGAACTGAATTCATTAGTGGTAATTTTGAAACCTTTCAAAATTACATAGCAATCAGTGGATATACATGATTAGCCAAAATTCTAAAATAACAATAGAATGTAATAATCAAGATTTATCTGAATCTTCTATTTCCGGCACTGGTATACTAACTATACCAGACAACTGTATTGCCTATTGCAACGACAATAAGTTAATACCTAAACATAACATTGAAATAAAATTAAAGCCAATAGTATTGCACTTCGAATTAATTAATGATACGTGTTTGTAGTTCCACCACATATTTAAAAGAAAATATTAAAGTTCCTTACGTTAATTTAAAAAAACATTAATAAGTTAGACTCTCTCTTCTCAAATTATAATAAAGTAACTGATCAAATTAAAACAAACCTTAATGGAGTAATTGAAAAACCTCATATTGTCCTTGACGGTAACTATTATTCCTATACTACTGTTATTAAAAGCCTAGTTATAATCTTAGTTATTTCCTATAAATTGTATTGTTATTTAAGTTAGCTAAGAAATCTAGATGTACCCCTTTACCTGATACTCCCGTAGAAATGGCATCCACAGATGTCGAAGATATTCCTGCTCCTCGTCTCCAAATGACCAAAAACCTGAAAAACTTACCTTTCCTTCCGGCGTCAACTTACCTTCCACCCGTAAGTTTCCTCCTAATCGGGGGGCTGTTACATCTTTCATTTGTACCCTTTCTGGTCTACCCAGCAGCCTACGCTGCAATCCTGCTGCTGACGCAGCATCCTCTCATCTCTCTCCCCCCCTCATCACAGTCCATTCAGTCGTTCCCCCCCTCATCACAGTCCATTCAGTCGTTCAGTCGTCTCCCAACCGTCCTACCGTGCACATGTATCTTGCACCCGTGTTTTTATTTTAATATACTAGTTTATTTTAGCCAAAAGCAATTTCTTTTTTAAAAACCTAATCCGGAACCCGGTTCTAACAGTCCGTAATGACAGTCTTCACTTAGATCTCAGAATCCCCACCATTCAGCAATTCATGAAACGTCTTGCAAAGCGTTTTTTCGACTCTTCTATCAAGCATAGGAAACCCCTGATCGCATCGGCCGCCCGATACCACCCATCGCGTATCAGCTCAGTCCGCCGTCCTCGGCATACTCTAGTCACCCCCGATGACGCTATCACCCTCTCACAGGAGAGTAGCAAAGACACCAGCACCGTACGTAGAAAATACAAATACAAACCGGCAACGTACCGACCTCGCCGCCGAGGTCCGGCGCGTAAATCCCGTTCAATCCCCCCCGACCCTTGCTTGAGCCAGCCCGCGATTCTGAGCCAGTAATGTTAAACGAGCCCCTAATTAATGAAACTCAGATCCAGCCTGTCCCCTTGCTGCCCCCAGCGACGCCCTAAGCCGAGGTTCGTACCCCACAGGGGGTGCCCTTAGGCGTGGTCGCTTAGTTTTTAGTTAACATGCCCCTGGCTGGAGGTCTTAGATTCAAGGCATCCACAGGTCTAGTCCGGTTAAGCAGTAGCCAGTCTACTCTAGACTGAACTGCGAGATGCCATTCCCAAAAAAAAAAAGGCATTCGACACAGTCAACGGCAAGCTAGCTATGGGAAAAGCTCTCTCCCAATAAACAGAAGAAAGAAGCTCATCAGTGGTTTTACTCCTCACCAAAACCAGCAGTTTATGCAAATAATTTATTAAATGACAGATAGTGCAAGTCATATTTGACAATACGTCCATAAATATAAAAGAAACCTACACTTTTTAGGAGACCCAAACGCACCCGAAGCGCTCCATCGTTACTGCTCTTGCAGAGTATTCCATATGCAATTCTTACGGTGACGAATTCCTCATGTAACTACCGTACTCACCTGTTATAGATATCCGGATCATCATGATCTTCCTGTCCTTGTCCTATGTTACTTGGGCTCGGTCCAACACGTTTTTTCTTCCATTCTCCTCTGTCACCCGTCACGCTATCATTCACCGATTGTTATATAATTATGATGTAACTAGATAAACTCCAGTGGTGAGAGTGTAAGTGCCACCGCGTACCTAATACGTAACATTTCGGGAAGTACGATTATGTAGCACACATAAGGTTCGGCTATACCATCGCTACATCTGCTCTTCGCGGCCCTAGATTTAACATTAACTAGTCGTATTTGTATGTTCATAAGGTAATTAAAAATATGTTAAGTTATAGAATAAAGGTTAAAGAAAAACACATCTTTTATTAACCCTTGCATCGCATTTGTGATTTTATAATGTGTCGATATTTAGGTCTTTATCAAGATTTTTACTTCTATACTTTATGATGATCTATATTTTCTATGCCGTCCGTTCTAACCTTTTGGGAATACATTTCCCGAATTATGGTGATTAAAAGCTATTCAGTTTAGAATAGAATAGAATAGAATAATCATTTATTCGTTAATAGACAGCAGCAACACAATATAGCAACACATACATATACATATAACAACAAACAGAACAATTAATTAAACAGCTCAACTGCGCTGAGCATGCCCATAACGAAAGGGTAACCAACTCAGCATATGCTGGGTGTAAAACACTCAGCGCTGGTTTAGTTATCCTTACTTCCATTATTAATCATTCCATTTCAACCCCACCTTTCCTGATCTATGGAAAATAGCCGTTGTACGTCCGATTCCTAAAATTGCGAACCCAACTACTGTAAAAGACTTGAGGCCTGTAAGTATTTTACCCTTTTTATCAAAAGTACTGGAAAAAGTAGTTAATGCCCAACTAACTGCATATCTTGAGCAAAATAACATCCTCCCTGAGGCTCAATCCGGTTTTAGGGGGGGGCGTAGTACTGCAACGGCTCTGTTAGATCTTACAGACAACATATTATCAGCTCAAGATGAGGGGTGTTGTACTCTGTTAGTCCTGCTGGACTTTTCTAGAGCATTTGATGCTATTAATTTGAGTCTCTTGCTTTCTAAAATGACATATTATGGATTCGACGCCGCTACCGTTAAATGGTTCGGAAGCTATCTGAGTAATCGTCATCAGCTTGTGGAAATTCGGGATGTGAATGGGTCTAGTGTTTCTTCTAATATGAGCCCAGTGGTAAAGGGGGTTCCACAGGGATCGATACTAGGTCCTCCTTTGTTTATTCTATATAGAGCCGATATTATTAATAGTATAAAAAACTGTAAATTTCATATCTATGCAGACGATATTCAATTATACCTGGCTATTAAACCTGAAGATTATGAGAGTGCAGTAAAACTAGTTAATGAAGATCTGGCAAGGATTGTGGACTGGTCAAGACAGAACTCTCTTCTACTTAACCCGGCTAAAACTAAATTTATGCTTTTCGGATCTAAAGGGCAACTGGGTAAAATAAACAGTAACCTTGCAAACGTGATTGTGATGGGCCAACACATTGATCGTGTGTATGAAGCGAGAAATCTGGGTTTGATTATGGACCAAGGCCTTAATTTCGAGGCTCACATCGCAAGCTGCGTGAGAAATTGTTTTTACCGCCTAAAGGTCCTGTATAAAATGCGCCCATATGTAAACGAGGACCCGCGTACAGCTCGTTGAAAGCCTAGTTTTATCCAAATTAAATTATGCTGATACCGTCGTAGGTCCACGACTACTAGCACGTACCGAAAGACTTTTTCAGCGGGTTCAAAATGCCTGCGCACGTTTTTGCTTTGACGTACCACCAAGGAGCCACTTGACACCATTTTAAACAAGCACAACATTTTCAAAATGAAATCCCGTCGTAAGCTGCACTTAGCATGTCTTCTTTTTGGAGTTATCAAATATAAATGTCCCTCATAACCTGTACTCAAAGCTTACGTGGATAAATAACCACCGGCAGCACAAGGCCAGGCGTTGTGCTCAGCAGCTGGCTACACCACATCACAGAACTGCAGCCTTTCGAGGAAGCTTCCGGTATGCAGCCTCCAAATGTTGGAATAATATTTCTCCACCAATTAGGGACTTAGAAAACATAAATACATTTTTAAGGTAAGGCTTAAGACATTTATAATTCGTTCACAAATTGAATTTAATGATATAAATATTGACAAATCGTTTATCTAATTTAACAATCTAATTATTTTCTAGCCATCATTTACTACTATTTCGAATTTATTTCATAGAAACTCACCGGCAAATAATGTGGGTAGTTGCGCGGCGGTGGTAAATCCATTGTCTGCGATCGCCAGAATCCATGTTTCATTAGCACAATCATCCTTTTGCTCCGACTTCCTTTGTAATTACGTATTCCATTGTGATAACTAGTTTTGTTTTGGAACTTAATGCTCAGCATTATTAGTCTAATAATAAATAATATCAACCAGGCAGTAGTCTCACTCTCACTGAAATGTCATTGCGGTATTGCAATTTTAAAAAATGCATAGGTCGATGCTGCATCGAAGTGCGTCATGTCAATAAACTGTGTTTCGTTTTCGGATAAGTACTTATTTATTTAGCAGGTTTCTTCGTGTCTAATAACTAAACAGTATACATATAATAAAATCGTTGAGACCAAAAAATCTGTACATTGAAGATTAAAAAAAAACCAGCCAGGGTGACTTAAAATAAGTAACTGAACATATTAAAACCATTTTAAAAATTTTTGTTTGTTTGTTTGTTTGACCGCGCATCACGTAAAAACTACTGAACCGATTTTGTTGAAATGTTCACAAATCTATTTATATAAGTTCAGAATAACATTTAGGCTATGGAATAGGTTTTTTTTCGAAAAAGGGGGTGAAAAGGGGGGTGTGGTAAAGTTTGTATGAAAAAAAAATTTAGATTGTTCTAGAATCATCAAACTCAGAATAAATACTTATTAATAAAAATAAAGAAATACCTGTTTTAGCATTTTTTTAAATCTCATCCAGAGACGCAAAAAAGAGGGTTTTGTGTTTAAAATTAATAAACTTCAAACACCCAAAACCAATGAAGTGTAACCCTTTAAAGTTACTACATATACTTCATATCTAATACAGGTAAATATAATTTCTCAGTTTTCTTGAAATTTGATTTTTGAGGTGAATACGCACAAAATAGCGGAACTCAAGAAAATCAGCTTTCCTTGGTTTAAGTAGTTGGTACGAAATGTTTGTGCGCGCATCACGTCAAAACTACTGCATAGATTTCTTTAAAGGCTTCTTCAATATTTAGGCTATATATTATCACGCTACTTCCTTAAGGGGGTAGGCAATTTTGCATTATGTCCGTATACTTCAATTGTTTGACGTTTCAGTCATGACGTAAGTACATCAGAACGGCTATTTGTAGCTAATGTCAACGAAGTAAATAGGCTAGCGGTTTTATGACCGGTCTGTAAACTACGGGGTTGCAGGCTCAAACCCCCCAACATTTTTTTCACTTTTTGTGATTTGTTTCTTTTTTTTTTGGTGCTGTGTGATTTCCTAAGTATATTTCTTATTATTTTTCGTGAAATATTTTTCCAAAAAGTAATAGAGAAGTATGGAAGAATGAATACAATCATGCTGCGCCGACCCCTAATAAATTGGGATAAGGGCAGGAGTATGATGATGATGATGATTTCTCCAAAAAGTAGTATAGCGAACATCAGAAGCCTGATAAATTCACGTGTTCTTGCCGTGCAAGAACTGTGCTGTGCTATTCGCAAAAATCCATTCGCAGTTTAGGTAGATTATATTTACAGCTATATTGTTATTGGCCCCATTCCATGTACCTTGGTGAGAATTTAAGACCTGCCTGGACTGTCATCGAAGGTCTGACGATGGAGACAAAAGGCAGTTGCAAGAGGTCCGCAACAGTTTGTAGCAGCTATATCGTGTTTGGGCTCATTTCATGGACCTTGAGGTCGACGATGGAGACGGAAGGCAGTTGCAAGAGGTCATCAAGAGTTTACAGCATCTAAATCGTGTTTAGGCTCATTTTATGCACCTTGATGAGAACTTTCGACCTAGCTGGAGTATGACTATCATCGAGTGTCTAAGGATGATAACGTAAAAGGCTGTCGAGGGAAGCCCTTATTTGGAAAAACAGAATATTTTAGCGATTAATGCAAATATTAGAAATTAAATTGTTACCTACTTGAATCTATACTATAATATTATAAAGCTTAATATTATAAAGCTGAAGTGAGCTGAGTTTGTTTGGTTGGTTGAACGCGCTAATTTCAGAGACTGGTTCGAGTTGAAAGTATCTATTAGTGTTGGATAGCCCATTTATCGGGGAAGGCAACGTTTATATAAAATCACGCTACAATCAATAGGAGCGGAGCACCAATGAAAAATGTTGCAAAAAAAGGAAAAAATATTCCTTTTGAGATCTTTCGTTGCGTGCGCTGCGTAAACGACTAAAGTTTACCACAATCGTGTATGACGGAATTGTTCCTCTTAAAAAGTTCTATAAAAATCCGCGATAGCATTATTATGTCTATCTTTTAAGGTTGTCTCACACTCTCTCTAACCATCTCTCTGTCTCTCTTATATAACGCAGACGAAGTTGCGCGGGTCAGCTAGTTACTAATATAATTATGTTATCCTCTGTGACAAAAAATATTCATTGTATATTTTTATTTATTACACAATTAGAAACGCCCATTTAATAGAATAACATTATTTATTTACTACCTAGTTAACTTCCGGGAATACTGCCGAAGGTTTTTGAAGGAAACAAGTGAGTCTGATCACGAAGATGGTTTAATCCAGACTAAAAATAACTTGTTAAAATCTAATACATTGTTTCTTAGTGCTAGGCCCTTATCTCTACCGTCGCCGGGCGTTTAGACATAACATACCGCGACTACTGTGAATGCTGCATCAGCAGACGCCGCTCTGGGAGCGCGCCACTAACATGACGTAATATTGGGAGTCTGTACAGCATGCATAACTCCTCCCTCCATAAGTTCGAAATTACCGGAGGGATGATTATCATTACTCCGATCATTTCGGCACAAACAATCTCTTATGGGTTTTCCATACTTACGAGCTAAGAATACACAAATGCTTAAGACTATACTTATATATAACACTAGAGTGCCGACGCTAACACTTTTCACATTTATGAGCTTTTCACTGTTATCTTTCACTTCACTTTTACTAACTTCCAACAGGTTGTTTAGGTGTTGCAGGTTTATTAAATCACTAGTGTCCAAGTTAATGGGCTTCCGTTGTAGGTGTGGCTCGATGGCTGTTACATCAGGTAGATTGACAATTGGTAATTTCGAAGTGACACTGTTACTTGTGCTGGTATGATTAGATTTCAGGGTAACTCTACCAATCTTGACATCGCAGTAACCATCCAAGGTAAGAGAGTAAGTACCTTGTATTTTTTCTTTCTTCATCTCGCTATTGCAGATCTCTGATAGTATGTTTTCGGCTTTACTATAGATAATCCAACGCCTCTTTCCCACAGGCTCTATCTTGAGGGTGTGAATTTCAACTGGTACAGGATTGCAGGAGCTCGTGTTATGAGAGAATCTCATTAATGCGGTTATGCAGGTATCTTCCATTAGCAGCTGGAACTCGTCCTCGTAGCACAGGAACTTCGCCTCGTAGAGTTCTTTGCAAGGCTGGGAGAGCGAGACTACTTCGGACCCTTTTACTAAGAGGTAGGGGTATTTGGGAATTATGATTGTGGTTTGGTTAAAATGGTTGGTAATAGGTATTGGGATTGCTCTGTAGTATACATACATTTCATCTTTAATTATAGGTATTTCTAAAATGAACGTTATTTGACTTCCTTTCGAGTAAGCTTTTATTTCAATACACTGTTCCAGCTTAATTAAGTTATCATAGCTAACTGGGTATACCATTTTATCAGATTTCTCTATAGATTTTAATGATTCGAACAATTCATCAGAGTTTAATAAAGACTGATGTAATATTTTTAATTTGCTGAATGTGACAGGGATTTCAATCTCATTCAAGCGACTGTATAAAAGTTGGAAATTGTGTAAGAATAGATTATAGATATCTACAAAATTATGTATTGCGATATTGATGTTGGTGTGATCAATAAATTTTTCCATTTTCCAAATTTCCTTTTCTATTTGAATATAATTATTCTTGGTAGAGTTCGTTATTTTAACTAAAAGTTTAGACATTTCAGATATTAACGTTACCTTATTTTCTAATGTATGTTGACGTGTTTTTATATTATCAATCATGTTGTCATATCTGATAGCGTCGTCATGGTCTAGGTTACCGGTAATAATCTTAATAATAGATCCTAGAGGATTTAGAATTCCACGTTTAATCTTCATCGATGGGACTAACTGCTTAAATTTTTCAATGCTATTGTTCATGACGTAATCCGTCTGGAGTTTTACATCAAGCGGCTGATAATTTGCGATTTTATTGCCCAAATACTTTTGTGTGTATTCATTAAAGGTTGCGTATTTTTTAATATTAAATTCTAAGTCCTCACGAATCAAACTTAAATCTAAAACCTTAATAATAGTCCACTTATTATAACTTACGCTAGCTTGACCTTGCTTCAGAATCAATACGCCAGGATTCTTATCTATCCTTTGAAGTTGAAGGGTGTGCATCCTGATGGTCAGGGCCAGGAGCACGAGGAGGGACCTGTGGAGGACGTTTAATGTCCTTAAGTGTCACTTTTGTGTCACGATTATTTATTCTAACAGGACAAATATTTCTAACGATTTTACCCAACACTTGTGCCTTTTGGAAACGAGGTTTGTCTTTACTTCGTCCTCTACGTATATAATCCTTTTCGTACATTCTTTGAACAGTATCCCTTTTAAATAGTTTAATCACAGCGTCTGTAAACTGGTTACGGTGTATTTGATCTTTAAAATAAAACAAATATTTAATTTTAGGCTTTAAGTATTCTAGAAGAAATTGTTTTACTAGGCCGGGATTATCTACGGGTAAGTGTATCTCGAAAATTTTCTGTTTATCACGTGATATATCTTTTACTGATAATTGATTTCTGTTCCAGGTAAAAACAAGAACTTGATGGGGTTTCGTGTCTACAGCTTCGTCTAGGATGGGGATGCCGTCTGTATCAATATCGCGGGCTGAATGTATTGTTTCAGGTAATGAGCCTGCTGTGAGGGTACTAGATGAAGATGATCAAACTGGATAAGATGAGTTAATGTCTGAAGGTGATGGGGCTGTCAACGTTTCTGAAGAGTCTGATATTGCTATTGGACTGTCGGGTCTTTCAGTATCACCTACATTTCCCTGTAAAGATGTATTATTATCTTCATTGGTAACGACATTTAATTTTATACGAGACAGGGCATCTGCATTGCTATTTTGTTTCAGTAATTCATCAATTTCATAGTTATTCAGTGACTCGTCTGATGTCATGTTTATTTTACAGGTACTAATGTCATTAAGTTTAGTTGTAGTCATTGGTTCAGTAAATGTAATAGTCACGCTTTTTTGTGAAGCTTTTTGAATAACGGTTGTCGCAAAATAATCCACGCATGTACCTATAGCGCTAGGCATACGTACGTCATTATTGAATTTTTTAAAGTCAATGATTGCGTCACCATTACCAAGGTCAGTTGGTACTTTTACTAGCGTTTCGGTTCGGGGGTCTAAAGTGATTTCACATGCGAGGTTATATACTATGGGTATTTCTGTATCTCGTGTTCGTAAAATTTGCGTTTTCATGTCTATTGTGGCTTCTAACATTTTTAAGAAATCAGAACCAATTAATCCGTCGTATCTCCTATCAACATCGTAAACATAAAACTTGTGCATAAGGGAACTTTTGAAAGTTTTCAGTAAGGGTATGTATATAACTTGGTTGTGTGAGCTACGTGCATGTGTGCTAATAACTTCAAACGGTTCGTTATATTTATAGGCAGAAAAGTATTGATCGGCTTTTCCTGGACTTATGAAACTTCTGGTACTTCCGGTGTCAATAATTAGGCGGGCATCAATTTCCGGAATATAGATGTGAGGTAATCGGTTTATACTGTTGCAATTTAGATGTATTACTTCGGTTGGTAGTTTTCCGAGGCTACTTATCGGAAAATTTACGTATTCATCTTGATTAGTAGGCATGTCGGAAACGGGCTCCACATTTTCTGAGTAGGAATTATTGTCATAGTCGGTGTGGTTGTACATTTCAGTAAGTTGTAAATTATTTTGACAGTCTACGTGATCAGGCTGAAAATCCTGATCTTGGAATATTTGCGTTTCATTATTATCATTAAGTGTGTAAAACAAATGGTCATTATCAGAGTTATTTGTAATCATGTTATTTCTAAGGGGACGGGCAGTTTGCATGGAAACATCAGTATCTTGTGTCTGGGGTAAGTTTCGCTGTGGTTGATGTTGTGGCGGTATACCGAATTTGAATTGCTGGTTTGGTGGATTAAAATTAGGTCTACCCTGTGTGTTATTAAATTGGGATCTAAACCCCTGTTGAGGTACATTACCAAATTTAAAATTGTTCTGGTTCTTCGGATAGCCTGAGAGGTACACTGATTGATAACCTTGAGGTTGTTGCATATTTGGTTTAAAGTAGGTTTGGTTTGGTACACCAAATCTATAGTTATTATTGAAACCAGGCCTAGAATTATTTTGGGGCAAATGCGGAACTCCAAACTTGAAGTTTTGGTTAGCCGGATATCCGAAATTATTTAAGACCGGAACATTAGGTTTTATTGGAGACTGGAATTCCAAACGTTGTAAGTTATTATTACTAGTTGAAGGATGCGGGGCTGATTTTGTATTATTTTTCGCGTTATATTGAAATTGAAAATTGACCTCTTACATGACGACACTGAGCGCATTTTCCAAGCTCGTACAATTTCTAAGTCTTACAATTCTGATTAAATCTTCAGATAGATTATATAAAAACACGTTGAGAGACAAATTACTGTAAATCACCCTTTTTGCAGCTTTCATCTCCTCATTAGCAAGCAAATTGACCTTGGAGAACAGAGTGCTACGTATTTGTTGGATTCTGTTACAAAATTCCAAATAAGATTCATTAGTTTTAATTTTTAAATTTTCTAACTCAATAGCGACGCAGTCCTCTGATCTGGGGTCACCAAAATGTTGGATAAAAATAGATCTTAGTTGTTCCCATGTAGTTATGTCCTCTCTTTCATTTAATAGAGCCGCTGCTCTACCACACAATCTACTAGTGATGGCGTGGAAATTATAAGTTGACTGAATAGCATTATTGGGGCCGCTAAAGTTTCTTAAAATGTACTCACTTTTCCTTAAAAACAAATTCAAAATATCTTTGTCACCATCAAACTTGGAAATTAGACTTAAAATATCCTTAGGGATCATTTGGAAGGCTTCCCCGGCTTGATTCGGCATTTTTATTATCAATATAATCTACTTAACAAAATAAGATACAAATCCTAATATGAAATTATCTTAAAATAGGCCTGCCAATTTGTGTGCAGAAGTTAAATAACTTTTAAAGATTTGAGTTTAAAGAGTTAATTTAACCAAATTAATCTACTTAGTGAAAATTAATCTTAAAATTAGCTTAAAATAGGCCTGCCATTTTTGTGCAGAAGTCAAATAACTTTCAACGATGTGAGTTTAAAAGTTACACAATTAAGTCCTACTGGAGCAACACAGGAAATAACAAGGACGAGACAGGATAGTAAAAAGGTCTACTCACAGTCCGCTCGATCCCATGCCTACCCGTAGAGCTGCTCGTGCGTGGACAGGAATCTTCAAAACCTCGGCGCCAGATGTGTTTAACTTATTTCTTTGGTTCGAGGATACCCGCGAGCCGCGCGCGACACCAATTTTTGTGTGTTCGAACACAGCCTATACAGCGGATATCCTACCGGCTGCGCCAGTTAACTTCCGGGAATACTGCCGAAGGTTTTTGAAGGAAACAAGTGAGTCTGATCACGAAGATGGTTTAATCCAGACTAAAAATAACTTGTTAAAATCTAATACATTGTTTCTTAGTGCTAGGCCCTTATCTCTACCGTCGCCGGGCGTTTAGACATAACATACCGCGACTACTGTGAATGCTGCATCAGCAGACGCCGCTCTGGGAGCGCGCCACTAACATGACGTAATATTGGGAGTCTGTACAGCATGCATAACTACCTACTACCCTCATCCGTGTGTCACTGCGGGGGGCCTACTGAAAACCAGCGCTGAGTGTTTTACACCCAGCATATGCTGAGTTGGTTACCCTTTCGTTATGGGCATGCTCAGCGCAGTTGAGCTGTTTAATTAATTGTTCTGTTTGTTGTTATATGTATATGTATGTGTTGCTCTATTGTATTGCTGCTGTCCATTAACGAATAAATGATTATTCTATTCTAAACTGAATAGCTTTTAATCACCATAATTCGGGAAATGTATTCCCAAAAGGTTAGAACGGACGGCATAGAAAATATAGATCATCATAAAGTATAGAAGTAAAAATCTTGATAAAGACCTAAATATCGACACATTATAAAATCACAAATGCGATGCAAGGGTTAATAAAAGATGTGTTTTTCTTTAACCTTTATTCTATAACTTAACATATTTTTAATTACCATAAGAACATACAAATACGACTAGTTAATGTTAAATCTAGGGCCGCGAAGAGCAGATGTAGCGATGGTATAGCCGAACCTTATGTGTGCTACATAATCGTACTTCCCGAAATGTTACGTATTAGGTACGCGGTGGCACTTACACTCTCACCACTGGAGTTTATCTAGTTACATCATAATTATATAACAATCGGTGAATGATAGCGTGACGGGTGACAGAGGAGAATGGAAGAAAAAACGTGTTGGACCGAGCCCAAGTAACATAGGACAAGGACAGGAAGATCATGATGATCCGGATATCTATAACAGGTGAGTACAGTAGTTACATGAGGAATTCGTCACCGTAAGAATTGCATATGGAATACTCTGCAAGAGCAGTAACGATGGAGCGCTTCGGGTGCTCGTTCATTATTGTCAGTGCTGTAACGATCACGCGTTCATAGTTCAGCAGGACTGAGCGGCACGCGCACTCACACGAGCGGGTCGTGCGCGTCGTGCGCGTCGTGTGCGTCGTGCGCGTCGTGCGCGCGCTCCGTGCCCGTCAGCAGCGTGACGCTCTCGTCCGCGTCGTGCGCCACGCTGGCCAGCGCGTCGGCCACGCTGGCGGCGCGCAGAGGCCGAGGGTCCACGCCCGCCAGCTGCTCGTACGCGTGCAGCAGCTCCTCCGGCACGTTGTACAGGATCAGCAGCTGCTCGTCCATCTTGAACTTCTTGATGAGACGCTCCAGCACCTGCGCGGCGGCGTAGTCCAGCAGCGCGTGGTGCTGGCAGTCCAGCAGCACGGCGCGCGGGGCGGCCTGCAGCCCGGCGCGGCACACGCGGCGTGCCAGCAGCTCGGCCGACACGTACAGCACGCCCAGCGCCGCGCGCACGCGCACCACCTCGCCGGCCGACGTCTTCACCGTGTGCACGTGCACGGCGGGCCGCATGAGCTGGCGCAGCAGCACGGCCAGCGACGCCAGCGCGCCCGCCAGCACGGCCAGCTCCACGGTGCGCGCGATGCTCACGCAGAACGTCAGCGCCAGCACCGCCAGCTCCAGCCGGTCACGCCGCCACAGCCGGAACACGATGCGGAAGTCGATCTGTACGCGAAATAAGCACACATTAACGTAAACTAATCGAGCCATTTCCCAGGGGAATGGACAGAAACTATTAAACGCTACGTGTTAAGATTCTTGTCTCAACCGCGAATGTGAATAAATAGGGAATAGGCATGTAATTTTTTCTTCACTTAAATTAATAAAATACAGTACTATCAATCCAAGAAAAGTATTAAAAGTTAAGTTCAACTACTGCTTGTCGCACAAATATAATATTAAACTTCTGCAATTTTCTACGACAGTTCAAACGTCCGTAGCTGTCGCGGCCATGATGTGACGTCATTATCCACAATCTGCCTTGTTTACATCAAATTTTTTTGGCCTTAATAAAATAATTTTACCACTTGTATGTGCTATAATCAAGTAAAAGTTGCAATAACAATATTATAATAAAATGTTAGTGAAACTTTTAGCACTTTTCAAATAAAAGTGTTTTTTTGACTCAATGGACTTTGACGTAAATACCGGCGTTATTGAGGACGGTGTGTTTTGACAGTGCATACCGTTTTACCAAAAACATGCGACATAAAACAGTAAATTGTAAAATAAGTGCTGTATTAGAAACTTAAACAAGTGTACCACAATATTTTTATGCGCCAATACAAGGCATTTTTCATAAATAAAAAGAGTTTTTTATTTTATGCATATTCCCTATTGCAGCGTCTCCATCTCCTCACTAGTCATGCAGTCACCACTATAGCTGCCTTTTCTTCTACCATACGTCAAACCTTACAAGATTGCCCAAGCACTATAACTTTGCCAGGCACGTCACTTTTCACAAATATTTAAAAAGCCGGCAACATTTTTTAGTTGCGCTTATTATTTAAACTTAGGGCGAATTTTGACTAAGTCTCTGGCAACATTACGTAACGGACTCTGCCTAATGTCACATAAGTCGGCTGTAAAACCGTGTCGAAATTGGTAGTCTATTTTGCGGGCCGAAACTCGTGTGAAAAACTTTTATTAAAACTCGATTTCTAATTACAGCAGAAATTAAAATTTTAAACCACTGTTCATTTGTAATAAATCAACAAGGAAGATCGAATATACAAAGCGAAATCTCTGCTGGTGGTGGTGGACAATGTTAAATCAGTTTTTCAGAAGTAGTTGTTACATCTTTGCCCACCAAAATATTACCGTTAGGGTTGTCACCTCAACGTCAAATTGCATCACAGATAAGCAGGTACTTTTCTTTTAGTAAATTCGTAATATAATGTTGATAAAACAAGAGTCTACAATGTATTACAATAATAAATAAATAAATACATGTGATAAAAATAAAAATTTCGATGTAAAAAGTACAATGAAACAATTGCAAAATAATTAGGGTGACTAAAAATTTGCAACATAGTTACAAGAAAAAAGAAAAACATTTGGATCGAAAGCATACAGTAATGTCATAATATACCAGTAATGGATATTATGGCTTGATAATATATTATGGCCTTTAAACTAATAAAAAAAGTCTCTGAAAATGTTGACAAAGGTATTAACACCTGTGCAGTGTTCTTCGATATGAGCAAGGCGTTCGATTTTGTTGATCATGAAATTTTGCTTCAAAAAGCCTACGCATACGGTATTCGCGGTATAGCACATAAATGGTTACAAAGTTACCTCACAAATAGACAACAATACGTAGAAATCAATAAAATTAATTACGAGAATATAGAATTCGCTTACAAATCTAATCTCACACATAACAGGGTCGGTGTCCCACAAGGTAGTATATTAGGCCCACTTCTATTCCTACTCTACATCAACGATTTGCCTAACGTGACCAGCTATCACTGTACCCTTTTTGCAGATGATATATCGTTAGTAATTCCACAAAAACCTAATACTACATTTGATGACTACAATAAAGAAGTTAACGAAGCTGTTCAAAGCATTATAAAATGGCTAGAGTCCAATAATTTAAAAGTTAATATAGAGAAGACTAGAATAATTCAATTTTACAATAGAAAACAACATAATTACAAACTAAATATCTCGTACAAAAACAATAACATAGCACAATCCGATAGTATAGTTTTCCTTGGGATGTCATTAGATAGTCAGATCTCATGGAAATTACACATAGATAAAATCTGTAACAAAATAAACAGGTATGTTTACGCTCTATGGCGTCTTACACGTATATCCAGCAAAAGAACTGCATTACAAGCCTATCATGGATATGTAGCCTCTAACCTACGATATGGTATTATATTATGGGGTGGCTCAGTAGAATTTAATAGAGTATTCCTGGCGCAAAAACAGTGCATTCGCGCGCTTTGTAATGTGGATTCATTAACTTCATGCAAACCATTGTTCCAAAAGCTAAATTTATTAACAGCACCGTCCATGTATATATTTGAGTCTTGTATTTTCGTAAAAACACATCAGTACCTATACAAATCGTTTGGTGAATATTGTAATTTTAATACCCGTTATCCCAATAGCTTTCCCTTGCCAAACATAAAAACTGATCTATATAGAAGAAACTGTTACCCCATGTCAATTAAATTATTTAACAAATTACCTAATGAAATAAAAGACCTACCCATTAGTTTATTCCGAAAAAAATTGTACGCCTGGTTAATCAATAAATGTTTCTACACAACCCAGGAATACCTTAGTTATAAGAATAGAAAATTATTATAACACCTCACTAAGTTCCTATTCTAGTGCAATAATAGATAGATAAGTTAGTACCTATGCATATATATCACCCATTTCGTTTAATGGTTATTCTAAGCTTTTATTTTATATTTCGTATACCAGAAATGGTTAATATGAGGATCCTCAATGTTATATTATGCAATGTAACATTTATGTACCATCTATTTACCCATATTATGCGAATAAATTATTTGATTTGATTTGAATAATCATAATATAACATTGTTTGTTCTAAAATACTGCTAATGTCATGATATTTTGAGATTAATCTTTAAGAGCGAACTATTTGATCGGCACGTACCTGCGTACACCGTACTGATGTACAATAAAAAAGACTGGTGGAATACATAACCTCCTCCTTTTTTAGAAGTCGGTTTTAAGTGGTTCCCTGGTTTTTTCGTTAACTTTAATGAAAAATGACGAAAATATCGTTGCTACTTTGCCCACTCAAATGTGACAGGCAATATGAACGTTTTAACGTTTAGTATTAAGGTCCTATGCTATGATAGATTGATTATTTTTCTACAATTATCCCTAAACCATATGTTCTAGTCATGGTTATGTTATGTTATGGTAGAAAATACCGAAGTTTCAAAAGTTTCTGCAAAATGGGCAAACTTAAATTTGGCCCGCTGAACAAATTGAGCTTTTTAGCACATAAATACTTACTTTCTTGATATTATTATATATCCTATGCTAAGAACAGTACATTTAAATATCGCGTAGCACAATCACACATTAAAAATATTATTACTTTTTTAAATACTTATTTAAAGTTTAATCCAACATTTTGGGAAATTTGGGCGAAGTTGTACGGTTTGACGGTACTTACCGGTAAGGAGAACCCCTCATCCGGAAACTTATAAAAAAACAAGCCAAGTGCGAGTCGTACTCGCAAATGGGTTCCGTAACTTCAGTAGCACCTCTTGATCTAACAATATGTTATTATTATTTCCTTTATTTATTTCTTAATAAATTAATTACATTTTTAAATATTCTTTACAAAAAATATACATAAAAACATTTAAAAATATAAAAAATTGTAGCCCACCGGTATCGGGAACAGGGTCCATGCTACCGGCGGTCAGGGCTCCAGAGAGAGGAACATTATTATTATTATTAAGCCTGTATTGCCAACACAATATACATACTTTAAAATTTCATTTATCATGCAATTAACTAAAATTTAAAACATTAAATTGTAAATTTACATTAACATTAAATTCGTTATAATTATTATATTAAATTGCAATTATTATTAAAAGTCATTTGATTTTAAAATTAACATTAAATTCATTTTTATTACAATTGCAATTTTATTATTATCATTAAATGTTTTTACTATCATTAATTTATATTATTATTGGATTGGGCGTCGGCGTGTCTTTGCGACACGAAGGCCTCCTCCAGCTCTTTCAATTTTGCTCTTGTTTGAGTTAACTTGTGCCATAAAGGACCCGCAAACAAATTAAAAAATAATATCCAAAGACGTGCGTGCGTGTTTGACGCTAGTCTTATTAATATTCTTTTAAGATGCAACGTATGTCCGCATAACTACAAAATATCTAGGAACGCGCGCGCCTTAACATTAAAAGTAGGCATGATCTATCGATCGTACTCGTAGTATAGACTCCCGCGTCGTATAGGACGACATTTATGTTAACGGAAAAGTATGTAATCCATCACTGTTGTTGTCAACTGACCATGCTGCTTTGAAGTGGCTATTACAGTTCAAGAATCCAGAGAGGCAAGTGGCACGATGGATTGAACTGCTACAAGAGTTTGACTTCGTAACTGAACAACGCAGTGGAAGAACTCACGGTAACGTAGACGCCTTGTCTTAAAGACTGTAAGCACTGGCAAGAGGCTAAGGAAGTAGTGCCCGTGAGGATGCTTTGAACAATTCTCAGCGATGAAGGAAGGAAACCCAGATGGATTATGGTCGGAAATGCAAACACCATATAAGATCATACGAGATATTATATTTGAACACGTCCGAGCACATACAGTATCGCAGTAAAAAAAAACCAGCTAGGTCATTATTTGAGACCCAATTACTTATAATCTATTTACAAGATAAGTTACGAGTGAGCATTATGCGAGACCCATTTCACCTATTAATACCATCGTTTACTTTATGACGTTGTGTTTACAAAGAAAGCTCTAATAAACCCTACAGCAGGCTCAGCTTATTGAGTCGGACATGAAACCGATCTTCGAGTGGATCAAAGCTGGTGCTCCTAAACCCAAGTGGAGTTATGTGGCAGCGATGAGTTCCATAACGAAGAGTTATTGGGCACTATGGAACAGCTTGGTTATCCAGGATGGAGTCTGGTGCCGTAAATGGGAAAACACTCGAGGGGACAGCTGTCATGTACAAATGGTTCTCCCTAAAGCCAAGGAACCAGATGTTCTACGGCTCTACCATGATGGATATTCAGGAGGAAATATTATGGTAAGAAGGACTCTATAAAAAGTGATCTATGATTTTACTGGATTCACTGTCGAGAGGATGTGGAGGACTGGTGTCGCAAAAGTACCAGTTGTGCGGCCGTGAAAGGACCCCACACACGCAGCCGAGGTGCATTAAAAGTGTACAACGTTGGAGCCCCTTGGGAACGGATAGCACTAGACGTTGCGGGACCGTTTCCAGAAAGTGAAAGTGGGAACAAGTATTTCATGGTTTTCATGGACTACTTCACAAAGTAGCCAGAAATCTTCGCCTTTTCTAACGTAGAAGTAACAACAGTCGCAGATAAATTGGTTCAGGAAGTCTTCTGTTATTTTAATTTTGATTTCTAAGGGTATTAATGTACTCTTAGAAATCACAGCGATGAAGAAAGGAATTCTGAATCGCAAGTATTTCAGGAGACTTGTCGATTGATGGGTACCCACAAGTCCAGAACCACCTCTTACCACAAACAATCTGATGAAATGGTGGATTGATTCAACCAAACGTTGGAGAGATATTTGGCGAAAGTCGTGGAAAGCAGGTAAAGGGATTGGGACAAGCACTTACAGTTGATACAGCTGTTTCTTCTTCCTACTGTAGTGCAGTAACAGTTCACGAAAGTACGACTATTACATCAGCCTTCGCAAAATTTGAAAGAGAATTACGGTTGACTGCTGATTTAATCACTGAAACTCCCCCTGATGCTCCACGCAGACGACAACCCGTGTCGACGGCGCGTTCGTGTTCCACGCACGCCGTCTACCGAAGGCCGATGCATGCCAGGGCTGCGGGACTGTTTGAAAGACATACCGTGGCCTCGGAACACAAAGGGCGATGAATGAACATGGATGGGTTTTAGTCAGTAAAAGTCTGACACTCCCTCGTGGCCCGCTCAGAGCGGGAGGAGTCATTTGATGATTTCCCATCCGAAAAAAAAAGAAATGCTCCACGCAGTGTAACAGATTTTGCGAATGACTTGCGTAATAATTTGAAGGATGTATATCAGAATATCAGACAATCCGGCCAACAGATGTTTGAGAAGATGAAGCCCTGTTATAACCGGAAGGCAAACAGTAGATAGAGGTTTCGCCGAGAGTTCACTGGTGTGGTTTGCATAACCCAGTGTGGAGCAAGGGGAAGTCACCGAAACTTGCATAGCGGTTCATAGGACCTATTATATAAATATTAACTAAATAAATATTAACTGTGTGGTGCCAGCAGTCTCGAAGTATAACGGCTGTGAGATTCGGACGGATAGACAGGGGGACAGTATGGATCTATAAGGGTTCCATTTTTTGCCATTCGGCAATGGAACCCTAAAAGGGAATAAGTACATCATTTATAAGTAAAATGTGCTCTCCTATTAAAAAACTATTTGAGCTAAGTTTGTTTCTCCACTGACCCTGTTTTCGACCCTTACAGTTATTTTAGTAACACATACGATAAGAAGCCATCACCGTAAGGTAATAAAACACCCGTAAGCAAATACATTCAAAGACAGGCCACTGGAAAATCTCCGCGTAATTGTTCTACAAGTCCCATCGAAGCGATAGATTCAATTAAACCGTCAGAGGTTATCGCAAGTGATTGCTAGCGCCTCTCGGTCCGTCGCACTCGGATACTGATAATACTCCCATAACCTACGCAACTTGTCATTCATGCTCGGTACCGTGCCTTGTGAATCACTCGAAATTTACTATGTTTATCTGTATTTACTATTTACAATGGAGTTATAATTATATTGAAAAGGGATATTGATAATCATTTAATTAAACAAACAATTCTGTTCCTCCACCATAATAACTTCAATTCAAAGGCGATATACCGGATGAGAATGTGAAACAAGTTTGACGAACACAGAAAGATGTTGGCACTCACCATAAATACGACGGCACAGATGAGCACGGAGGAGAGACACGCCTTCGGGATGAAGTAGAAGTACTGCGTTAGGAAGATCAGTGCCAGCAGCGTGATGATACCTGTACCACACGGACACACGCCGTGGATTAGCTCAAGGTATTGTTGTTTAAGTCCATTACAATGCACACAACACGTTATTCAAGTCAATGTAAAGGATATTTGTGATAAAAACACACAAAGAAGAACCTACCTACCTTTTTGGGCGGTGTTATTCGTGTGTGTATGTATGTACAAGCCTCTGTGCACAAGACTATCCTTAGATAAAAGTACGAAGGTCGAGTGGAGGTGGGCGGAATTTGATTCCATTATTCTTGTCACTCGTTGTTGTTGTTGTGCGGAGCGCGTGAAGGCGCCGCAAGTAGGCATAGCGTGCAGCAGCTGACTTTGCATGTCGCACAGTGCTACAGTGTGACGTGTACTGACCGGAGTAGAGGCCGGCGGCAGGCGTGCGCACGCCGCTGGAGTGCGACACGGCGGAGCGCGTGAAGGCGCCGCACGTGGGCATGGCGTGCACCAGCGAGCCTGCCATATTGCACAGCCCGAGAGTCACCATCTCTTGCGTCGCGTCAATCCGCCCGCCCGTAGCTGAATTATAAAATACACGCTTTACATAATAGGTATAGCTTGATATGCAACAAATACAACTCGCGCGTCCAGGCGGGGCCGCGGCTGCGGCAAAGACTTTTAAGCATTCTCTCAAATCAAATTAGCTGGCGCGGCTACTACTGAGCTGCCGCGCTGGTCCACCCACCTTACGTGTGTACTGACACACGTAAGGTGGGTGGACCATGGAAGGCCACGCTCCTTTGAAGACCAACTATTAAAAAGTCGTAGTTATTGATTTGTTAGGACATATTCCTTCTACACACACTATGATCCATCAAACTCAAGCCCACAGACGCGGCGGCAAGTCGCTCGCGCCGCTATTTTGGCAGTGCGAGCCCACGCTTCGTAGACTTCGGTCATCGACGTTAGAATTGTACTTCAAGCGCATAGCAAAAAAAAAAATAGGTTAATACAAAAACAAAAAAAAATATAGGTTATTTAACTAAAAACTTACGTTTTTAGTTAAATAACCTATTATTTTCTCATATTTTTTTACTGTGAATTGTCGTATAAGGATTATTTTAACTCAGATTGAAATTTTGGCCTTACAAAGAACGGACACATAAGGCCATTTTAGGAAAAAAAAAGCTTTTAATTTCATTATAAAACGCATTGTGTTTACTTATAAGCACTAATTATACAATTGTTTAAATAACACTACTGCACCCAAATGTACAGTTTTGTAATGAATACCTACTTTTTAAAATAAATTATTCTTATTCTTATTGGCAAGTTATTTGATATCAATATAATACTCGTTACTACTACTTTTAAGCTGTCTGAAGGGAGATGGATGGATGGAGGGTTTGGATGTCCGAAAACTATTTTTTTTATGATTTCTAGCCTCGGCTCTCAAAATGGCGATGGCCGTATTTACGCACTTGGATTTTATTAGGGTAAATAGAATCTTGCGCGCTAAATACTTAACTTTTAATGGCGTTGACATAGGATCCTTTTATCAAACTCTCTTAATTAACGCACACTCATAGTATTTGATAATCAGAATATTAATATTAACAAGAATTAATCGATGATCTGTCAAAACACTGTATCAGCTGTATGGTAAGATGAGTGACAAAGTTAACATTGTGACGTCATGCACGCGCTCGAGTTTCTTCGGGAACTGTCGGCGCGTTTTCGGTACTGGGTTCGAAGAATTATTTTTAATTTAATATATCTTTCTAATTTGCGCCCAAAAAAAAACTAAAAATTGTTTGTTATGAAACTTGTATAGGATCTTTCCATTTATGACAAAAAAAAAATCTAGAATAATACTCCATTGACCAGGGCTTACAGATATTAGATGAAGTTTTGACAGTTCTGACTACGGCCGGTTTCTCAGTGAATTTGCGCAAGTATTCATTACTATGCCAAGAAATTAAATATTTGTCGAAAAAGTTGCTGGTCCATGCTAGGTAGCATGGACCAGCAACTGTTTCGACGTACCATTGCGAGGTTCTATTTGCACCAGAAAACACAACAGAAGGCTCGACCTTCGTCTTCTTTGGTCCCAGGCTTGCCTCAAGACGGCGTTGGACATTATCCTCAAAAGCTTGAAAAACCATTACGATGCTTTAAATGTCATGCAAGAGTTCGCTGGCAATGCAAAAAGTGTCTCAAAACATTATGTATAGAAAAGCAATGCTTCGAAAATTTTCACCTGTAATACGCCACTGTACCCCAATTCCCTTTAACGGGGCTTACTTTTTTTTTTCAGATTTTTCATACTTTTGCATTTATATGGTTTAGTAAACAATAGTAAAATAAATATTTTGTAAAAATATCACTGCTGTTTTCATTTTGGCGGTTAATGGGCATGTTGAGGATCGAGGTGAACCATCGGAAAGGGGCATGATCTGGACAGTTGTGGAAGTTACAGCTGATACTCAACATGACAAAGCAAAAGACCACCCAGCAGTCCCCGCTGAACCTGCTTATCGGTGCCAAAGAAGCTACCCCAGGCATTCGCAACTAAACTAAGTATTAATTTACATTTAAAAAGTGGTGAAGCAATTGAGGGGAGGCCGACTTTATGTACAGGTGGCAGGTGAACTAAGTACGATACTCACAGAACGCCTTGGCGATGGCGATGTTGGCGAGCACCATGACGATGGGCATCATGACGACGGCGGAGCCCAGCGTGTGCACCATGTCCACGAACGTCACCGTGCTGTTGTCCAGCGACGCGCTGAAGGGCGGCGCCGCCAGGCGCGGCAGGCCCGGCTCCACGCGGCCTGGCACACAGAGGAAAGCTAGACAAGCTTGTTGCGCTTTGTGGTAGAGCACTTTCTTTGCTCGTTAGCATGAAACTTTCTCTCTGCCAGATACTCCAGTTGTGGATCGTCATCTGTCTCTCAAAGTTTATTTAGAATTGCACTTTGCAATGATGGTAATACAAAATAGGCTATTATTATTTGTTAAAACTTTGTGCACAAGTTTAAAACTGTACAAAGGCGGAATTAATGCCTTGGGCATTTTGTACCAGTCTACCTTAGGGTAATTTCTGACTTTTTAGTACTTCAACCTGGGTTGCTCCGATATAACTTTTTGATCAGTATTAGAAATAGGATTGATAGGCATAAAAAAATGTTTTGTGTAAAGTGGCCATTTTCTTGCTAACTGTATTTTTTTTCGAAAATCCGTGAATGGGGATCAAAATTGCACAAAAAATTGTTATGTTAATAAAACATTCGATTAGAAATATGTAATTATTTACTTAAGGGAACTATTTGACGATATGGCCAAAAAAGTATCAAGATCAACATCCAAGGCTACGTACCATTTATTGATGTACCTAGGGAGATGATTGAAAAGTAAATAATTATTTCTAATCGAATGTTTTAATAACAAATTAATATACCTACGAGTATATACCCAAACTGATAAAGAAATTGAACATACACTTTCCGTACATTTCCGTCTTGGCCCTAAACAAAGTCATAAAGTGGTATTACTACTTATTAAAATATAAAGCGCCCGCTAGAAAGAATAGTTCTTGGCGGTGACACGTTGATTATTGCTTTCTCGTGAGTTTTTTTAAAGAACTTTATTTTTTTAATTCAGCGTACAATTTTGTCCATTTCTCGTACATTGATTTAAATTGCACAGAAGTCATGTCACCACTAGAAAGTATGACACCGATGTAAATACGGTGTGAGTTTTATTTTTAAAGTTCTCTCGAGTGGGATATCAAATAAAAGAGAAGATAAAAAAAAAACAAACAAAAACACAAATTAAATAGGTACTTAAAATAAAATTCTGAGTTCATAAACTCTCAAATTTTAAATAAACCCAAATTTATCAATGACGTTGTTAAAAGAAAACCAAGATAAAAGAAGAAAATAACGTCAATATCCTATTTGAAAACATTTTTAGTGGCCGTTTTGTCGTAGTTGGGTTTTGTTTTTCTTGACAGTACTTTGGATCATTAACATACGGAAAACGTGAGGTAAAGAACTGTGTGCTCACCGGACAGCTTGAAGAGCGGCTGGTTGGGGTGGTGCGTGAGGTAGGCGAAGGACGACGCGGCCAGCACCACCAGTGCGTTGCGGCTGATGGACAGCAGCCACAGCGCGCGCGCCAGCCGGCCCGAGCGCACGCGCACGTCCTTCAGCTTCTGCGCACACAGCCACGCACAGGCTAAGCTTTAGGTGAGCTTCAACTTGGACATAACTTTATTACGCTTTTACTATCATCACACTTAGGGATTTGTTTTCTTTGAATCGTTTCGGGAACTGCAACCACCTTACCAAAAATATACTTTGACCGCTGCTCTGTTTGCATAGTCACGGCTAAAGGTTTCGTGGCGTCGGCCGGGTGCACGTCGTCCCACTTGGTGCCATGAGGCGCATGTTGTCACATACCCTGAGCAGCAGCAGCACGCTGCAGCAGCAAGCGCCGAGCGCGGCGTCGGCCGGGCGCACGTCGTCGCACTTGGTGCCATGAGGCGCATGTTGTCACATACCCTGAGCAGCAGCAGCACGCTGCAGCAGCAGGCGCCGAGCGCGGCGTCGGCCGGGCGCACGTCGTCCCACTTGGTGCCATGAGGCGCATGTTGTCACATACCCTGAGCAGCAGCAGCACGCTGCAGCAGCAGGCGCCAAGCGCGGCGTCGGCCGGGCGCACGTCGTCGCACTTGGTGCCATGAGGCGCATGTTGTCACATACCCTGAGCAGCAGCAGCACGCTGCAGCAGCAAGCGCCGAGCGCGGCGTCGGCCAAGCGCACGTCGTGCCACTTGGTGCCATGAGGCGCTGTTGTCACATACCCTGAGCAGCAGCAGCACGCTGCAGCAGCAGGCGCCGAGCGCGGCGTCGGCCGGGCGCACGTCGTCCCACTTGGTGCCATGAGGCGCATGTTGTCACATACCCTGAGCAGCAGCAGCACGCTGCAGCAGCAAGCGCCGAGCGCGGCGTCGGCCAAGCGCACGTCGTGCCACTTGGTGCCATGAGGCGCTGTTGTCACATACCCTGAGCAGCAGCAGCACGCTGCAGCAGCAAGCGCCGAGCGCGGCGTCGGCCAAGCGCACGTCGTGCCACTTGGTGCCATGAGGCGCTGTTGTCACATACCCTGAGCAGCAGCAGCACGCTGCAGCAGCAGGCGCCGAGCGCGGCGTCGGCCGGGCGCACGTCGTCCCACTTGGTGCCATGAGGCGCATGTTGTCACATACCCTGAGCAGCAGCAGCACGCTGCAGCAGCAAGCGCCGAGCGCGGCGTCGGCCAAGCGCACGTCGTGCCACTTGGTGCCATGAGGCGCTGTTGTCACATACCCTGAGCAGCAGCAGCACGCTGCAGCAGCAGGCGCCGAGCGCAGCGTCGGCCGGGCGCACGTCGTCCCACTTGGTGACGATGAGGCGGATGTTGTCGCCGACGGACTCGGCCGTGAAGCTCAGCCCCAGCAGCCCCTTGAGCTGCGCCGCCACGATGATGATGGCTGTGGCCGACGTGAAGCCGCTCGTCACCGACGGGGAGATCAGGTCCACCAGGAAACCTGCCATAATCTAATACTTGAACACGTTCAGCCTCACATTATAATTTGCATAACCAGAGCTATCACTGACGTTTATGTACATATTTATATTTTATTTATCTTCAGTCAAATGTCTGAATGCTTGATTGTAAACTATAATTTTTTGCATTAGTAAAATATTAAACACTAAGCGAGCTGTATCATTTTTGGATGGAGCCATGCGTTAAATTGATGAACATCATTCAAATGGCTCAAAATGCGAGATAATTGACGTATTAGTTTCGGGCAATTAGAGTAACTTCGGGTAAATATTGCATGCCTTAAGCTTTTTTAGAAATAAAATACGAGATTTATGAGATCAAACAGTCTTTATTGCTTAAATCAGTTCTTTGAACTGAATAGTCATCAACAATTATAAAGATTATTAACATCGAAAGATAACTTTAATAAACGTTTTTTTTAATCTTAAATAATCGTTAAAATTTAAACAGGGTAGGTCAATATGGCCTAGCGGCCATATTGTACAGTTTGGAAGCTTGTAAAGAGCCCATTTTCTTACTAAGCACATCTTCGATAGCTTTTCTTATTGACTCCTTGCACCAGGTTTGCAGTTGTCTTTGCAAAATTAGTTTAAAAAAAAAAAAACAAATTGTTACTTAATTGTAATTACGGGTTGACTCACTGCCTAGTGAGCCATAATGGCCGCAGGGACGTTTTTGATTATTAAAACATTTAACCTAAAAAGTAGTGAATAATCTACTTCAAAAAATGTCACCACACTATAGACTAAAAGTTTGCCTACAAAACTATGCAATACTAGCTGTTGCCCGCGGCTGCGCCCGCGTGAAGTTCGGTTACTGTCCCACTGGATCAAAATAAAGGGATACATAGTATCCTACATGTTAATCCATCACTGTCACAATCACTGTCACAATCACTGTCACAATCACTATCACTATCACAATCATTACCATCGTTATCATAATCGTTATCATCGTAATCACAATCATCACAATAAATCTAAAATAACCCTGTATAGAAGTCAAATCCACTATCTTATGGATCTCAAAATAAATGGCATATTCGTAATCAGCACCCTTGATAATCTCGGAAACGACACCCATATTGATTTTTAGATATTTCAACCCCATTTCACCCCAATAGGGGATGATGGTATTTCAGGTCCACCATTTTCGATCTTAAAATCGTTGTTTTTGTAATACACCATTCAAACTATACCAATGTTGATTTTCAGACTTTGTCACCCCATTTCCCCCTCTTAGGGGTTAAATTCTGAAAAAACCTGAACCCCCTTTTTATTATTATTTACTCCTGCGAAGTTTTGAATAAAATAGTCTAACTAATCTTGTTTCCCCATACAAACTTTGGAACCCCGTTTAACGCCCTTAGGGGTTGAATTTTGAAAAATCCTTTCTTAGTGCACCCCTAGATCACATAAGGAACCTATGTGCCAAATTTGGAATCTCTAGACTCAGAGATATGGGCTGTGCATGAATTTTTAGACTTTGTCACCCCATTTCCCCCTGTTAGGGGTTGAAATCTGAAAAATCCTGAAACCCGTTTCTACTCATTTATCAATAGGAGCACTCCTGTGAAGTTTCGATTAAAATAGTCTAACTAATCTTGTTTCCCCATACAAACTTTGGAGCCCTGTTTAAACCCCTTAAGGGGTGAGTTTTGAAAAATCCTTTCTTAGTGCACCTCTAGACCACATAAGGAACCTACTTACCAAATTTGGAAGCTGTAGACCCAGCGGTTTGGGCTGTGCGTTGATTGATGAGTCAGTCAGTCAGTCAGTCAGTCAGTCAGTTTCTTCTTTTATATATTTAGATTAAAAAAAAAAAAAAAAAAAAAAATAACATCAAAACTCGATAATTTTCGATCGTCGCACGCACAGAACTCGCGAAGCACTCGCCGCAACACAGGGAGGCGAGGCAAGGGTCAAGGGTCGCGACAATATGACAGATACTTACGCCACTAGTGTTGGTTAGTTTCAGAAAAAAATATACAGGCCATATTGGCCGGTTAGGCCATAATACCCGAAACTACTCTACTATTTTAACAGCATTTAATCGTACATCGGCCATCTGCTTAATGTGTCTATCACAAACATGAAAATAAAACAATGCGGCAGCACAAGGTGCCTTACACTACTTCAAGATAAGGATTTATTACATACAAACGAATTGCATTAACCGTTGTAAAGTGCCTGCGTCAGTAACATGTGTGATTGAACACTCCCGCTCGCTGTTCATACAATGTCTAACAGTGTACCTAATTAGGTAAACATTTGTACAAGATTTATGTGGCATTAAGTGAAATTAAAATGTCGCATGTCATAAATATCGTGCGATTACTAAGTGTTTAGTTAAAAGGTGCTAAGGTGTACACGGAGGCTAAGTCAACAATGTAGTTCTGCGAGCGGTCCACATATAGGGAGCTATTTGTATTTACATGAAGCATATAGTGGTATGGCTATTGACTGTGGATGCCTATTAGTATGCTGGATTATGTGAAAGGAGGAATGGCTAGAAATGGTGTGACAACAGACAGAGGTTAATGCTCAGCTCGACATCAGCATTGCCTCAGCAGAGCTTTATACTGATAGGTAATAGTACGTTACCTAGGCGCAGCAGGCCCATGATGAGCACGACGCAGCCCGACAGGAAGGTGAGCAGCACCACAAACTCCACGGGCAGGCCGCGGCAGATCTGCAGCGTGAACAGCGCCATGAGGCTGGTGGGCCCGATGGACACCTCCTTCACCGTGCCCAGCACCACGTACAGCATCGTACCTGAGGAGAGGGCCGTCTGCTGTACAAACTGCCGCACATACGTAACTGCTGGGGGCTGCGATATAATATAGCTTAAACAACATCACGCTTGCCTTTCCCGAAGGGATAGAGAGACGTGTACGTATAGTTGTTACCCTCTCATTTAAAAATAAACATATAAGAAAAAAAGCATCTCTTCTGGCAGGTAAAGCCGCGGGGCCGCGATAGCGACGCGATCGGGGTCGGAGAACTGCGCGCCAAGTGTGAACTCCACTACTTTACCGCATAAGAACATCGGGAACATTGGGGTGGATCTGCGTGCCTGCATATTACAACGACTCGTCAGCGCCCTACGTTTCCTGTCAATGTCTGCTTCATCGGTCATTTCCTCATTCACTACATGACCTAGGTACACAAATTGAGTAACTCTGTTTAGTGCCTCCCCCGCTAGTGTCACGGGCGGAACGTGAGAGGGACTCCTACGCCCAGTCCGAAACACCAGCAGTTCACTCTTTTTGACATTGTACGCCAGGCCATGAGTCTCCGCAAACACCTCACACACGCTAACCAGTTTTCAGAAGGCACTGATCGATGGGCTCAACAGCACCATGTCATCAGCGTAACTAATGTTATTAACTATTTTATAACACATTTGCTCGTAAAGGGTCTCTTATTTCACCAATTTCAATATCATATTGTATCTCATTACTTACTTGTGCGTTATTGTAATGTAAAACGCACGGTTTATCAAGATGCTCCGTTTAAAACGAACGGTACTTTTGACGTGATAACGTCTTTAAAATCGTTTTAGTCGGGTGACATGTTCAGAAACTTGTGTCACACCAAAACCTCACGAGCGCGATCACAGGTATAACGAGAGAGAGACGGACCGATCTCCCGTCTCATCTCGAGCGCTGCCAGTCATTCCGTGAAACTTGTCACGCGGAATCCTCACGAGCGGAGGCTGGCATAGCGTTCGAGTGAGTGGACCGATCTTCCGTCTCTCTCACTCTAGCGGCATACAAACGAATGGAGATTTTCTCGTGCGGTTAATTCATTAATTCCTTACTTCCCAAAAACTTATATCACCAATAAGACGTTATCACGTAAACATCTCGATCGTAAACCTACTTTACAAACAACCAATTTTTTTTTTTTAAATATTAGCAAAGAGTTTTTATGTCAGGAAAGTGGTCAATATTTTTTTATGAATAAAATTAACTTTGGGAGATGAAATATAATAAATAATAAACATTTAATTCTTTAATTTAATTAATTTTGACAATAAATTACAACCATTTATCTGTAACAAAAATACTGGCTGTTTTTTGTGTCTTTCTTGTCATGCTTTTGCTAGTCGTTTTTATGTATTTTTAGGACCTTTTCTGTATAATAGACTCAACAAGAAACTAAACTTCTATAGGCTAAGTTATAGGCAATGTAGTTTTGTAATATCAGATTATTTAGCGATACTTAATTACACGGACACAGAAAAACTTCTAGAAGTCCTAGTTTGATTATGTCATCCCCCCGTATCTAATTGTACATATATACTTAAGTTAGTTTTAATGTTTTTTGTACCAATTTGATTTGTGTTATAGTTGTTAATAGATTTATTTCATTTAAAACTTTTACTGTCCTAATTAATTTATGTAATGTAAAGTGATGGCCTGAAACACAGGTTTAAATAAACCTAGATCAGGCAGGTCGCTACCTAACATTTGAACTCGACATTTTCGTTACTTGTGACTGTTAAATATTTTGTAGTGATAGTTTACTTCTAAGCACTAATTATACAATAGTTTAAGAAATAACACTACTGCACTTAAATGTACACTTTTGTATTATCTACTTTTAAATAAATTATTCTTCTTAAATAAATTATTCTTATAAATTATTCTTATAAATTATTCTTTGCCTTATAAAAAAGCGCTGATCGCGCATCGCTAATTTGTGAACAAGTAAAAGTTATTCCGCGCGCTTTATCTTTTCGCTGTATTGTTTTTATTTTTTTTCTTCGCAAATATGTTATAAAACGCCGTATGACGTACTTACGTGTGCTTTGATAATTACAGCTTCTGCTTTCTTGTAGCCCTCGCCTACGGCTCGGGCTAGCAATATCGCCTGGACTGTAATTTTCAACTTAGCGCACTTATATCATAATGTACTAGTACCATCTATTGAGCAGCCTACTCCGGTGCTGTTGAACTCACGGATCAGCCCATTTACATAAATGTTAAAAAGTGTAGGGGAGCTCAACCCCCCTGCTACCCCTACCAATTGAAATGTGGGGACATTTCAATTGGTAGGGGTCAGAAGGTGAGCCCGACCATTTCACAATTGGTTTGATGGTTATACCAATATTTAAATATATTTATGATTCCATCCGGTACTCCATCAATCCGCAGCTTATCCCATAGTGTCTCATATTCTACCCGGTGAAATGCCTTTGAGAGGTCCAGAAAGGCAGCATACACCGGCGTTTTGCGATCGGTATAAATAATACTTCCTCATTTAGTCAAATGAACTCCTGAACAGTCGTTCAGGAGTCAAAGGCTCAAATAGTTTATAATGTGTCAAACTCCCACAAACTGTTGCACAAGATAATGCATTGATCTAGTAGGTACCTATTCTTTGGTCACCTTTTTAAGTTCAACGTAGGCAGAACTTCTCTGTCAATATCATATGTAGCTATTTCAAGAACAAAGAATACAAGGTTTAAAAAAAATATTATAAGAATACCATAATAACCTCCTGAGAAACTCCTTGTTCTCAGGAGATATTTTTGTACTAGGTTAGTTGTAGGTTAGTAGTAGGTACTACTAACCTACAACTTCATTTATACTAAATAGGTAACCTAACTTAAGGTCTGTTAAAATTAAGACTCGATGATTCAACAGATACACTTTATAAGAACATACCTAAGTCAAACGCGAGGTGTGCCACCCTGTTACTAGATTTCGAATTTAAAAGTAGTAAAATCAGTCGATAACATTCAATTAATTAAGTCTGTGAAGAACCTCATAATAAAATTATATATGTATAAGTTCTCTTTACGTAAGTGTACGGTCGACCAAGCTATTTGGTTTACATTTTAACATGCAAATTACACTGTAAAATGTAAACCTAATAGCTTGGTCGACCGTACGTACAAAACAAACTATTGAACGTCATAAGAACCAAAACATACAGTATATTTTGAGGTGGTTGACAGGTCAAGCATGTTGTTGAAAAGTTTGCATGAAGCGGACTCAACACATCCTATAGCAGTGATAGCCCAGTGGTGGTGTGGTACCTAAGGCAAGCACCTCTGATTTTTCGGATTCATGTGCGTATCGTATAATAAATTATCACTTGCTAAGGTGAAGGAAAACATGTATGAGAAGAGAAGAACACATACTATCTCTCTATACTATATGTACCTACTACGTAACCGCCAGCGTTCGAGCGAGCTAAAGAAAAAGTCCTATTTAACACGAAGATTCCGTAAGAGTCCGCTAATGTACCAATGTACCATTGCAAAAAAAAAAATAAGTTAAAAAAAACAATGAATTAATGGCTCAAGTACGTTTACTATTTGGGTACACCTCTGACTAGCCCTTCGGTGATTACAGGCGTGATGTAATGGTTATGCATTGTGACTTACCGACGAAGGAGGAGTAGAGTCCGTACTGCACCGGTAGGTTGGCGAGGCTGGCGTAGGCGATGCTCTGCGGGACCAGCGTCAGGCCCAGCGTGATGCCGGCCACCAGGTCCGCCAGCGCCGACACGCGGTCGTAGCGCGGCAGCCAGCGCAGCAGCGGCACGCGCCTGCGCAGCACGCGCCGCCAGCCCGCGCCGCCCTTGCGCGAGCGCCGCGCCAGCGGGATGCCCGGCTCGCGCTCCATGTGAGTTGTGCACCGACTGTACTGTACGCAGAGCGAGCGACGACCACGACGACGACTACTTATCGACCAGTTTCAGTAAATTATTTAATTAGTATTGTTAGGACCGATGAGTCGCGCGTCCGAGTCCGCCGTGCGAGCCTTACTGTGCTTGTGGATAGGCGAACTGCCACCCGTTATAATTTAATTCATTATCAGTAAACCTTTCCGATGTGTAGGTAAACAGCGCGGGACAAACACCGCAGATACCGCGCTCGTTGCAGCGCACTGTGCTCGCTGCGCTCACTGCTCGCCTCCACACCGAGTTACAAGATCTCACACGGCATGTGTATTGCACCACGTTGTTGTAGGTTCAGGCAACTGAAGTCTTCCCCATAGACCGAAGTCAACACTGTCATGACCATAAGGTTTTGCCGCAAACTGAAGAGAAAATGAGTGTTCTTCCAAATTTGTTTATACCTATCTATTCAACTAGTAGATACCTATACATTATATAATGTATTGCACTAACCACAAGGCGACCGCATTTCCTCTTAACTATCACAAAAATCACACATAGCAGTGGTTCCGCGCCACATAACTCACTCACTGCTCAACTGCCAAAGAGAGTGAAACACTGATCGATAAGCGATCAATCTTTGGTTAAACTATACGGTTGCGATAATCGGACGCAGACCATTAAATTATTAATCTGTGATATAATGCATAGCGAAAACAAAAGACAGCCTTTTCCTATTTCATAATAACTACGACCGAAATAGCTTTAAACTTGCATTTCATAAGGTAATCGATTTATCGCTGAAATATTAAACGAAGTGGCTGTGAGCGTTAGTAGCGACGGCGACGGCGCCGCCGACCGTACAGGAGTGCAAGCGGCGCGGTGCGCGGACTCGGTGTGCTCAGCCGCGCGCCGCTGCCGCTGCCGAGACTGCCCACCCAACAAAACACGTATTACAACCCCGACCAGTATATATAAAAGGACGTCACGCGGTTTCACCCGAGTAGTTCCCGTTCCCGTGGGAGTACGGGGATAAAATATAGCCTATGTTACTCAGTAAAGACGTGGCTTTCTAATAGTGAAAGAATTTTTGAAATCGGCGCGGCAGTTTTTGAGTTTATTCATTACAAACGTACACACACAAAAATACAAATATTTCCTTTTTACAATATTAGTGTAGATTATTATTATTATAAGTGTAGATATAAAGCTAAGCTACTCAAGAGCTAGGTGGGTTGCAAATTGTATGACTTTCAGATGGTTTCGCAGTCGGTGGGACGAAGTTTTGCCTGTGAGCACGGCGCATCTTACTCGCACTGCAGTCACGCCAGTCACGGACAGCTTAAACCGTACGAGCATGCAGTTCTACATTCAATCTTAGAAAAACACCGCAGCAGGCAAGACAGCGTGTAGCCAGCAGCAACCGGGATCTATTGAGGGACGACACCTCGGAAGTATGGTACTAGGTCAGTGATATCTCTATCTAATCATAAAAGAGTGTGTTAAGGAAACTTAACATTAGATGAATGAAAGAAATGTAAACATTTCAGGAAAAACAATGTAACTCGAGGCATTTGTTATACTCCTAAATCTTTTAATGGTGTATGTTGTTGCGCATCTCACGCCAGGATGGTGGTTGAACACGATCGCGTCGGCGTCACAACAATGCCGGAACACAGCCGCGCGCGCCACGACGCGACGGGCAGGCGTCAGGTGATCGCGACAGATTGGGGCACGCCGGCAAACTGCGCGTTATCTGCGACTTGCTTCAAATATCAAAACCTGTAGGTGAGTAGAGTTGAGCGACCATTTCACATAGGTGCTCCTGCCTTAAACGACACTTTACCAAATAAGTTCGTATCTAAGTTCCATATTGCCTTCACACTTTCGGTGCTATGGCTAAAAGGGCACCCTAGATTTATACGTGTCACTCATCGCGTCATATGATCATCATTCAAAGCCTGAATTCACCCATTGCTGGGTATAGGCCGCTCTTTTCTTGTGCCAATCTCTACGTTCCTGTGCTAGCCTCATCTAGGATGTCTCCCCGATGGAGACATTTCTTTTTCAATACATTTCCTCGAAAACTAGTTGGTATTGCACTACGATCAGGTTCAACATGCATAGCATTTAAATCATTCAATTTAAAATATTTATTTAATGAAGCAACTAGAGTAACGGCAACTTCAGCTTCGTGCATAGATAATGTATTTACTAATTGTAAAGTTAAAAATTCGTTCTTAATTAGTGGCGTTAGGTCAGACCATACTCGTCAACTTGTCTCTTTTGATTTGGACAAAAAGATAAACTTAGCTAAAACTATTCAATTAAGACCTCTTACTAAAAATAAATTAAAATCTTTTAATAATAATGTTCTTAGCAACCTTTCAAACGCTAGTTTTAATTCAAAAGACCCCAATATAATCTACGGCACATTATTTTCTACAGTTTGCCATGAATTCAATAAAACTTGTCCTTTGAAAACAGTTAAAGTCAATTCTAAATCAAAATTTAGTGAATGGGCCACTGCGGGAATAAGAAAAAGCAGAGATCATTTATACAATTTATATCACGAATAATCCAGGATCTTCGGATCAAGTTTTCCATACTTATGTTAGAAACTATTCAAAAATATTCAAAAGGGTCTGCGCTCAAGCAAAATCTCAAATAATAATTAACAGAATTGGTATTTCTAATAATAAAATAAAAACTGTGTGGCAGGTTATTAACAGAGTAACTGGAAAGACACAACAACGAGATCAGAATGAATTGTCCTTGAAAATAGGTAATCAGACCATTTCTTATAAGCTGGAAGTGGCGGAGACACTAGAAAATTTCTTTACTAATATTCCACTTGAAGTCACGAAATCTCTCCCCTCTTCATCTACACTAGCTGAAGCTCTTCTTAAAGAAAACTTTACTAAGGACATACCAAACTTTAAATTTTACCAATATGTATTGCTACAATTAAAAACGCATTCAAAAGTCTCAACATAAAAAATACTGAAGACTTATGGGGGATATCCGTCAAGGTTCTTGGAGATATTATTGAATCAATCGCCCCTGTCCTAACAGGCATATTCAATCAATGTTTGGACAGCGGCAAGTTTCCTGATTTAATGAAACATAGTAAAGTAGTGCCAATTTTCAAATCGGGTTGTAAGAGTGATCCCTCTAATTATAGACCTATAACTGTGCTTCCAGCATTGAGTAAAATCTATGAAAAAATCATGCTGGACCAGATGTTGTCTCACTTTAACTCAAATGGGATTCTGCATTGTCGACAGTTTGGTTTCACGAAGGGTAGGTCGACAACGGACGCGGGAGTAAAACTCATCACTCACATTTTGGAATCCTGGGAGAAGTCCCAGGAAGCCATTGGCATTTTCTGTGATCTCTCTAAAGCGTTCGACTGCGTCGACCATAACACACTGATCTGTAAATTACACCACTACGGAATTCGTGGACGAGCTGCTGATCTTGTTCTTTCCTATTTATCAAACAGGCAGCAAAAAGTAAATGTAAATGAGGCGACGTCCTCCGGGTCTCTAGTCAAGATGGGCGTGCCTCAAGGTTCAATTCTCGGTCCTTTCCTATTTCTGGTTTACATTAATGATCTCCCTGATATGATGGCCAAATTATCGGATATAAATTCTATTTGCTGATGACACATCGCTAATTTTTAAAATAGATAGAAAAGATACGAATGTCTTACATGTCAACGAAAGTCTAACGGTCCTCTCGAAATGGTTCGCAGCTAATAATCTTTTACTGAATGCAAACAAAACGAAATGTTTAAAGTTCTCTTTACCTAATGTACCACAACGGGATCTAAATTTAAATCTAGACGGCAATAAACTTGATGTTATAGCGGAAACTGTATTCTTAGGGATTACTATCGATTCAAAATTGCAGTGGGGCACATTAGAACTCTTTCAGGTAGGTTAAGCTCAGCTGCATATGCAGTAAGGAAAATAAGGCAGTTAACTGATGTAGCTACAGCTAGGTTAGTATACTATGCTTATTTCCACAGTATTATGTCTTATGGCATTCTGCAGTGGGGATCAGCAGCTGACGTTGACTCAATTTTCATTCTACAGAGAGGGCAGTCCGCGCGATCTATAAAATGGGTCCTCGTGAGTCACTCAGAGAAAAATTTAAAGATATCGATATACTGACTCTGCCTTCACTCTATATTCTTGAATGCATTTTATATGTCCGCAAAAATCGAGGGCTTTTCAAAATTAGAAGCGACTTCCATAATAAAAACACACGCATTAAACATGAAATTGTAATACCTAAATTCAGATTAACAAAAACTAGCAAGTCTTTTATTATAAACAGTATACGCTTTTATAACAAGTTGCCTAAGTCAATTATAGAACTGACCGGTGGAAAGTTCACAAACTATATCAAACGTGTCCTTATTAAAAAAGCATATTACAAAATCAAGGACTACGTTGAAGACAAAGAAGTTTGGCTTTAGTTCCTTCTGCGCATGCGGCTTCCCTGGTAGCTCATAAACGGCACAAATTTGTGGATGTCTCTAACTATTCTCAATCTCATTTTTTCTTTTCTTTCCATTCAGATTTTTACAATAGTTTTCAAATCATTTTTTATTTTTTACATCTTTTGCTCAGAATAGTTACAGCACTGATGACAATATTTGTGTCACTTGTTTAAATTGTTTTTTTTTAAAATTATTTACAAAATTTTCCTACCTTGGTATATATTCTTTTTTTACCTATTATTTGTGAATGAGTGAACATTGTAGGCTTTGTAAATTCCCAGATGCTTGTTAAATTTTGTTAAGTCTGTTTTACGCTTTTTGTATTGTAAGCAACGACCTATTGTCGGGCCTACGCTGTCCCTCTATACTTATGTACTAATGCTGTAACAAAATAATATTGTAATACCAAATGATTTGAAAAGAGTAACCATGGAGGTTCTTGCCGGTTCTTCTCCATGGAAACGACCAACGCGAACCGTGCACCTTTTTCGACGTTTTATAAGTGCCCATCTAGGCCTATGTGAAATAAAATATTTTGATTTTATGCAATGTATTTCACACGCGTGGATTTTTTTCATTTCTCACGTGTGCGGAAATAAAAATTTCCACAGATAATAGATACACATGTCAAAGACTAAGCTCATGACCAACAGCTCAATCAACGTGCACTTATACGGGAAGAAAATACACATGTCCAAGAATACATTTTCCTGGGCCAAGTAGTCTCTTTCCAGGCGCGACAAGATAAAGAAGTGGCAAGACGCGCGGAAAACGCCTGGAAGAGCTGCGGTCCATGAAAGAACTACTCAAGGGCGATTTACCCATCCCTTTAAAACGCAAGCTTATGGACATGTGTATTCTGCCCATCCTGACATATGGTGCACAGACATGGTCTTTGACTGACGTCCAGAAATCCAAACTCAAGGTTTGCCAACGAGCGATGGAGCGCAGTATACTGAATGTAAAATAACTGACTGGATAAGGAACACCACAATGCGCTCCAGAACGCAATTTGCCGACGTAGCTTATCAAGTTGCGAGACTAAAATGGGACTGGGCAGGCGATGTCTGTCGGATACCCGCACAGTCGTGGGCCCGAATATCGCAGGACTGGAGCCCTGAGATAGCTAGACGGGGTCGCCGCAGACCGAGGAGAAGATGGCGGGACGTCTTGGATGGCTTTTTTTAAATCTCGTCAAAGCGATATGCTTCTTTAAGGCGTAAATATTTTTTATATATTATGTAGGTACGTGGGCATTGGTTACTACAGTTTTCGGCTCCTTAACAACCTCGGCTCGGGTGTGAAATCCGCCTCGAATGCAATAAAAAAAGTTTCCCCACTTCGAAATGTACTATTTCCACTTCTGGACGGCATTCGATGATAACTTAATCCACCGCGTCTTGCTAGTTGTCCTGCCCAACTCCATTTGAGTGAATTCGCGTTATGGAAATGCGAATTCCAATTTAAATTTAATAGAAAACTTTGATGTCTTCGGTTTTCGACGTTAAGAACTCGATCTACCTGCTTTATGCCGTGCATGGAACGCTCCATGGTTTCCGTGCAACTCTCAGTCATATGATACAGTAAACTATACTCTCAGCGGTCTGGCCAGCTTGGGCCTTAAGCAGCCGCGCACTTATACGTATATAAGTTCCTATTCATATTCATATTCATATTCTTTATTGCACACAAAATTAAAAAATATACACACAAAATTCAAATATATAGCTTATGTACAACGGCGAGCTTAACCCAGTATTGGGTTTTCTTACAGCAAACCTTATTTTTGTTGCGAAATTTGCAGAAGAGGATATACCTATGTGCACAAACAATACAGTTAAAAACTTAAATTAACTTATTTTATACACTAAACTAATACATACAATATAATATAAGTAATACATATATATTTACAATATATTTATGTAAGTAAGATAAGATACACTTACTTAAAAAACACTATTTACAAACTATTATCATGTTGACAGGAAATGTTCCTTTATTCTTTTCTTGAACACATCTAACGAAGGGCTATCCCGCAAGGAGTGTGGAAGCGAATTCCAAAGGCGCATAGCGCGAACAGTAAATGAACCATCATACCGACTTGAGGTCCTATTCTCGTTATTGTATTTTCTACATCATATATAATGTAGGGAGGATGTCAGGATCGTACCAGGTGGTTATCAGTTCTGTAGTTCCTGCCTACTTAACTGCCGTGGGAGAAAAGCGACCGAACCGAGTCAAATTCGAAAAAATATCGTTATGTGCTTTTATCACATCAATCGATAAGGTCAATCATATGGATCAAATCTCTTTCACAAATATGACTAATTAAACTAAAGGAAAACCATGAAATCGAAACTTTTAAATTCAATGGGACAAGATAACAGTACATTATGATTTATGTGCGGTAAGTTGAAAATTACTGCCGAGGCGATATTGCTAAAAAAGGTGATAAAAAAGCAGAGGCTGTAATTATCAAAGCGCACGTATGACATACGACGTTTTATACCATATTTGCGAGGAAATAAATAAAACAAATAAAAACAATACAGCGAAAAGAAAAAGCGCGCGGAAAAATTTTTACTTGTTCACAAATTAGCGATGCGCGCGCATCAGCGCTTTTTTTTAAAGCAAAGACACAAAAAACAGCCAGTATTACTAATAAAGTAAATTAATATTTTTGTGTTTTTGTTACAGATAATAATAATAAGGTTGTAATTTATTGACAAAATTAATTAAATTAAAGAATTAAATGTTTATTTATTATATTTCATCTCCCAAAGTTACTCTATTCATAAAATGTTGACCACTTTTCTGACATAAAAACTCTTTGCTAAGATTTTAAAAAGTACCGTTCGGTTTAGACGGAGCATCTTGATAAACCGTGCATTTTACTTTACAATAACGCACAAGTACGTAATGAAATACATTACGATATTGAAATTGGTGAAATAAGGGACCCTTTACGAGCAAATGTGTTATAAAAGGCTGTTATAGCGAATTCTCGAAAATCTTCTAATGCAGATTTGTTTCTTTTTATAAATAAAGGAATGTTTCCTTTGAGTATTTGCTACAGGTTGAAAAATTCCACCCTGTATAATAGTTTTCTATTATGGCTCGCTGTTGTCGAATAAAAACCATGATATGTGGCACTATCTATATCTGTGGTGGCACTGCAACACTTGCACAAATACATTTAATCCATGCAAAAATCGTTGAGTTGATAGCCGAGCGTGGGCAGCGTTCGCTTCATTACTTAGTACGTAGGTACTTAGTATTTAACCTGAATATCTGACGACATACCGACCACTCCTCACACTCGTTGTTAATGAAGCTACTCAGCCGGTGTGTTCGCGAGAAGTGCTCATATGATGATATGTTACCAATACCGGTGTCGCAGCCGGGGCTCTCCGGCCGCACTCGTCTCTTCTACGGCGCCGGCGCCTTGCTCACTGATCAATATTTTGATATGCATCTATTGGTGTTTTTATTTTTCTCCAAGCTTGTAACACATTTGTGAGAAACCGATTAATTTTCGGTGAACGCAGAAGTCCTCTGGTTTAGTTACATGTACTAGTTCACAGAAAACGTAAGCTGTTTAATTACCGATGATTTTATATCATGACACTCAGAGATAGCTAGTGTTCATAATTATAAGATTGATGTCACAGACTGTCAACACGACGGCGACGCGCGACGTGCGGCTGAGCGACATTGACACGTTCCGCAGATGTCGGGAACGTCTCGCTGATTCAATATCTGTTGCATTGTATCTATTGTTTATTGAGATTGTTATCTATTTATAGACGCTAGGCTTTAGCTGATAGTCTGTGACATTGCTACTACTAGCACGGATGCCCGTCCCGCCTCCGAGCGGGTAATGTACAGATACCTAGAGTACTATTCACAACGTCGAGTTGGAGTCACCCCCGCAGCTACGCTGTACTAGCGAATCTCAGTTCCGCAAGATAAAGTAATAAATTAAAACGTTAATTTTAATCGTTGTTTATAATGAGAAGACGTGAATTAATTATCATTTGCCAATGTATCGATGTCACTTTAGATAAACGACAAACTAGAAAAACGGGCGCCTGCTCGAGCAAGTCTACGGACGTACGGCCCACTCGCACAGCCACGGAATATGAATTCAAATTGATACGAGTAGCTACAGGGAGGAAAGTTGAAGTCGTCCCCTGACTGGACAACGGACGTACCTACTATAGTACTGATGTACAGGTGTACCTCTACGGTTATTGTAGCTGCAGGCTCTGCCCACCATAGCACTGTGTAGTACTCAGTATTTCTGAGAATTTATCGAAGTAAATAATAATAAATCCTTTTTTTATGAAAAAGGGGCACATCACTACCCGTGTGAACTTGGCACCCGACTTTTGAAAAATCGTTTTTTTTATGGTTTTTCGAAATATTTCGATTAGTAGTGGATTGTTATGTAGTGACGCTATTTTCGTTTGTAGATTACTACAAACAAAAATAGCGTCGATTTTTTTTTTTTTTGGCTTTAGCCAAAAAAATAAAAAAAACATGTAAGTAAAAAAATATCATCCCCCGAAATTCGAAAATTCGTTTTTTTCCGGCTGTTTCTCATAGATAAACGTTGAGTTGAGCCAAACTTGTTTCGGAGCGACATTTACTAGATAAAGTCTGTTTGAAGATGAATACGATTACTATAACCGTTTGAATTGACTGAGGAGGGTTCGCAGAGGTTAGTCATTGAAAAATGTTCGATAGTAGTAATCGTATTCATCTTCAAACAGACTTTATCCAGTAAATATCGCTCCAAAATAAGTTTTGACTGAACTCAAGAGCTTCTAATCGACTTGTATCTTTACTACTATTTTTTTTTCCACTACTAACCTCTACGAACCCTCCTCAGTTAATTCGAACGTTTGTAGTAATCGTATTCATCTTCAAACAGACTATCCAGTAAATATCGCTGCGAAACAAGTTTGACTCAACTCAAGAGCTTCTAATCGACTTGAAAAATTCGTTCATAAACTTATAAATTCAACGGGATGAGATAAAGCACTTTTACTCAAAGGTCCATCCGATTACTTATGTCAGTACCTAATTAACCATTTTATTATCTTTGACTTCATTTATTGATTAAAATGAGAAAAACTATTTAGATAGGAAAATTGCAATTTGCACAAACAACACGTGCAAATTGCAATCTTCTTCTCCCTATCGATTGATGTCAAAAAAGTACAGGATGTTATTTTCTCGAATTTTAGTCGGTTCGATTCCCGAGTGTGGCAAGTGAATTTTCGAAAATCTGTGAATGCATATTTGTTTCTTTTTAAAAATAAAGGAATGTTTCCTTTTGGTAAAATTTGCTATCTCCAGTATTTAGAGTACTTTCCCTTCAGGTGGCATTGAAAAATTCCATCATGTATAATTTGTCAAGTCAAGTTTTTTATGCATTGGCTAAAATTTAATGATATTTGTTGGAGGTGTTGGAAAAAAATAAGCCGTCTGGGAGCTTTACTTTTGGTCGCGATAACCGACATCCACGCGGGCGAAGCCGCCGACATCAGCTAGTTCACAATAAAATAACAATTAAAATAGAGCGCAGTTGCTTATTTACCTGAACTAGGTTGAACCTGTGTTTCAGGCTACAATGCTACCTACTTAAAATAAATCAATTAAGTAACATTAATTGCAAATTATAGTACCTACTAAAATTAAAACTTACAAAAATAAAAATAAAACAGTGTAATAGTAAATTATTTGCAGGCAAGTAGATCTTCTGCCTGTGCATAAGATATGAGTTGTTTATAGGTAATTATAGATTTTTTACAGCTAAACTAATTGATTACTATTACTATCATAAATATTCATCGTCATGAAGTCAGTCCCGTGAAACTGTTTACTGATAGGTTGAGTGTAGTAGTGTTCTGCTGCGCACTGTGCATTGTTACTAAAGGTAGCGCTAAATGTTTTCCCCTTCTATTCTCGTAGCAGTCGGCTGTCGTCTATAGTTTGAGCGATTCCCTCAGTACTAGATAGCACAAGCTAGATCATATTTATCCATCGGCTCCCTGACTATATTCATGAACGGCGGAATTCCAACAAGTGACAAACGAGTCTGTGTGACCCGCCTACTATAAACATTATTCAATGGTTCACAATTACTGAACTAGATGCACACGTTTAGTAACTTGATCTACGATATGCTAAGTTTACTAATTTTGTCATGAAGAATTTCTTTTGTAGCTGTGTACTGTGTATGTATATACCTAGAGCAAACCTTTTGCCGTTTACCTTTGCGGCGCAATTGAAAGTTTGAAAGCAGAACAACAACAGTACCGTCACAGCGACCTGAGGACCTGAGGACCTGAGGACAGCGGCTAGCTATCGAAGCTGCGTACTGGTCAGGTCCTGCTCGTGACTGTTGCGGTTAGAGCGCTAGTGCGAGCAGATCTTGTTGGAACAAATAATACTCCGGTCTCCCGAATACACCAAATAATTTATTACTTATTTTTTTTGCAACTATATAACATAACTATACAATATGTAAGTATATAGTGTAAATGCACCGTAGTCACCGCGCTTCAGTGCTAGCAGCATATATAATATAAATAGATACATTCGTATGTATATAATTAATTTACATAGTTGAGGCTCGTCATAAGCTCAGGTACTTACGCTAAGGTCGCCTTAAGATACATTAGTACTAACAGGTAACGTATTATTTACAACAGCCCCCTGCCGCCCTCCGCTCGACTCGGGAGCTACATCACAACAGCACCGACTCGTACTTATGCGATATAAAAATGAATTTAAACAAAAACGAAACAAAATGGTAACCACGTGGTCCTGCCCTCGCGTTACTTCACGCGCTGCATGATGAGGTCGATCTGCTCGTCCACGCGCGGACTTGTCCCTCTGCAACAAATGATATTTGTTCAGAAGGTTGTAGAGGATCAGTAATGTACAGGGACATCCGTCGTGGGCCACTGTCAGGGTTTGCCACTTCTAGCAGCATGGGATCTAATCAGAGCGGGAATATCACACGCGGCCGCCACCCCGCCGACGTCGGCAGCTCGCTCTAGCAAATGACGCTGCTGAGCGACAAAAAAGGAAAGGAGCATGGAAATGTAATTCCGTGCTGATAGATGTGGCGCAAATGTTAACATCCTGGACGCGCCGCACCGCTGCACACTGGCAGCTATACGATGTCTACAATGTTGTAATCAACGCCACCCTACCATCCCTATGCCTCTGCAGAGCAATCCAACGCACAAACCTGCCGTTTTCGGCGATATATCTACGTACTGACTCCAGAATACGGTCGGATTGTTTTTTTTTTAGAACAAAGACGTTCTCTGCAGCTTCCTCCTGGTGGATCAAACTCTTCAGATAATCTCTACATCGTTAGCGGAGGGCTACACGTACCTGAAGGCGGAGGGGTCGGGCCCGACCATGGCGACCAGCTGCGGCACGTCGCTGGAGTGCTGCGCGAAGCGGGCCAGCGCCCGGCACGCGCGCCACAGGTGCTCCTCGCCGGGCGCCCACTGCAGCAGCTGCAGCAGCGCCATGGCCAGCTCCACGCACACCTCGTCGAACACCTGCGACACAGCTCGTCCGCTCGAATAGTGCACCCCGATGGCATGCACGAATTTAATGTCATATCAATACACGTATATCCGCGCACGCGCTCTTCGAAGTGCGCTACTATTAAGGCTAGGGTATCTGCTAACGAGAGGTTTTCTCCATGTAACTCCTCTTTGATGAGTGAATATAAATGTGCAAAAAAATAGATGTTGCTTATTAGACTCTAAACTTTAATTGGTACAATTGAAATAATTCTAACTATATGAAAAAAATATTCAAAGTAAAGCATTTTTTCTTTGAAATTTCGTAACTGTTTCTAAACGGCATTAAATTTTAGTATTTTTTCACTTTTTTCTTCACGAAGTGTACAATTGGCATTTTGATCTAATGATTTATTAGGCTACAATTAAATAAAAACCACTCATTTCGCACTATTCGGCCTGCAGTGACTGACGTAACAACTACTTTGTAGTGCAAGCTGATTAGAACTTTATTCTAACAGTATTTCAAACGAAGTTTGAACCACCACAAATAGAGTTGCTAATTTTAGCAGATACCCCACCCTTAAGCGGATGGATATTTTATTTACGACCAGTATTCATGTCGAACAGAAGTTGATCAACATTTCTCGCTATACAACTTTATGAATTAATGTTGCAAACGACACGTCAGACAACACAAAAAACACACAAACATGTTGTGCAACGTTTGTTTTCCATGAATCCAACTTCATTCAGATAATGTCGGAGTAAAACATTGCCTCGCGCCAACTAAAAGAGTATAGCTTCCTTACTTATACATAGTGTCTCCGAAACATAACATTTTAGTCAATTATGATTATTATAACACTATTGTTTGTATACAATTTGGATCGGTTTTGTTTTCGTCCGGTTGATATTGATTCGTTTGCTTTACAGTTGAATCTGTATCTCTACTACTAATAGTAGCTGAGAGACTGGTTCAGAGTTATAGTAGTCTACTATAACTCTGAACCAGTTCTAATACATAAACATTGATGTGAATACAGTATGAATGGTCGACTTTTTGACATTCTTGGGTTGACAAGTCATTTAAACATCTAAATTATTTTTAAACACCCGTTCATTCGTAATTGCACTACATAAATACATTGGGTATGTATGTACAGTGATTCGAAAAATACCCTTACCCACCTTCCTTGCACATATGGATGTGCAAGGAAGGTGTATTATGTATTGTATTATATTAAGTATTGTATTATATAATGTGTATTATTCCGAATTTCCGTTCATTTACAAATTGTTAGTCCTAAAACATTTGCTAAAAGTTAGGTTTTTGTGACAGAAAAGCAAAAGCTTAGTAATACTTTGTTTTAAAAATATTATTAGAATCAAAACATTAAAAAAATTGAATTAAGGATTTATAACTATTATTGGAAACGGTTTTAAGTCTTTTGTATATTATTGATTGTTATATTTATGACAAACGGGTTAAGGGATATAAAGATTAGATTTTGTATTTAGGGATTTCAATTTTATGGCATGTGATGTTATGTGATATAAAGTTCAAGTTATCATTCGGACAAAATTAAATGATGATTAGGACAAAAAAAATATGACACTAGATTATGGAGAAACGTTAGGTAACACGATAGAGAACCAAGTGGACAGAACGAAATCATTTGGTGCTCAATATTAAAAATGGTTAAATGGGAAAAACCGAAACAGGAACTGTAAGCAGTAGTTTTATGAGAGATGTCAACATGTTGTGATGGATGATACGACGTAGTTACATTGCATACGTGGCGTCTGTCAGCTAACGTTACGACATATTGCTAAGCGGTAGGTGTTTATTGTTTAAAATAAATTAGAGGAGGTCATTTTCATTGATAATAGGGATGATGACTGAATAAATAAAATATGATTCTGTTTAGTCCGTCAGTTATATTATCGAAAAATATAGGATAAGTACGTGTTTTTTGTTTTATCAAATTACTTAATAAAAAATGACCAAGATAAAACGTGTCAAAGATCATGAGTGGTCACATTTGAGTAAAAAATGTACTCAAATGTGATGTCACGCGAGTTTTCGACGCAATTTATCGTCTTCATTTTTTGTTTACGTGAGAAAAGTAAAAATATGTGTAAGTACAATTTTTTTTTGGAAATCTATCTGACGGGCTAATTAGATTTTTTTTTGTCATCTACCCTATTGCCAAAAAAGTAAAATTTTTGAATAGAAGGCAATCCTCAATTTTGTAAAATCTTATGCACTTGAACAGCTCCATTTCTTTGGCGTTACCGTTTGGCGAACAGATTATGGCCGGCGGCTCTGACGGTGTCCGATGTATTTAACATACCTAACAGGTTGGGTAGAGGTGTAGCTAAATTATGTATTTAACGTGCACGAATAGCCGGCAAAAAAGGATATGGAGTTTTGGTTAGTCGATACAGCCCCGGAAGTATTAACAGGCTACCGTGAGCTGATCAAAGCTCGTTCTCACCTCCACAGAGTTAACGTCTCTAACAGATCGTTGGCAGGATACGTGTGGGGAAAGAAGTATTATAAACTTTGGAAAAATCATCTCGGGAAGTTGTTCTGCACCTTGTCGAGCATCAGAGCTGGGGTCGCGGTGTAGGGGTGCCAGACGGACAGACACAGGCGCTGGACTCAAGTTTGCTTCGAATCAGAGTGGTGTACAGTAATCTGATAACATTAAGATTGCTGTAGTTACGAGCGTTTCACATAACAAGCCTGGGTGCCTGAAACATTCCTTCGGAAGAAATGTGGCCTGACAGCGGTCAAGTCACTCCATAAGCGTTTACGTTGGTGACTGGATATTGACTTCATTACCCAATCTGTCTGTAGTTGTAATGGATGCACCGCAACAATTATTATACAGCTCTGCTGCAAATACATTAATAAGATATTTTTAGATATCATAAATTTGTATGATGGGAACTGGTTGTGAACTCGTGGCGTGTACACACTGGCACTGGTGCTGCACTGGCACACTGCGCGAGGGCGGACGCTATCTACGTGCACATTCCGCTGTGTTACATTTGCACGCTCTCGTGAAAGGTGCACTTTAAACATCATTAATATTGAAGTGATCAATTTTATCACCATAAGGAAAACAATCCATACTAATATTATGTCGACCCGAATGGCGCAGCGGTAGTAAGGCTGCCTTACGTTCTTAGGGTCCTGGGTTCGAATCCCGGTTGGAGCAAATGTTTGTGTGATGAGCATGGACATTTGTTTCCAAGTCATGGATGTTTATATGTATAATAAGTATGTATTTACAAACAAAAAGTATCTATGTAGTATATCAACTATCTGGTGTCCACGACACAAGCCTCGTTGCTTAGTGTGGCACCAGATGGCACTGTGTGTTAATGTCCAGCGATATTTATTATTATAAATGCGAAAGTAACTCTGTTTGTTTGTCTGTCTGTCTGCTACCTTTTCACGACTAAACGGCAGATCGGATCGTAATGAAATTTAGCAAGGAGATATATCTATATAAATAAAAACAAAAGACTGACTGACTCATCAACGCCCAGCTCAAACCCTTGGACGTAGAAAGCTGAAATTTTGCACAGTGGTTCCCTTTATAATGTAGACAAGGAATAAGGAAGGATTTTTCGAAATTCAACCTCTATGGGAGTTAAATAGGGGATGAAAGTTTGTATTAAAGTTCACCAGTTTTAAAGTCATGATCTTCAAAATTTTTATAAATTTAATTTATACGTGTCTCAGCGTTTTTGATAGTTCTACTCCAAAAGGCTTACAAAGGGAGATGAAGTTGTGTGTGGAAAGTCCTTAATTTTAGAAGTAAAAATCACTAAATTTATTATCTAGGCTTATGGTTGGAAGCTAACGCAACGGTGTTGTTAGAATTTCAACCCTTAAGTAGGTGAAAAGGGGGTAGAGTTTTTCATTAAACTTCTTAATGTTTAAGTTAAAATCACAAATATTTCGGCTTATGGTTGGAAAATAACACAACGTAAATCGTTTTTTTTTTTATTTCAACCCACAAGGTGTTGAAAAGCGGGATGACGTTTTGCATTGAAGTTGTTAATTCGTTTATAACCTGAATTAAGTTACTGGTTACTTTTTAATCCCGGTAGTACGTTCCCGTCGGATATGTTTCGGCATCCACGCGGGCAAAGCCGCGGCCACAAGCGAATACATATAATATAAATCTATTATTTTTTCTAATCACATTAATGTCTAAATTCTTTACTCGTAATACAAAGATGTGAAATACAAAGGTATTTGCCGTTATAATAAATATTACACAAATCGGAAAAAAAATCTAAACATGATAAATATTTTCGTTCGCGATGTGGGCACAAAGTGTCGCAGTAATGCCACATCCGACAGCGCGAGCCCCGCGCAAACACGCGACTGTCACATCCCCCCCCCCACACGCACACGTCATGTCCTAACACCATTCAACAACATAATCAGAGTAATCTTGCAATAACATAAGATTCCCTCCTGACATTATTACCTACACTTGATAAGCTTTACGTACACATTTCGTTTTGTTTGTGATTTACATATTTACACAACGATCAGTGTGCATAATTTTGTAATAAATTTTAATAAATAAATACATTAAGTTTGTACTAAATATTTGTTTAATTATCATGTCTTTCTGAAAATAGATAAGAATTTCATCAAAACACCAATATTTGTACGTTGCTGATGTGATCTGAGAGTGTTGCCGCGAGGACATGTCCAGCAGCTCCCCCTACACTCCTGTTTCTCTATGGCTATTGGTAAGTCTTATCATGCCAACTAGATCTCGGGACTTGCGAATACTGTGGGAGGGTTGAGTATGTAGTGTTCTGTCAGCGGCCACCCGCCGCGCGCCGCTACGTCACTAGGAGGGTGACGTCAGCACGTGTTTGTTGTAGCTTCAAGGAACGCCACGCACGAGGCAGCATGTGCCGCCTATTAGAGCGACGTACATAAACGAGCTGTTTGAGAGGGATACCGATCGGTTCACATCTACGACCACCACTCACATTTTCAAGTTTTCCTAACATTTTTTTTATTATAATAATATATTATTATATTGAAACACAAATATATTATTAGAGCTGATTATAATATAATGTATGCATATTTTGAGTAACATAATTAAGAAACAAGTTAGGAGATGATTAAGATAAACAAGGTAATTAATTCTTAAGTCTTTGTAACTGTTTTGTATATTATTTTGTTAATTATGATAAAAAAACATTGGATATTTATAAAATACTAGCTGACCCGCGCAACTTCGTCTGCGATATATAAGAGAGACAGGAATTTAATTAAGTAACTACGTTTCCGAACAAATGATGCTCGAATTTAATTAAGTAACCACGTTTCCGAACAAACAATGCTCTTTCAATATAGTCTATGGCTGTGAATGACATTGACATTCGTTACGCGCGTTTTTTTAAATATGCAAAATTAAATGTATATTTTTCAATATTTCTGAGAGATTTTCTTAATATTTTTTCCGTAAGAACCTTCTCCTAATAATAACAAATACAACAAAAAAAGAATTAGTGAAATCGGTCCAGCCATTCACGCGTGATGCCGTGACCAAGGAAAACGGGTTTCATTTTTATATATATAGACTAGGTGTTGGCCGCGACTTCCTCCGCGTGGAAATATTAACGTCTGCCTGCGTGACAGAAATAAGGATAGCCTAGTCCTGGCCCAGGTTATCTATTAGTAGTCGGGAAATGGTAAGGTTTCCTTGGCAACGTTACAAATATGTTTCACAATGTGTAAAACTCGTGTTTACATTTACAGAACAAGGAATATTTTTTCATTCTTCAGTGTGTTGTTTATGATACATTCTGGCAGCTATTATGATAATTTTAATTTGAGAACTATAAAGTTCTGGAATTAATTCATTTGCTCATCTTTGAAAAACAATAAAATGGCCCGGTGCGCATTATGTTACTCCAACATGTTATTATTGTATGCGGTGTTAGGCTTGTTTCGAGTTGCGATATTATCGTCGGCACCAGACTGTGGCGCAACTTCATGTCGGAAGATTTACTAAATTATTTTATTGCGAAAATACAAGCATAATTATGATGTTTATAAAGGTTATTAATGAAGCCTACAAAGGCGCAGACCAAGGCGGGTGTGTGTACGAGCTAGCTAGCTGGCCCAGTACAAGTGACAGTACAAGTGCGCGGCACGGGAGAGGGAGCACAGGCAGACAGGTGAGTGGTGTGAGCTGTGAGCACAGCGAGGGCCCGCGCGAGAGTACCTTGCACTTGGCGCCGCGCGGCAGCAGGTCCCGCAGCGCCTTGCCCGCTCGGAAGCGCTGCAACACACGCACTAGCGCTGCACCACACACGCACGCACGACCGCACGCACACACGCACGCACGCACGCACGCACGCGTGTCTCACAAAAATATACATACTAGGAAATGGCCAAGGGCGGCGTTTTGGAGTAGTTTTTACCAGTTTGCCTTTGTGCAGTTTGTTTCTTTTGAATAAAGCTTTCGTACCAGTTTGCATTTCACACTTATCTAGTCTAAAATAATTATACACATTAAAGTCTATAAATTGCTAACCTTTTTTTAAAAAAAAGGTTGGCCCATCGTAGGAGTTTCTCCTATATCGTGGGTTCGTTTACAAACTTTAAACTCACCTACACAAATAACCAGACCCCGAACAACTATCCGTAGCCCGTACAAATATTTGTTCCGTGCGGGAATCGAACCCACGACACGCAGCGCAACAGCCAACCGCTCAGCCACTGCACCAACCGTGTCGTCAATAGCCGAGACAATGTGTCCGGTCAAGGATATGACACATGCGACATTCTAGGTACTTATATAACAACTAGGTAGATATACACAATTTTGTTGATTTGCAAAGAATTTTTCGAAATAAATTGTCAATTTGCATATTTTTTTTTTTACAATTTTTTTTTTCTGAATGTTACAAAAATGTAATAGGTGTTGTTAAAATAGTTGTTATTCAAGTACCTAGAATCTCGCTAGTTCAACACCGGACTTATAATGTAGGAATTGTTACAAAACACACCTAAAACTATGAGTAATAACAATAATCAGCAAAAGTTTTAGAGAACAAAAACCGCGGCAAGTTAGAGGGCGACGAGTTGTTAGTTGTTAGCACATAGTGAGCGTGTCGTTGAACTAATTAAATATTATTTATTAAAATATAGCTTAAATAACACATACATTAGCTCTTGAGGTGCCTCGACCTGACCTTATCAGTGTTTGAGTGTACCTACATAACGTCTTTCTTCCCAATGGAATATACTATGACACCACTCTGAGGTTCCGTTGTTCAGGCAGGATGGGCGCCTCACTGATACCAATGTGAAGTTCATGCGTTATTGCGGGGCGCATGGACAGACATGCAATATCATTAGTGGGGCGCGAGTCGTTGAAGGTTACTTGCACTTCTATGACCGCCACTAGGATCACGACGCCGACGTGACTGACACGTGCGGGTTAGAACACACGTCGTGAAATTGATATCACTAATAAACTAACTTAATTAAAATAAGAACGCGACAACATTTTTAGTATTTCATTAGAATTGCAGATTAATTCAATTAATATGTACATAAATTATTAAATTAAATAAGTACATGTGTGTGTGTGTGTGTGTGTCCATGTGTTGAAAATGTATGGTGTTTGCGTCTGATCTTTCTTCTGCTTAGCCCACCTCGTTAGTGAATCACTTCTCTAAAACTTAAGTAATATGCTTAATGGGCCTGTTGAATAGGGACCGTGCAGGAACTATGCGGACAGTAAAGGAAACTTATCAGCTGTCATCGTGCTTTCAAATAAGTAAACAAAATTATCTCTTCAATCATATTTTTTTTGAATATGATAAAAGGTATTAAATATGGGTTCCGATGTGTGCGTTACGCCAGCCAGATCTTGTCGAAAAAGGTCATCTAAGTGCAATAGATAATTAGAAATACAGCTTCAGTAATTGGTAAGCTGATTTTTAAATTTGGTATGCTAATAGATTTTTTAATTATTTGATAAAACACTTCCGGCTGGAGTAACGTTACCCCAGCCAGATCTTTTGTTTTCTAATGGATATTTTGAAATAAATCTTATGTAAATAATTAGAAATCAATTTGAAATAAATGGTACAACTTAGTTTGTATTTGTATTTGCTATGGTTGCGAAGATATTTAAAATCCTGCTGGGGTAACGTTTTACATGATGGCTGTATCTCGGAATTGACTATACGGATGATTGTAATATTTGTACATGAGATCTGGCTAATTAGTTATAATTTGTTACGCAACAAACGAATCCAATATAATGCACCGTTTTGAAGTTATTTTAGTAAATAGAAAATATGCTGTAGTAGGTCCTAGCACTTCAAATAAGCGCTCCTAAGACTAAACTTATAAGTTATTATATAGGTAATTACTGTCTATAAATGGTACCGAAGTTTCATTAGTGTACTATACGTAAAAAAGTTATGATGATGTTCCGGCCACGGCGCGCAGCTGAGTTATTTGACGACCGATTAACCGAGTTTACTGTAGTAGTGGTAACTGAATCTTATATCAATAATTAAAATACAGTTCAATTATATACGTGTGAAATTTCAGACTTGTACACTAATTAATTAACGAGATAATCGAAAAAAATGATGAATGCGTTGTAACCCGACCAAATGTGGAATGTTATAAAAAAGCGGCCGCGGAATACATTATACCAACCTTCTAAAATTATTAGCATAATTGTCCTTAAAAGTTGGTACAGTCACGAATAAAATTAGTTTGATTGAAAAATTAAACCTACCATACTAAATGTTTAAATAAACTTTAAATTGTTCAATGTAAGTGTCCACTATGCCATTCTTATATCCGCCTACCTACGTTTAACCATTCTATGAGATGAGGTAAGTAGGTACCTACCTACTTACTTACCAATTAACAAGGTACAAATAGCGCTTAATTAGTTTTTAGTTAATTTATTATGTTTTTAGGTAAAGGAATTTATTATGAAATTTTAATATGAAATAATAACGATACACGGTATCGTTAGGTTTAAGGTAAGGATATATAATAGGTATGGGCCTCGTGGTTTTAATTAAATAAATAATACGAATAAAAATTTCCTTTACGACCAATTATTGCCAATATTCAACTTATTTTCTTATTTTTATTGACTTGAGTATTTATTATCATTTTTTTTTTGTTTATTATGTTTGGATAACCAACAGTAGATAGATTATTAAGAATAACTAAATAGATAAATTAATATTATAATATGATTAATAGGGTAGGCTTAAGTACTTACTTATTATTACTGTTTATTTTTATTTAGTATTGTATTTTATACAATAAAACTCAATATAAGAACGGCTATCTTTATGTAAGACATTTGTGATTTTTAAATCGTATTAGAAAAAACAGTAGAACCTACCTACCTTCTGTTTAAAGTGTTATTACTTACTGCACTGTGATGTTATTACATTTTATTATTGTTGATCTGTGATTTTTACAATAAAATTTAATTTCAAAATATGGCTGCAACTATTTTACTTTAACTTATTCGGAACGCTAAGCATAACACAGTGAAGAAGTGGAGGTGTTTATCAGTTCTTAAATTTAATTTCAGATAAGCAAGCGACGTTGCATATCAGTCCATAAAAAATATCTGTGATTATCTTTGAAGTTAATTTACATACTTACTTACTTACCTTAATTAAAATATCTGCATATGATCATCATCATCTACATAGGTAGGTACTCCATATTTGTTATTACCTACGCATTATTATTTTTGAAATGAATATTCCATTATAAATATGTTTTACTTTACCACTTGTTTACCCGTCTAGGTCTGTACTAAACACGTTTTATTCTCACGTATTATCGAGGAAGTTTTAGAAGGTTGGTATAATGTATTGCGCGGCCGCTTTTTTATAACATTCTAGATTTGGTCGGGTTACCACGCATTCATCATTTTTTTCGATTATCTCGTTAATTAATTAGTGTACAAGACTGAAATTTCACATGTATATAATTGAACTGTATTTTTAATTATTGATATAAGATTCAGTTACCACTACTACAGTTAACTCGGTTAATCGGTCGTCAAATAACTCACCTGCGCGCCGTGGCCGGAATATCATCATAACTTTTTATTTATTTATTTTACTATTTATGTACACACAGTATACAGCACAGGAAAACACATTAAAAAATATAAGTACATAGGTACTGCTTATTTCTTAAGAAATTTCTGCCAGCAGCCCTGCAAAACGAGAAATGAAAAAGAAATGTAGACAATAGTGTGTGAGAGAAGGAAGAGAATACAGATTATGTGCCTTACCTAACTTAACCTATTAAGATATTTAATTTTAATTACGTATAGTATACTAATGAAACTTCGGTACCATTTAGGGATTCGGGATGTATTCGGGTCGTCGTTATTGGTACCTACATCCAGAAATGCAACATTGCATTATGATTAGCTAGAATAATAATTTTCACTACTAAAATTAATTCTGTTTACTTGTTTTATGTCAATGTCAAGTCAAGTATTAATAGAGTACAAGATTCGGATTGGCGACGCCAGTCAGCAGCACCGTCGTTGTGCACGTTCCCTATACGCTAACTTGGGCGTGTTTACGCAAAACTGAATAGAACGCAGTCTCATTGGCACCGCGTCTGCCGCGCTCACACAACGGCACTGGCCAAGTGGGCAAGTGGGCAGTCCTGCCAGACACTCACAAGCACTGCTCGACAAGCAAAAGCATCGCGTTCACGCGGCGCCGTGACGTCGCGTCACCTTTTTTAATAGGTTCTGTGTAACACCGCGTACTAGTACTAGCCAGTCTAGCCACCGTGACAACGAGACAAGTGTCAGTCGTGATGTCCTTCGCATTGTGTGCGAGATGGATGGCGAGAAAGTATTCAACATTCAAAGGGTTTTCGATGATTATGATGATGATGATGAATATCATCAAACGTCAGACAGTTGGTTGCGTTATGTTCACTGTTGTTTTCGACAGAACAGATGAGATGAGCACAAGAGAGTATACATACATATTCGCAACAGTACGTATGTTCTGTTCTACTGGCACATAGATATAATGGTGGCGCGTGGCAATATTATCTTGATTTAAGGATATTGAAGGCAGAAACTCTTACACCCGTAGGTATCTATAGATTCAAGTTTAAATAATTGCTTGAGTTTAAGTAATTACTTATGCAAACATTTATATACAATAGACTAGAATTTAAACGAAGTATGAACCGTCAAAGAAAGCAAAACCAAGAATAATAAGTTTTGACAGTTCTAACTTCTAAGCAATTACTAAACTACAGAATTGAAATTGTATGTATATAAATAATGACTTTTTCTGAAGTAATCGACTTTGATAAATACGGGTGTTACAATAATAGATACAGTTTGGCTAGTTTCCACGAGGGATATGTTCAATGTTTGAGGTGCTAAGTTCCGAATAGTCCCGCTCGAAGGCCCTAGGTTAACCATAAAGTTCGCTACGGGCCCCATTCGGGGTCTGAGTTGACACAGAATCCTCCGCTGGCTCGGTACTGGCCCCGAGAGGAGAAGGCGTTTAAGACAACACGACATCCTTAGGCTTTATGTAAGTAAATATTAATATTCTGATTATGAACGCACACTCATGGTATTCCATGAGTGTGCGTTCATTAAGAGATTTGGATAAAAAGATCATAATATGTCAAAGCCATTAAAAAATCTGTATTAAGCGCGCAAGATTCTTAGTTTACCCTACTAAAATTCAAGTGCGTAAATACGTTCATCACCATTTTGACGGCAGTGCTAGCCGAGGCTCAAAATCATAAAAATAACTCGTTATTTAATTATGTGACGAATTCATCCATAGTTCAATTTAAATAAGCAGGTAATGATGAATTTTGATATCTAAAGTCGAAGTTTCGCGCCATTCGTGTTTGTTTACATTTTATTTTTCACATTAGGTATATCACACAGACACGTTTAGATTCGACAACAGATATTATGACAAATATCATTCACACAACAACATGAGAATGCCCAGACCTTAGCGTAATTGACTAATACAGGACCAATAACACGTAATATTCATTATTACTACCAACTCAATTTCAATGTTGATTGTGATGATGATGATTATGATTCCGATAATAATGATTGTAATTACGATGATGGTGATAGTGATTGTGCTAGTAATTGTGATTGTGATAGCGATGGTGACGGCGATTGTGATGGTCACAGTAATTGTGATAGTAATGGTGACGGTGATTGTGATAATGATGGTGATCGTGATAGTGATGATTATGAAATTTGGCACATAGATAGTTTATAACCTGGATTAACATGTAGGATACTTCAATCACTTTAGTCACTTGAGAAATCACTTTAGTATGATCTAGTGGGACAGTTACCGAACTTCACGCGGGCGAAGCCGCGGGCAACAGCTAGTACTTTATAAATGTGAATTGTGAGTACATTCCTAATGTAAATTTAGATTTAAAAAATTCGACGTGAATTTAGTGCGTCCGTGCGTACAGTTGAAAATCAATCCATTTTCAGATTTTTCCTTTGCTTAAACTGTGAGACTTTATTTTTTGCCACACGATGCTAGTTCAACGGAGTTTCCCCTTACTATAAGTTTGTTATTATGTTGACTTCAAGCAAGAATTTCGTTTTTTGTTTTGAGATTAGAGATTTCTGTGTTTATAAGTCAACCAAAAGCAACGAATAATGACTACATGAAGTTATAAAAAAATAGTATATCCCATGATGTGTCCACGAAGTAGACACAATAGTTAAACAATAATATAAGGATTAGTTTCAAAATTAAAATATAATTATTTGAAATTGTACCAAGGAGTTTTTACTGTGTCTCAAATATTTTTTTCCAAACATAATAGGGAATATCCCAGTGCTTTTTATGAACGAACTAGATGGCGCTGATCAACCTTGGGAATAATAAAATGGCTCGTTTTTGTGTCCACAAATTCTGTAATTTCTTGACAAATTCGCATCACCCTGCTGATTCAGCTGATGTGTCATTGTCAAAATCTTGTCGTGCATAGTGAAGTAACAAACACCTACGATCCTAGTAAATACTTAATGTTGACCTTATGTTTACATGTAGGGTTGAGGATGTGTACCTATGAGACAATCATACTGGTTACGGTTTCATAGAAGGTAATAACTTGACGCGACATGTCGAACGAAATAAATTATATTTTTTCCAAAATAACCTACCTATACGTATATTTGGAATAGTAGATTGTATCATATGAGAGCAAAATAATATTTTTACGGCGAGGGCGCTTTCTTGAATCCAGAGCGAAGTGAGGGATTGAAACAGATGTGTATAAAATAATTCATAATTTAAAAAATACGAACTCAACTGGTTATGACGACTTAAATACTAAAGTGTTAAAAATATGTGCACTGAGTTTGGTCTCGCCCTTAAGTTACATAATAAATTTATCCTTAAGTGAAGGAGTATTTCCAAGTCGACTGAAAAGGTCTATTGTCAAACCTTTATACAAGAAAGGCTTAAAGTCAGATATGAGTAATTATCGACCAGTCACTTTAATCCCCATATTGTCGAAAATATTTGAGAAAGTTATGTGTAATAAATTAGAAAACTTTTTCACATCATGTGACATCCTTAAAAAAGAACAGTTTGGGTTTAGGAAGGGGAGCTCCACGGCTTCAGCATGTTTCTCCTTAATAAAACGAATAACCGAAAGTCTAAACCAAAAATCCAAAATAGGCTGTGTCTTTCTAGACATGACAAAAGCCTTTGACTTTGTCTGCCATAAAACATTACTCTCCAAACTTTCTGACTATGGAATCCGCGGGAAGGCCAACGATTGGATCAAAAGTTTTCTTACCGACCGAATGCAATGCGTAGAAATAACAAGAAATTATCAAAATGAACAAAAAACATTCAGATCAAAATACAGACAAAACAACTTCGGCACACCTCAAGGAGGAATTTTATCCCCTCTTTTCTTTCTAGTATACATCAACGACCTACCAGAGGCGATTAACGAGGAGTGCGTACTATTTGCTGATGACACAACATTGATTATTAAAAGCGACGATAATAAAGACCTAGAAAAACGAATTGCTGAAGCACTAGACAAGGCAATCAAATGGCTAGAAAACAACAACCTAAAAATAAACGTGACAAAAACAAATATAATAAAATTCCAAGCACTCAATACAAACACAGATACACTAGACATCCAGTATAACAATTGCCCCTTAAACATTGTTAATGAATGTGTATTCTTAGGTATAACCGTGGACAGAAATTGCAGTTGGAAACCACACAGAAAACATACTCAAAAAAATAGATCGCTTTGTGTATGTCCTGAAAAGAATAAGACAAACGGTTAATCTAAATACCGCAATGGTTGCTTACCATGCTTATGTAGCATCTGTACTCAGATATGGTCTTATAATTTGGGGGAACTCAGTAGACGTGGAAAGAGTTTTTAAAGGACAAAAAAAATGCGTCCGGGCAATGTGTGGAGCCCACTTTTTAGATAGCTGTAAACCATTATTTCAAAAGCTTAAGATACTGCCTTTACCATGTCTTTACATTTTTGAAATATGCATTTTTGTAAAAAAAAAAAATATAATATATTCGAAAAAACCAGTTACAAAATAAATAGTAGAACACGGCACAAAGACAAATTGAAATTACCCCAAACAAAATTAATGCTATTTAAAAGAAACACTTACTGCATGGCAATTATTATATATAACCATTTGCCAAATAGTATTCAGGACTTGCCATTGCCGTTGTTCAAAAGGGTATTGTCCAGACTGTTATTAGGAAAAAACTATTACAGTGTTCAAGAATACTTAGAGGATAAGTCGTTAGTCGGTAGTGACTAAAATTAAAATAGCCTTTAGTCCACCACATGACATAGTCATTGTTAATTATTATGATCACTACAATACAATCTTTAATAACATATTTTTCATAATTGATTCTCTAATTCATAATAATTTATTAATATAGTAGTTTATTTATTAATGGTTTTGACTTTCACATAGGTATTCTAATTGACATTATCTCCTATATTTTTATTTTTGACATGTATAATTATATTTTTGTTATCTAATAAATTTTATTGTTGACATATTGAGAAAATATATGGATCAAGTTGCTTTGACATTATTGTTTTGATGGTATTAAGGGGTAATGGTATTTTCTGCAAGTTAAACTTTATTTAGATTTATAATAATATCTATATACGCCATCTCAAACACTCTGTAACACCTACTTTAATAAATACATATTCTGATTCTGGGTTAGTGACATTAGCTTTGTTTTTGTATAAAAATATTTGTACGCCATATTATGGCAGGATATGCTGGAACCATTATTGTAACATCTATTTGTACCATATCCTAACAAATAAACATTTTTGATTTACACTTAAAGTACTTACGGGATGATATCCGTGATTTTGCAAACAACATCACACAAAATCACGGAATCAAACAAAATCACGGATATCATCCCGTAAGTACTTTAAGTGTAGTGAAAAACCGTGAAAGTCTAAAACATTTTTGATTTGATTTGATTTAGTAGAATCCTGAACGTAGCGAGGGATTCAAAGTACGTCGCCCGAGCCAAAAATATATTTTGCACACTCGGGTGCAAAATATATTTATACACTCTACTTTTCATCACCCACTTTGAGAAAATAAATGACGCCTCTGATTTTATTCACTGTCGCTTGAAGAACTCATTTTACAAAACCAAACTATGAATTTCTAACAATCCGTGAAAATTGTCAAAAACGCGGGCTGTAGTTCGCGTGTTTTTCATTTAATTTCTTTTTTTTTTATTCAGCCGGCGGCGCGACTATAGGCCGTCGTAACAGCCAGTCTTTATTCAAACAATATTTGCGTTCGATTTCTTTGGCGCTTAACACTAAGATGATGCAAATTCAAAAAGTGCGCGGCAAAGATAATTGCGGCGCACTTATAAAGAGGATTAAAAACTCATTACTGCCCGCTAAAAGATTCTTATGTGAAATTCAAAAACTGCGCTCAAAGATAATTGCGGCGCACTTATAAAGAGGATTAAAAACTCATTACTGCCCGCTAAAAGTTTCTTATAGAAAACACCACCTTTGGGTGCACTTAAAGGCGAACCAAGTCATCCTTTTCGAATAGATGGGATGAAAAGAATATAATTTATTTCGTTCGGGCAGATCTAGCTTTTGTCCATGGCTCAACGTCAAATAATAAAAGACGTGTACCTATAATATGTCGTAAAGAAAATATTGATACAAATGAGTGTCACAAGATGCGCAATGTGTGGACACTCTTGCGTGAAGGCAGGCGGCACAAGGCTTGAATGGATATTACTGACATTATCACTGTGGAGAAGCAGGACACTCGATGTCTGAGTGCGCGAAGAAAGCGGACACCCCCAAATGTGCGACATGCTCGCGTTTTAAAAAGCCCAACAACCACAAAACGGGAGATGTTGAGTGCCCAGCTAAGAAATTAGCAGAATATAGGTACATTAACTCCATCGACTACGAGGGCACGTAGAGCGTCATACTCTAGGTCAGACTCGCGTTTGACGCATATTGCACCATCAATTTTATTTATTGTAAGCACATTAGTCGCTAGGTGCAAATATCGAATTTAACAAGAGCGCCTCGAATGTTTTTGCAACCTATAATAAATTCTGCTGACGCAAATTTTCGTGTAACAATTATGTGTTTAGGTCTATGTTATTAGAGTTTAAGTTAATCAAAATTTTGTCACGTAATGTTAAATATTAAACAAAAAAATAACTACTGTCCTACATATAGCATATTGTTAGAGCTCCTGCAGCCTGTGATACAGGATTATCCTAGTACAGGCATCATACATTATTATACCTACATTATTAGTTTTTAGATTCATATTGTATTTTTATCTTCTGAAATTCTGAATAAAGATTTATTATTATTATTATTATTTGGGCAGAGCGGGACGATCTGCACTACGCAGCCGGCACTTACAACAATTTACGTATGTATTTATTCCTTTATTAAAATCAAGATGTTTTGTAATCCTATCCCTCGTTTAACCAGCCAGCCTGTTTATAGAACTTAGCCGTGTCATTCATCAACCACGCAATGTCGTCAGCCTTCGAACGTTGTATTTGTGTGTAATTAATATTTTTAGCGTAAAGCTTTATATGATACGTGACATGAGGCTCGCAAGGCGTGGCGGACGCGCGACACATATATATACACACACATAGCTCGTGAAGTGTCGCGATACAGACCACGGTCTTTACCTCCTTGGTGGCGATGTTGTGCATGAGCGCCGTGCCCACGTCGCGCAGCGCCAGGTCCGCACTCAGGCACACGTGCACGCACACCTGTGGATACACACACACTGCTACAGTACGATGTTGTGCATGAGCGCCGTGTCCACGCGCGCAGCTGTGCACGCACACCTGCACACGCACGGCTACAGTACGTACAGTGAGCCAAGAGCCATCGTAATTGTTCATTTTAATAGTTTCGGTAATCTCCAAATTGAATAGGATCACTACGGTTTCCCGATGCTGTGCCATGATAATTAATTGAAAAAATGTTCATGTGTGATAATCTCGTACAGAACAAGTCGTTGGAAAAAAATACATACACACGAACATGGAACCTCCTTCTTTTTTGAGAAAAATCGAAATAGTCGGGAAAGAACGAAAGTCGGCAAACGCCGATCAGCAGATCGACTTTATTAGAATATAAAGGTACTGCACTAGCAATTATCGTATACATGGTGTGGAAAAATCAGTGGTGTGACAAACGAGAAAAAAAATCCTGTTTGTCACACTGGCTTGATAATCTGGTGTGACTACGAGTCGGCAACGTTGGTTGGTACACTCTAATAGGGAATATGCAAGTTTTTAATAAATGCCTTGTATTGGCCCATATAAACATTGTGGTACACTTATTTAACTTTCTAATACACACATTTATTTTACAATTTAATATCTTATGTAGTGTGTTTTTGGTGAAACGGAACGCAAATTCAAAACGCATCGTCGCCGGTAGTGACGTCTAATACTATGTGTTAAAGAAACTCTTTTATTTGAAAACTACTTAAACTCTCACAAAGATGTTATTATAATATTGTTATTGCAATGTTTGCTTGAATAAAGCACAAACATTTAGTAAAATTATTGTAGTGAGCGAAAAAAATTAGATGTAAACAAGGCAGATAGATAAATGATGTGTATTTTGCAAGTAGGTAGGTTTTTACAAACACTTTTACACGTAATTTCTTAAAACTAGATGGGTCTGGTGTTTCGTACCTGACTACACTGAGAAGATCCCACCGAAACTAACTCAGAGGTCATAGTCTCTTTTGAAGTCCAGACATAATCTTGCTCAATTCCCATGAGGACTATGCATATTAGTGTCTGATATGGTCTTTCATAATCATAATCATTTTATTTGCAATAAGTATAGTACATTATGGTCTTAAAGTCAGTTGAAGTTCCTAATACATAGGTAGTTAGATTTAGATGACATGAACAATTTTACAACACAACATTTATTATAGTTACCTTATTAAGAATGGATTAATCATTAACATTATTTATAATAAATAAATAAATTCATTAACAGAATAAAATCGTTTTTCCAGTAGCCATAATTTAAACTTTAAAAAATTTAAATGATTAGTTAGCTCTTTGAAGTCCTTTGGTATCTTATTATATATTAGTCCACACATATTAAAAGAGCTATTTTTATATAGAGAAGTCCTTGGTGCTTGGTCTTTTGAAGAAAGAACCACACAGATTTGAGTGGGCCTGTCCAGTTGGTGCAAGCATTTGTCAGTTATCGTGTAGGTCGACTTATAACTCAAGGAGCTCAACGAAACGAAAGACAATACCAAAGAAAGGACATTTGGGTAGGTCGCTTATAGTACTAAAACTGCCAGACAGTTGTGGGAAACAAACAAACAAAAAATGTGACCCACATGGTCCCCACATTCACAATAATCAAATAAAATTAATAATAAGTACTTTTCAAAATAAATGTCAATAAAAATCACTAAATCAGTTAAATAACGAATTCTTCTAACGGCGTATGCTGTAGAGCTAAGTTTTTTCGACAATTTGTCTATATGCGGGTCCCACTGAAGCTTGGCATCCAAAGTTATGCCTAAGAACACTGTGCTATCTTCCGGTTTCAACTCTCCATCCTTAATTTGTACAGCAGTTTCTACTTGTCTTACATGTGGGTATCGTAAACTTAATACATTTAGTTTTTTTCTCATTTAGGAGTAGATTATTAACATTAAACCAATTAACGACTTTCGCTAGGGCGCTATTAACATCATCCGTAACTAACTGCTGACGTTTGAGATTAAATAAAAGTGTCGTCTGCAAACAATACTATGTCATGATTATCCTTTATGAGGTAAGGCAAGCCATTTATATAAATAAAAAACAAAAATGGACCAAGAATTGAGCCCTGGGGCACCCCCATTCTTTCTACAGATCCAGGAGATCTTTTCCCGTTAACATCAACTCTCTGAAGATCCGGAGAGGCGTTACGGATTCCGTAGTGGTGTTTCCTGATTAATGTTTCATGAAGAACGCAAGAGATAATTAAATTAGATAAATAAATTAGACCAGGAAACTCACCACGGTCATTACAATCGTTAAATATTACAGCTAAAGAAGGAGCTACAATGTTTATAATGGATTTAGTAACGTCCACAGAATGACCCCATAGATCGGCGGTCTTTTTAACATTCAAGGTGTAAAAAGTTTTAATTATATCTTTACAGGTGACATTTTGAAAATTAAATTCGGAATCACAGACTAAAACGTTTTCCCTTAGTAAAGACTCGGCAGCAGAAGGTGACGAGTTTAGCGATTTAGTAATCGATACGGGATTATCTGCAAAGAGATTTTCAAAGGCTGTGGCACCTTGAGAGTCTGAATTTAAAATATTATCGCCAAGAGCAAGGCTGTAGTCACTATTTTGGTTGCAAGACCTTCCCGTTTCGCTATTAATAATGTTCCATGTCGTTTTAATTACATTACTACTATTTTTAATTTTTGAACTCAGATAACGTGACTGCTTTAACAAACTTTTTTAAATAATTCTTAACATACAAATTAAATTCTACAGTGTTTATACAGGGTGTCCGGCAACGAATGGATAACGTTGAAATGGCCCATAGCAGAACACCTGGCCATTCAGAAAAAAATACGAAAAAAAATCTATCTTATAGAAACATTTCATCGGCAGATGTAGGGCCTGCATAAGAATGGGGGCCATATTACATGTTTTTGCTTCAGTATTTTTTTCTCCTCATCTACATTAATAGCTATAATTCACTATTTAAGGCAGATACAATTATGAATTGTACGATTATCAAATCTACTTGAAACCGAAATTATTTTCAAATTATTAGTCACTCATGTACGCATACATTTTTTTTTACCCAAGATGTTTACTTTGTTTGAAAATTAATTCATACTAATTTTCCAAAATAAATGAACCTGCTTACAGGTACTACTTATGATAGATTTTTTCGTATTTTTTTCTAAATGGCCAGAAGTTCTACTATAAGCCATTTCAAGGTTATCCATTAATTACCGGACACCTGTATAAGTCCGCTCTTCGTACAGCTCATTAAGTCGTTTTCGACTCTTAGGAATACCAATAGTGGCCCAGTAGTTGAATGAAGCGTTACTATTAACCGATATTGTTTTAGGGACAAATGTGGTGTCAATACATACTGAAAAAAACGTTATAATGTTGATTGAGATCACCATTAGCTGACAAAAGTGGTAGTTTAGATACCATAAGTTTAGTTTTAAAAGTCTCCAGGCGATTTTTACTTTTTGGATTAACAATGATATCCTTTTTAGTGCCTTTGTTGATTACTTTTGGAATTGTGTTCAATTGCCAGCAATGATCTGAATCTATTAAATTACTTAATCATTACTTTTTAGGTAGGTATAACATCTGTGTAAATATTATCTAGGGAAGTAGCACTAGTTGGGGTTATTCTAGTGGGCTCGAGAAATTTGATTTCAAGATTGTAGGACTGAAACAGGCTTATAATTTAAGTACTTAAACCAGAATTTTATAAGGAATTAATATTAAAATCACCACAAGTGATTATAGATTTCTTAGAACTACAGATTTTATAAAATACTTCATCAATTACCTTTTCAAAATAATCATACAACCCTGAAGGAGGTCTATACACACTTAATATGATAAACTGCTCCAATTCTATACAGGCTATTTCAACCGTTCTCTCAACAGATAGGCTTACAATATCCTTGCGGTCTTTAAACTGCTGATTATTTACTAGGATTAATGCGCCGCCATGTATAGCATTTACCCTGCTGAATGAACTACCAACCTGGTGATTACTAAAATAAAAAATTATTGATGACTTTTGAGCCAATGCTCCGTTATACAATGAATATCTATATTGTTACAATTCAGGAAAAGTTCTACTTCTAACTCAAACTCAAATCATTTATTTTAATTAGACCATTACGGCACTTTTGAATGTCGAAAATACAAAAAAAAGCAAAGCTACAGTCACAGTCACAAGGCATAATAACTTGAGAAAGTACTGTAGTTGCCCATTCCCTAACGTAGATCTCTATGGAGAAGAACGGGCAAGAAACTCCATGGACACTCTTTTAAATCAAAATATTGTTACAAAATCTTGGTTACATCATTCATGTTGAGATTATACGTATATGTGAGAACGATGTAGAAAGACGTGCACATTAAGAGCGTCCAGAGTAAAATGATAAATCAAAAATTAAAAAAAATAAAATAAAAGTAATTAAAATGAACGAATCGTGGCAGCCAAGAGATGACCAGTCCCAACCGATAGCGCCCGTTCACGAACATGACGCATGTATCGGCACCATTCAACTCGACCATATTTAAGGGAACTAAGTGACCCGACACACCCGCCACCATCAGCGAGACATTTGAGTGAGCATGACATCCTCTCATAGCCACCAAGGCATATTCAAGTCAATGAAAGATAACTAAATGTAAGTGGCGGCTGAACAGTACAAAGTACTCACACATGTGCTATGCAATTATATAATACTAAAAACTGGAATCTATACAATGCAAGTAGGTATATTTTTACAATCTTCTGCAGCTTCCACAATACATTAACATGGGAATCAATTCTTCTTCTTCTTTGCGTGTCGATAGACTCAAATAATGCCCGACCAGTACAATCAATTAGTTTGCAACTATGGTTGTGGAGCAGGACCAGCATTGAGCCAAGCATTTTTATCATCAATGTAATCCCCCAACTTATAATATGCTTGCCTACATAGTGTGCGTTTTATACAAGATTTAAATTTCGTCTCATTCAGTTGAAGAATGTGGGGAGGTATTTTATTGTAACATTTCAAACAGTACCCCATGAAAGATGAATCTACTTTAGCAAGCCTGAAACCTGGCTGAACTAGTTGGTCCCTATTTCTAGTGTTATAATGGTGTCTGTCACCTCTTTTACTGAATAAATGCAGATTTTTCCTATCGTACATGATGTTTTCATAGATGTATTGACAAGGTACTGTCATGATATTAATTTCCTTAAACAGTTCTCTTAGAGAATCGCCTCTACGTAATTCATATATGGCTCTGATGGCTCTTTTCTGCAGAATAAATATAGACTCGATGTCTGCAGCCCGTCCCCATAGTAAAATACCGTATGACATAATACTATGATATGATATAAATCTAATTCTTTGTTCAAAAATCCTTGAATATTTTGACAAACCAGGTTGATACTATTAAAACTCTCAAAACATTCGCCTGATTTATTATCTGGCTTCCTTATAATATTGCAAGAGGTTGCCTCTGTTGTCTTAATTTAAATGACTGACTGATTCATTCAACTATTGGCAGAGTAATTTAATTGAGTATTGCATTGCTCAACAGAGGCTACTTGATTAGCCAAGTTCTTAGCTCACAAAGCTGGGTACCTGTCGTTTACAATAGTTTGAAAGATAGCACCTGTCCACAAGATATGTATCTTTTGTCAAATAAAAATTGTCGTTAATGTCAATTAAATTAAATACATTACTATGAAATGTCAGATTAAGCAATGTTTTGTTAATATTATATCAAAAGTATTTTTTTTTCCTTGGCAAACTTTTACTATATAGAAATGTGAACATTACAATTTTCCTGAAACTCGGGTCACTTAATGATCTATAATATTGGAGTAATTCTCCTTTATTCACATTATCCCCATTACCAACGAATATTAGCTCTTTACCTATGAAATTGCCGTTTTTCATGAAATATGTTAACGTCCTTTTTTCTCTATATTTTTTATTTTTATTAACAAAGTAATTAGGTGCCCATGCAATCAATGAAATTTTGCCAACGTAGTGGTAAATTATTGATGCCCTTTTTGAAAAAGTCTGCTGGACGGGAGGCAACTAATTCTTCGAAGGCATTTTGAACAGGTACACCAATATTGATGTTGTGTAAAAAATTTACGTTAATGATGTTCTAATATTTGTATGCCATTTCTATGGCGAAACATGTAAGTTCATAACCCTATCCATAAGACCTTAATGTACCATGTTTTTATACAAATAAATGATTCCATTCTATTCTATTCTAACTACCACTCGGTTTTTGTATTTTTTCCCCGCCAAGAAGTTATCCGAATTCTGGAAAAAGTAGAAGTCTGTAGGGGCAAGCTCTGGTGAGTACGGTGGATGACGAAGAACTTCCAAGCCCAGCTCTTGTAACTTGGAGACGTCTGCTTTGCAGGATGAGGTCGCGCGTTGTCGTGCAGGAGCAGCGGAACCGAACGATTGACCAAAGGTTGGAGATGTGCGAGCTTCTTATCATTATGTTCAGTTCTTCACAGTAGGTACACATCTGCAGTAACGCTCATCCCGTTTGGTAAGAAGCTGAGACGATGAACGACACCGGCGCTAGACCACCAAACCGTGACCATCACTTCTTTAGGGGTCAGTTTTCGTTTGGGGCATTGTTTAGGTGTTGAACCAGGATCTAACCAAGTTGTTTAGCGCTTGCGATTGTCGAACAGAATCCATTTTTCGTCGCAAGTAACAATGCGATTTAATATCCTTCGTTTCTGTGCCTGTCGAGCAGTACAAGGCTCGACTCGACGCGTGCTTCGCGCTGGCGATCAATTAATTCGTGGGGCACCCATTTGTCAAGCTTTTTTACCTTGCCAATTCGGCGCAAATGGACCAATATTGTTTTGATGCTGACATCGAAAGCTGCTGCTAATTGAGCTGTAGATTGAGAATCATCAGCTTCCACAATCGCCTTTGATTCGTCATTGTCGCTACCAAACATTTGAATTCCACATTATCGCTTCTTGCAACTGTTAAATATATTCTAGTTATAGTTTACTTTTATGCACTCATTATACCATTGTTTGAGAAATAACACTACTGCACCTACATGTACACTTTTGAAGTACTTTTTATTAAATAAATTATTCTTATACTTAATTGTCGAACGATGAGCTATTACTACTACGTATAACGAACGCCGCCCCATCACTCAGTGATCCTTTCTACTGCGGTCGGCCGGCCGCAGTTAACTCAGTCACTTGTTCGCTCTTGAGCGCTTAAGTCTTGTTTGTTTTAAAGCAATAAAACGTGAAATCTCAACAAATATGGGCCCTCGTGTGTGTTACGATATTGCACTAATAATTCAAGTAATACGGCAAAGTGCAAAGGAATAACTTTGCATCGGTAACTAGATAATCATTTTTAAAACTTAATTCGAGCAAAATATTTAGCGGACGCCATTTTGCGTCTAGCGTCATTTGTCATAGATTAAAAATTTAAGAAGTGACATTGGGTGTGTAACAAGACGTGTAGATATTATTAGCTGACGTATATTTTTATAGTGGAAAATAATAATCTTAGACATTTAGAAAATAGACTGTTGTTATTAATTGAAGGAAGGTAAAATCACGAAAGATGAAATCAATTAGCTACATACATACATTACATTGATTGGTTTTAATTGTTTGTACAAGTAAAGGCTACTGGCCTGAAATAAAATTATTATTTACTTATTGACATGATAACGTCTTAAAAATTGATGGAACCAGTTGGCTTCATTAATTTTGAAGACGTTATCAAGATATCATTATCGTCTAAGACGTTGTCGTCGTGACATTTTTTCGTTCGTGCAGCTGCACGAAAAAATGTCACGATGTCACGTCCAATTTGTTTAGGTATGAGACTTCCCATGACCCTGACTGAACCAGTTAGTATAGGTATATATGCCAGAATACATTATTTGTTCCGCCGAGTAAAGTCAGTTTATACCTAAAATAAATATTATAATTAAAATTGTAAGTCAAACAATGTGCACGTAAGGGGTACCCAATAAAATGGGCAGAATATAAACAAAGTGTCGCCTCTACGGTAACATCGCATCTATGACTCATTAGCCGCCCCCCGCACTGCCGCGCTTGTTGCACAGACTTTGTTCGCGCTGTCTTCTCTATACATAGTAGTAATAGCTCAATGTTGTCGACTAAAGTTTTCGGTCGACCACGGGGTTCATTTCTTAGGTCGAAATTTCCAGAACGGAAGCGGGCAAAACAATAACAGGTGGTGCGATCGTTAGTAGTGTCCGCTCCGTACCTATGCGTCGTTGATGTTGCGTGCTGCTCTTGCCGCTTTGCTGCCACGACGGTACTCATACTCTATAATCACTCGAATTTTTAACGTATCATCACTAGTATATTTAACTCAATGTCATCATTGAGTTAAATATACTAGTGATGCAAACCTCATTAAAATGAGTCAAAAAAAGTGTAACCACTATTTAAACGCGACGCTAAACATTTAAAAGTGAACGTATTTCTTTCTCGCTTAAACAAGTCGCAAGAAAAATTCCGTCGCTTTGATCAGACAAAGACGGCAATATCAGCTTGCAATGGCGGGATGGGGTTGCCTACTCATGCGAAATTTTACCCAACTTTTATAAGCCATAAAAACATTTGAAATATACTATAAATTAAATGAACTTTAAAATATTTGAATTATGTATTTCTTCAGTTTATAACTAATGAAATGATTAATACATTTTCTTTTACAATATTTTCCAATTCGTTTGTTCATTTATATACAAATATTATTTACATTTTTTAAATATTCCAATATTATACAATATAAAAAAACATTTAAAAATATAAAAAAATGAATAATATTAACATCTCTTATTTCATAAATTAAAAACTCTCCCACAAATGTGGGAAACTAAAAATAAGATTTTAGTACTCGTAGTAACACTGCAACTAATTGTCAAACTTCAACATTTTATTTAATTAATTGCGTTTCTACGTTAATCTAAACCACTACATAAACACAGAAACCATTAAATTACGTGTAGAAAGTAATTCCGGTTAATTTATTATGTGTTTCTGATCTTGAATCGCACTTTTTAACTATGCATTTACCCATTTTTTGTCGTGTGTCACTAGTTAGCTACGCATATGACTCTAAAGCTACCTATTATTATTAGTGTGGAATCCTGGTTGAAGTTGTAATTTACAAAGAGAGGGAAATGACGTATAATAGCATGACATGAATGGCCGCGAAAGTCACGGACGTTTGAACGGTCGTAGAAAATTGTAGGAGTTTAATACTTTTTTTGAGCGACAAGCAGTAGTTAAACTTAACTTTTAATTATTTTTTTGGGTTGATAGTACTGTATTTAAGTGAAGACAAATGCATATTCCCTATTATTAGGACCTGTTGCGAGCTTCGTCCAAGTGCAATTATTATCAAAATATTACTTACTTCCCTCTTTGAATCGGATTTTGTTAACAATCTCAAGGGTCTTTTTTTCCACGGAACTCTAATACTTTTTCTAAAATAAAAGCCTAAGTTACTACCTTTAACATTAGCTATTTGCCGCCATGTACATCATTCCGTAATATAAATAAAAATGCGCGCGCGGTACTTGATCATTATTTTGCTGCGGAGTTATTTTAAAACTATGAATAGTGATATTTCCTAAAATTTTGTTCAAAATTAAATACTTGAGATGAATAATAAATTTAATTTGGACAAGGATTAATATCATCTTTATAAAAACACCTTCGAATTTGGCAACGGAACCCTAAAAAGGGCGCTACTATTTTTCCGCTTTGTAGAAACGGATTCATAAACATGCTGTATGTGTGCGCAACTGCAGTGGAAAGGCGCAACTACAAATGAGGTACTGTTTAGTGTACTGTAGAAGTGAAGTGGGCTTTATAGTTGTTGCCAGTTAAGATCGCAATAGCGGTAATTGCCCTTTCCCTAAGATCTCTTCATACGAAACAAAACAAATGAACCATGTATTGTTTTTCATTAGAAAAAATGTTGAAGATCACGATAGATGACGATTCAAGACTTGAACAGGCATATTTTTGGATTTCAAAGTCAAGAACTTTAATAAATGTAGGCGGGTCAATGACTGCTTTTGCGATCTTAACTAGCACCAACTATGGCACTGTATGTAGTAGTATGTACCTTGGTGGTGGCGCGGATGTTGGACAGCGGCTGGCCGTTGTGCTCCCACTCGCTGATGTACAGCAGCCACTCCGACGACGATATGTTCTCGAACAGGTTGCACAGCTGCGGGACATTCACTGGATTACACAAAGCTCCCTCTCACACACGAGCAGGACTGTGTCCCGGGGAAAGCGTCTTTGTTTCATTGGCGGAAAGGGCGGGTTTTTTTTAATAAGCTTCATTGTTAAAACCAAAGATGACGTTTTCGACGGGCCGGATATGTCGAAGAACGAACGAGACCACACAGTACATGGTTATGGATGGCAGAGGCCTAGACTTGAGACCGGTCCTGGTGCAGCAGCAGCGCCACGTCGGGGCAGGCGTGTGATGTGAGCAATACATACGAAGAGCGCGAGCGCCAGCTGCTCCTGGGGCGGGTGCGTGTCGACGTTGGCGGCGTAGTTGAGCAGCGCGTGCGTGCGCCGGTCCTGGTGCAGCGCAGCGCCACGCCGGGGCAGGCGTGTGATGTGAGCAATACATACGAAGAGCGCGAGCGCCAGCTGCTCCTGGGGCGGGTGCGTGTCGACGTTGGCGGCGTAGTTGAGCAGCGCGTGCGTGCGCCGGTCCTGGTGCAGCGCAGCGTCACGCCGGGGCAGGCGTGTGATGTGAGCAATACATACGAAGAGCGCGAGCGCCAGCTGCTCCTGGGGCGGGTGCGTGTCGACGTTGGCGGCGTAGTTGAGCAGCGCGTGCGTGCGCCGGTCCTGGTGCAGCGCAGCGCCACGCCGGGGCAGGCGTGTGATGTGAGCAATACATACGAAGAGCGCGAGCGCCAGCTGCTCCTGGGGCGGGTGCGTGTCGACGTTGGCGGCGTAGTTGAGCAGCGCGTGCGTGCGCCGGTCCTGGTGCAGCGCAGCGCCACGCCGGGGCAGGCGTGTGATGTGAGCAATACATACGAAGAGCGCGAGCGCCAGCTGCTCCTGGGGCGGGTGCGTGTCGACGTTGGCGGCGTAGTTGAGCAGCGCGTGCGTGCGCCGGTCCTGGTGCAGCGCAGCGCCACGCCGGGGCAGGCGTGTGATGTGAGCAATACATACGAAGAGCGCGAGCGCCAGCTGCTCCTGGGGCGGGTGCGTGTCGACGTTGGCGGCGTAGTTGAGCAGCGCGTGCGTGCGCCGGTCCTGGTGCAGCGCAGCGCCACGCCGGGGCAGGCGTGTGATGTGAGCAATACATACGAAGAGCGCGAGCGCCAGCTGCTCCTGGGGCGGGTGCGTGTCGACGTTGGCGGCGTAGTTGAGCAGCGCGTGCGTGCGCCGGTCCTGGTGCAGCGCAGCGCCACGCCGGGGCAGGCGTGTGATGTGAGCAATACATACGAAGAGCGCGAGCGCCAGCTGCTCCTGGGGCGGGTGCGTGTCGACGTTGGCGGCGTAGTTGAGCAGCGCGTGCGTGCGCCGGTCCTGGTGCAGCGCAGCGCCACGCCGGGGCAGGCGTGTGATGTGAGCAATACATACGAAGAGCGCGAGCGCCAGCTGCTCCTGGGGCGGGTGCGTGTCGACGTTGGCGGCGTAGTTGAGCAGCGCGTGCGTGCGCCGGTCCTGGTGCAGCAGCAGCGCCACGTCGTCCCGCAGCGCGCCGGCCGCCAGGCAGCGCAGTACGGCCACGCGCGCCGAGCTGGCCAGCGCGCCGTCCGACAGCACGCGCCCTGACGACACAACAGTTTAGTGTAATGTAATGGTTACATCTGGCGCTATGTACCCGCGCCGCGTCGGCCGCACGTACCTATGAAGGCGAGGAAGTCGTCGCCCAGCACCCAGCTGCCCTCGCCCTGCACCAGATACTGCTGCAGCTCGTCCAGGCTTTGCCGCTCCTCCGCCGACAGCGCCACGCCCTCCAGCTCTTTCGACAGCTTCTCAAACTCCTGCACGGCCTACGTCAACAAAATCAATCATTACAATAAAATCAGTCAAAAGTCATTTGTTCGAATAAGGCTGATAATAAAAGCAACACTTTTGAACGACAACAATACATAATCCTCTCCCCGAGAACCTCGCCCATCGCCACTTTCTAATGATTTCGCTGGGAAAAAGTGACAAAAAAAATCCCCAGCATAAATACATGTTCAATTAAGCATGAACGCTTTTGCGATCCGATCAAGTGCCGTAACGCGAAGCGCCTGACAATAAAGTTCAAGCGAACTCGACGCGAACCGATTGTTTCTTTTTTTTAACTCTCCGCGCTTCGTATCCATGTTTTCAATCCTAAGACACCAGTCACTATATTAACGTGCTGCGTGCTATGCTGGTCGTGGTAACAATAACACGTCATGATAATGTGTCTTAAAAGGGTGCCACGATGTTTAGGTCGGCCTGCATCCTTCGAATTCGCTCGAATTGTACAGAGATGACCGGAACATGGTTCAGCGGTGGTAGAAGCCGAACGAAGTTTGCCGACTAACGCGACGCGAATGAAAGCCGAATTTGTACTGTAATTGCTACGAGTCGGCTTATTGTTATTTAACAAATGATGCCGAATCGAATATCCCGACCCAAATTAGTATTTGTGCACCCCTGAAGTCATACACAATATGTAGTCAGTCCCATTAGGTACATGATATTTCGGAACACCATGATGAATTAGTTTGTAATGCAGCATTACGTCTTCTGCTCTGTCTGATATCATTATCCCATAATAACACAGATGAGGCAATAAATTGTGATAGCGCATGACATAGCGTTGGAATCCCAACGTTACAGTACAGTGTGTCAGTGCGGAACGTAAACATTCCCTCCAACAGCACATACGCGCTCGGCTCCCACGTGTGTCACCATCCATGGCCATCTTGTTCACACTCGAAACTTCGAGAAGCATGTTAAGCTCATCGATTTTCCATAATTGTAATAAAGCTGGCGACTGTGCAACAAGCATCGCACATAAACATCAAATACATATTGTATTTACAGCCGACAACATGTGTTTGTGTGAGTCATCGGATTCGATGAAAAATCAAGTTTATTTACAGAAGTTTTCCGTTCAATAAAACAGGCGTTTGCAAGTGTTACGAGAATGATCGCTGCACAAGCATTTGCAGCCTTTTTGAAATGATCAGATACAAGCTTCGGATTTAAGCAGTTCCTAACGGGTAAATCTGGCGTTGGGTTTGGTAGCGCAGTGTTTAGTAGCGACGGCGACGTTGGCAAACAGCAGTAACCTTCGGCTTGATCCTGTACAACAAAGAATATGTTGCGCTACCCGTGCGGTACTCACGTCGATGTCGGTGAAGACGATGGGCGGGTCGCGCGCGCGCTTGCGCAGCTCGTCCTGGCGCCGCTCGTCCGCCTCGGCCGCCAGCGCGTCCGAGCTGGGCCCGGCGCGCGCCAGCTCCGTCTGCACTGCTTCTGCCATGTCTGTCAACACACGAGCGTCAGCACGAGCCGCACCGCCGGCGACACATAGGGGAACCTACTTAAAACCCCGAAAGCGAGAGCTATTGAGCGGCACTTGTGCACTTGCTGGATTTTTAGAACACAGATATGGAACATTCGGTTTAGGTAAGATGTTAAACTATTAAGAGGAGAACACTCGCAAAGGTTAGTTACTAACCTCAAAGTTTGTCGACTCGCGCGACTAGACTAGAGTGTTTAGATAACGTGTCCGACACGGAGTATTTTAAGAAGCCAAATAAATCACTAAGATGGGAAATACATTAAATTGCGATCGCAATAAAAGAATGTTGGGTTTGCACAACGTGGCGCACGCGCTCGGGCCGGCGCGGAAATAGCCGCAACATAAATAAACTGAAGAAGCCCCGGCTCAGCGCGCTGCGGCGTGCGGCGTGCGTCGTACCTGTCGCGGGAGTGCGGCGTGCGGCGTGCGGCGGCAGCGCTGTCCGCGCGAGGAATGCCGCGCGCCGCCTGGCTCCGCGCCAGCGCCGCTCGCCTCCGCAACACTATTATATTTATAATTAAGCCGGGAGCGCGATCGGGTACCGCTCTACACGTCTTTACGTGTTTCTATTCGTTTTGTAAGCACGCCGTCTCCGCGACCTGAGAGTCCCAATGGCATGAGCAACATCAGCGGTCCCGAGCTGCAGCACATGCTCCTAGGCCGCGCTCCTTCTTCTGATCGGGTTACTTGAGCTGTACATATCGGGTTCCCACTCGCTAAGACGATGGACACGCAGTACAAGTACGTGTAGTGTCTATGAGCTAGTTTCCGGTGGTGACAGATTCATTAGCATTAAGCTAGTGAACTCGTCGGATCCATCAGCGCGGCATCTGTGGTGGTCGTTGCCCCTAGTTGTCGTTTAGTGTCGCGTCCCGCCCTACTTGTGGAGCGTTCAACTGACCGCACTCACAATAAATAGCGAGCTCGATCACATGAGTAAACATTTTTACGATCAAATTCTCTTTAATTAGTCAAACGTTACATTACAAAATGACAGTTAAGGAATGCAGCATAAATGTCACACCGCACTTCAACCGTTTAGTAAGCCTACCCGATCCGTCAATCAGAATCAAGAATCGTATGAGCTTTATATCTTTATCAACATTTTGTGCCGAACTGCGCTCATCCTATTATCCTGTATTCACCACTCACTGCTGGCTATACTTAAGCGTCTGCCCGTAAGCCTGCGCGGTTCTGAGTGTCCCTTGTTCAGTTTTGTGACGTTGACAGAAAACTGAACAAGGGCAAGCGCGTTGTGTGGAGACGTTGGTCTCCGCACAACGCGCTTGGCTCATCCACGGTTACTTCAATTCGACCTTGGCTACGATAATCCGAGAACAAAGTGCAAGTCCTCGAGATACATTACTCACCAATTACCGCAGCCAAAGATCTTTATAGAGAAATGGAAAGCGGCCAGTAAGTTCCTTCATAGAAAGAAAAAAAATCTCCGAGCCGACCAGACGGGTGTTGTGTCTGGAGGGCTATTGCCGTATTGTTGCTGACTGACAGATTGTTGTACACCAGCTGTATGGCACACGGTCGCGCAAACGTTACATTGACCTCAGCCTGTTAAGGAGTTCCCTTTTGCGGAGACGATCCTGCCTACAGGATGAGTTCATGTAGACGGAATGGGACGCCGTCACCTCCTTCTGCGAAGCAGTCATGCTAGCGAAGGAGATGGCGGAACAGGACAGGGAGAGATCCTCACGTCCCGGCCGCCACGTGGTGGCTTCCGGCCACCGTAGGCGCGGGCCTGTGGACGGGGAGCTATGGGCTAGCTCGCCGTCCGTTCGTCTCATGACGACAGGCCGTGTCGACGGCGCAGGAGTGTTCCACGCGCGCCTCAAAGAGAGCCAGCAACATTGAAGGGGTCCGCAAGGACCGAAGCCTGCCGGGGCTGCGGGACTATTCGAAAGAGATACCGTGGCCCCGGAACACAAAGGGCGAGGAAGGAACATGGATGGGTTTTAGTCAGTAAAAGTCTGACACTCCCTCCTGCTCCGCCCAGAGCGGGAGAAGTCATTTGATGATTTCCCATCCTAAAAAAAAAAAAAAAAAAAGAAAAAAAAAAAGGATGAGTTCATGTTAAAAATCATCTTTATCTATCAAAATTGAACGCGTATACAAAGTTTCAAGACCGCGCTATTAAAGATTAAAGAGATCTCTCGTTAGGTGTCGGTCCTGGCTGCAGGATTAAGTATTGTCTGTCATAAAAAAATATTATCACCAGAACCAAAGGTGTGTGCAAAATTTCAGCTCAACCGGTTGGGGGGAACTGGTTTGAAATTTAGTTGCAAGATTTGACCCACACATACTAACAAACAAGGCAAGTTGAATAAAAGATTATAAAAAAATAACATCAAAATCCCATTGGCTTATACAGTGTGTTTGGCTACCGGTTACCGATACTTTATGGGCATATTATATAGTCATTTCTATTGACAAATACACGTTTAAAAATAGACCTAAACCCACACCCCGCGAATGGCAGCCATCTCCTTTTTTAATCGTTTGAACCAGGGTTTGTTCAATTAAATGCTAATATCTTTGAATCTAAGAGACGTGCAAATAATCGTATTGCAAAGTAATAAAAATAAAGTAAACATGTCAAAACTTATCATATATGTGTTTTTAAACACAGCAGGATCAATTTGAAGAAGCAGCGAATAAGTTAAGCCTAAAGATAACGCAATTTCTTTTCTTACCTGTACCTTCTCGTGTTACTCATAAGCAGAGTGCGCCTATTTTTCGAAACTGAAGCACAACTGTGTGTGCTCAATGAATTTTGCCCACTTTATTGTTAGGAAGTAAAGATCGCTGATTCAGAGAGTGATGCAAAGTCAGAGGTGTGACAAGCGCTTACCGTCGGGCTCGGGCGTGCCGCGCTCCTGCTGCAGCTTGTGGCGCTTCCTGTCGCGGCGCCGCTGCTTGCGCGCCAGCTTCTCCGCCAGCGTGCTGCGCCGCGCGCCCAGCTCCTGCGACGCCACTCTGCGACAACACACGCCCTCACTGCTCACTGCTCACTGCCTACCGCCTACCGGACCACTTCACCTCTCATCGCTAGCAATATCGATCTAGATGCGATTCTACAGTTTAATAGGTTTGTGTTTTAGAAGCTACCAAACCCGCCTAAGCCAAAGCTCTTTTTTGTGTTCTTAAGCCGATTCCAACTCAACTCTGCCCAGTAAACCTGAGTACAAGTCATCATATCGTGCCGCCGCGCGCCACCCGCCACAGTTCAGTAATCGGATGTCACGAGCTCTGCCCGTTGAATCTTTATGTGTGTAAAAAAGACCCTACGAAACCGAAAGGCAATTAATTGTTCTCCCCATCATTGCGTTATTTTTTTTGTTCTATCTAGACCATACCTTCTAGTTACGCAGATATATTGAGGGTCAAAGTTCGAACTTTTTCAAAAGTTTCATTTTTTAAATACATGTTTGTAATGAAGAACTTTACTTTATATGACTCCACCTCCCACACTATTCAAACCATCCATCAGCACAGTTTTGAGTGCGTTACATTGATTTTTACCGTAAAACGTGATTTTTCACCCAAAAAAAGTCTTTTCTCAGCAATCATTCTTGCGTTGGGTTACTTAGTATGATGTTGGATACAGAATGCTTGGGTAACGGCTTCGTGAAGGGTCCGTTTACACCCTGTATTCGAGTGACCTCGGATACACTTGTTAAGAGCAATATTGAAAAGTAAACAGGAGAGCGCACGGAGCACGCCCTAGCTGAGCCGTTTGTACGCTAACCACGCTCTGAGAGTGCTTGAGCGTCGTTTCGATCAGGTATATCTATTTCCACGAAATACCAGTCTCGGCCCTTGCCTGGTACAAGAAGTTACGGCTTATATTGCCATATCACACGGCTCTGAAGTCAGCTCTGACAGACAGTCAAGGGTTGGTCAAGGGTCTTTCCAAGTACATTCAGTCAAAAAAGTATCAGGAATGGATGATTTGTTTATGGTTCCAAATACAATTTTTGTTGTTGTTACAATAGATTGGCGCAACTGTTTTGAGTTTGAGTTACATCTATTATTTAGATTAAATACAGTGCTGTTTTTAGTTGTATCATATCTATTGTGTATAGCGAATTTCATAATGGACAAAACATCGAACAAAGACTTTTTTGCATCGCCAATGTTTCGTGTTCGAAGTCACTGAAAATGTTACAGAAGGCTTACGATGAATCGACTTCATCAAAAACACGTGCTTATGAGTGGAACAAAACGTTCAAAAGCGGTCGAGATGTGATAGTAGATTTGCCTCGATCTGGTAGGTCATCAACGTCTGCAACTGAAGTTAACATCGCAAAAGTGATGGAAATAGTGACTAAACATCCTCATGCAAGTTTGAGAGAGATAGCCGCCGAACTTTAAATAATCAGTTGGGTATGAAGTGAAACATGTTGCCACTCGGCAAGTCCCAAAAGGGGTAGGTAATATAGGACATAATTACAAAATCTCTAATATATACAAGACACAACAACTGAATCTATAATTTTATTTGATATAATGATCAGTTAATATAATAAACGATTGATATACTTAATTATAAAGAAACTAATTTTTATAAGCATAACATACATTGAATATAAAGTCGTTTGATATACCACTAAAAAGACATAAAACCTATCTATTCTAATATGATAAAACGCCTAGTAAGAAACACAAATTAAAATTTCAGATATACACAATAAAACATTGTCTAATCTATACATATAATAAAATCGTTGAGACCAAAAAATCTGTACATTGAAGATTAAAAAAAAAAACCAGCCAGGGTGACTTAAAATAAGTAACAGAACATATTAAATCCATTTTAAAAATTTTTGTTTGTTTGTTTGACCGCGCATCACGTCAAAACTACTGCATAGGCTTCTTAAATATTTAGGGTATATTATTATCACGCTAACTTCCTTAATTTTGCCTACCCCCTGGTAGGCAATTTAACATTATGTCCGTATACTTCAATTTTTTGACGTTTCAGTCATGACGTAAGTACATGAGAACGGCTATTTGTAGCTTATGTCGACGAAGTAAATAGCCTAGCGGTTTCATGACCGCTCTGCAAACTACGGGGTTGCAGGTTCAAACCCCGCAACATTATTTTCACTTTTTGTGATTTGTTAATATATTTTTTGAGGCTGTTTAATTGCCTACATTTCTTTTTGTATTTAAATTGTTTGCATTTCTATATTTCTTACTTTTTCGTGATTTTTTTTCCAAAAAGTAATAGAGAAGTACGGAAGAAGAATACAATCATGCTTCGCCGACCCCAAATAAATTGGTATAAGGAGCAGGAGTATGATGATGATTTCTCCAAAAAGTAGTATAGCGAACGGAAGCCTGATAAATTCACGTGTTCTTGACGTGCAAGAACTGTGCTGTGCGTACGCAGTTTACGTAGATTATATTTACAGCTATATTGTTATTGGCCTCATTCCATGCATCTTGGTGAGAATTTAAGACCTGCCTGGACTGTCATCGAAGGTCTGACGGTGGAGACAAAAGTCAGTTGCAAGAGGTTCGCAACAGTTTGCAGCAGCTAAATCGTGTTTGGGCTCATTTCATGGACCTTGATGAAAACTTTAAACTTAGCTAGAGTATGACTTTCATCGAAGGTCGACGATGGAGACGGAAGGCAGTTGCAAGAGGTCATCAAGAGTTTACAGCATCTATATCGTGTTTGGGCTCATTTTTTTTATGCACCTTGATGAGAACTTTCGACGTAGATGGAGTATGACTGTCATCAAGTGTCTAAGGATGATAACGTAAGGCTGAGGAGGCTGGCGAGGGAAGCCCTTAATTAGAAAAACTGAATATTTTAGCGATTAATGCAAATATATAAAATCACGCTACAATCAATAGGAGCAGAGCATCAATGAAAAATGTTGCAAAAAAAGGAAAAAAATATTCTTTTTGAGATCTTTCGTTGCGTGCGCTGCGTAAACGGTTAAAGTTACGCAACAATCGTGTATGACGGAAAAAATTCTATAAAAATCCGCGATAGCATTATTATGTCTATATTTTAAGGGTGTCTCACACTCTCTCTAACCATCTCTCTGTCTCTCTTATATAACGCAGACGAAGTTGCGCGGGTCAGCTAGTTATTAATAAGTTGTGAAATGTAGGTAACTTAATAAAATTAACTTGATCAATCGAAGCTTGAATCATTATAAAACAGTTGATTGTGAACATTTATCTGGTTTTTATTTCCCTGTAAAAAACATGCAAACAAGCATACACCATGCATGCAGCAGGTATGCACACAAGCATACACCATATATGAAGCATGCAAGCAAGCATGCTTGTTTATTTATTTTAGACCTTACTTATTTTCTCATGAACAAAATGTGTGGCATCTAGTAGGTCAATGAGTGTGAGCTCGAGGTTACTAATTATATGCTTGAGCGTGAACGAGATGTCTATGCGCAACGATCCCCTCTCTACGCATACTCTAGTCTGATCTGTGTGTATGTGCGTGTGCTTAAAGTAGGGCCACTATAATAGATCATATTTGACATCTGCCAGGTTTAGCTTTATAGTGAGGTGACCTGCTTAAATCGACTAAAGTGAATGAATTGATACGGACTTCAAACATATATGTGAGTAAAACTACAGTAACTATAAGTAATTTTTCAAAATAACTAAATAAATACAGTAATTTTATTTTTTAAATAATGCGTTCGAATCCCTGCCCCATTATTATTTTCTATCGTAAATTTAAGGAACAAAATAAAACAACAAACAACAGCATTTATTCAGTTGAACTATCGGAACTGTGACTAGTATTGTCATCTTCATCACTACTGTCAGCACTCAGAGAAATTATTAATTCATTTTCAATAATATTGTCTATATTCACATCTCGTTCACACGCTCATACACACAGATCACAGTAGACTATGCATAGAGAGGGGACCGTAGCGCCTATGCGCAACGGTCCCCTCTCTAACGCGCGCCTATACGTTTACGCTCAAGCGTATGAATAGATTGAATAATATCCTCAAGCTCAAACTCATTGAGACACTTTGATTGAGTATAGCAGATGTTTGGCCCCTCGGATTGGTCTTGCTTCTTACAGAAAGCATTGAAATAGTTCCCTAAATACTATTTTATAGCTCAAGTTTGAGACTATAAAGTACAGTTATATAATATTGATTACTATTTTTTAACAATATTCTCTAAAATATACGTAAATATCAACCATGAGAATTTCAGAAAAGTGACTAGTGTTTTCATGTACCTTTAGCAACTAATATATAAAAATTGACCGTCGGCACAAGTTAGCAGGTATGCATACGTTCACAGTACACACTAACACTACAAGGATGCCAAGGCCATCATTGTGAACGTTTATTTGACCAAAAACTCAACAAACTATCGAGCAACCGCCATCACAAATGCAAAGGTGTTATTAAGTTAAATTGCTCGCTTCATTACTTTTTACACTAGTTTTTAAAACCATTTCCGGCAGATCTAAGGACAGGTCTAATTAATACTAAGAACAGGTCTTTCACTAACAAATTGCTTTGTAAATAATCTTGTTACTTTTTGGTTTATAGTTAGTTTTAGGAAAACTGATTTAGTTGTAGTTTCAAATTATAAATTGAGTTATTGACCATTAAATCGTACTTGGCGCAACATTCCACAACACTGTGGAATGTTGCCATACAAACAAATCATAGTGCTTAAAGAGCAATAACATATTGGTAAAATCCCAATAGTCATTAAATAGTTGCATTTATCTTAATTTTAACTGTAAGTAGTTCTAGATAAAAACTTTTGTTTAATAAATTACTCTCTAAATTGTCACTTGAGGATCCAAGTACTAGTTAATACAAAAGCCAATAGATGGCGCTTAACTCTTCTGTTAATCGATAATGATGTTAGTAATAATCATACTGCCAAGCAGAGATGGCAGGTTCATCAATATTATCATGGGATAGAATTATGAGTGTTATTAATTAGATTAAATCTTAGCAGATAGAGACTCTTGCGGCGACATATATAATATTGATATAACGTTTATTTAAACGAAAAGCGTGACAGAAACAGTCGCTGCAAAACCGACTCCACGTAGTCTTGTCTGCCCTAGAGTGTTATTTAAAATTGCGTAGGCGCGGAAGCGAGCTGAGGAGCAGGTTCTAACACTCGCCTCGGCGCGGTGAGCCGGCCAGCTCCACCCGCGGTGGTGAACGATAAGCTCGCGTGGGACCGCCGGAGCCGTGACAGAAACCATGCCTGCTGCTTGTTGCATGCTTGATTGCATGCGGCATGTATGGTGTATGCTTGTTTGCATGCCTGCTGCATGCATGGTGTATACTAGAGACAAATAACAATGATTTTGTTAAGTTACCTACATTTCACAACTTATTAAAAATTAGACAATGTTATGTGTTTATCTAAAAAATTGCTGTGTTTTTTACTAGGCGTTTTATCATATTAGACTTTTTAAGTTTTGTCTTTTGAGTGGTATATCAAACGGTTTTATATTCAATGTAAGTTATGCTTATAAAAATTAGTAACTTTAAAATGAAATTAATCGTTTATTATATTAACTGATCGTAACATCGAATAAAATTATAGATTCAGTTGTTGTGTCTTGTAAATATTTAGAGATTTTGTAATTATATCATATACACTCGAGAGCAATGAATCCGGGTCACTTAAAGAATCCTAAAAATCTCGGAAACTAAAAATGCTAGGTTAATGCAATAAATTATATTTAATAGACAATTTAATACTCCTTAAATAAAGGTATTAAAACTTCTTAGTTATTGTATAGTTATATCATAAAAAATCAAATTTGAAAAAGGGCCACTTTCGAAGATGGAACTACGAAATTACAGCATTTGGTTTTGCTTTTGTTTGTAATCTGTCATTTATGTGGGTACATAAACCATGTTGATAGTGCTCTATATTCATTATTCAAGCTGAAATTATGTCGCTTACGCCTGAAGAATGCACCAGAATACTTACAATGCTGGAAACCGGCCGGAGTCAGCGCGATACAGCCAGGACTGTCGGTGTGTCGCTGTCAACAGTACAAAGAGTTCTCCGACGTTACGAAGAAACTGGTTCTAACCTACGCAGACCAGGAACGGGCAGAACCAGGTGTACCACAGCACGAGAAGACCGATACTTGGTGAACACCATGCTTCGAAATCGCTTTCTCACAGGAACTGAACTCACAAATCAGTTTCGACGCCTCGGAGGAAGTAACCCAAGTGCATGGACAGTAAGACGTCGGCTTGCTGAATCTAACTTAAAACCCCTTAGACCTGCAAACGGCCCTAAACTGGAGCGTGGGCATCGTATTTCAAGACTAAGATATGCCCAGAGCCACGTAAATTGGAGTATTGAAGATTGGTCAAAAGTTATGTTCTCCGACGAATCAAAATTTATGCTCTACAAGCACGATGGAAGACACAGAGTGTATCGAAGACCAGGGGAAAGATTCAAGCAAGCATGCATCGAAGAAAAAGTAGCCTACGGTGGTGGGTCTGTACTTGTGTGGGCCGGAATTTCTTCTGAAAGTCGCACAGAGCTGGTGATCATAGAAAACGGCTCTTTAACTAGCGTAAGATATGTGGAAGAAATCCTCAATGATCACGTTGGTCCATTTATGGTCAATTTAGGTGAGGATGCTATATTTATGCATGACAATGCCCGACCTCATACAGGTAGGATTGTGAATGACTACCTTCAAGAGATGAACATTACTCGTATGGAGTGGCCAGCGCGCAGCCCGGATATCAACCCGATCGAGCATGCTTGGGACGAGCTAGGCAGATGCGTAAAACAACGAAACCCTCCCCCAATCACGTTTCGTGAGCTCAAAATTGCTCTCACAGAGGAATGGGAGAATATTCCCCAAAATCGTATAAGGAACTTGGTGTACAGCATGCCAAACCGCGTAAACGCAGTAATGGAAGCACGAGGAGGCAATACGAAGTATTAAAATTCAAGAAAATCGCAATAAAGTTTGTTTCCTATTTTTGTTTTAAGGAGAGATCAGCAGTTTTTTTCTTTATGTAATTTTGTGTTAATAAAATGTATGGTGACTCATATTTTTTTTACTTTCATTTAAGGAGTATTACATTGTCTATTAAATACAATTGCATTAACCTATCATTTTTAGTTTCCGAGATTTTTAACATTCTTTAGGTGACCCGGATTCATTGCTCTCGAGTGTATTACTTCCCCATAAGTTTGTGGAGCTCCACCTGGCTTACGGTTTTTGAGATGTTTTATGAGCATTAAACTTTGGTTTATCGAGTACAAGGGATACTCGATAAAGCAAAGTTTGACCTCTCATTTCTTGCACCGCTGTGATGTCGGATTTTTGTTGAGTTAGTTGCTCACATATTGTGAGGTCAAAGCCTGCCGGTCTGTACAGCGTTCTAAGGTAAGATTAATTTCACGTAAAAATATTCAATCTAGCTAGCTACAAGTAATATACGCGAAACATTTTCGTAGTTTTGTTTAATCGTCAGTCAAAGAAACAAAAATAACAATAGACGGGGCATTCAGAAGGGGTATCTAGTTCTGTGGCGATGCGGGCGGGAGCCGCGCGGGTCGGGCGGGTCGGGCGGGCGGGTCGGGGCGCGGGGCGGGCGGGTCGGGCGCGGGTCGCGGGCGGCGCGCTCGCACAGGCCGCACACGGCGCGCGCGCCCGCCGCCAGCAGCGCCGCCGCGCGACACACGCGCGCCGCCAGCGTGCCCAGCGGAGACCTACACACGGGCCGCGAGCGTCACACTCAGTAGCGCCACGCCTCGGCGTCACACACAAGTGCCACGAGGCTAAATAGTCCGGAGACCTACTCTATCTACAATGCGAGCTATAACACGGGGATCCCGGTGGTCAATATTTGGCTTTTCAGCATCGCGTGTTCGCTGTGAAGCGTGCGGGCGCGGCTCGGCAGTGCGGCAGTGCGGCAGTGCGGCAGTGCGGCAGTGCGGCAGTGCGGCAGCGACACTCACCTGGCCTCTTCGATTTGCGAGTTGAGCGTGAGGTAGTCGGGGCTGTCCTGCCGCGCCTGGCGCGTGCCGCCGTTCGTGTACGTCATCTGCATAACAAACATACGACTTCTTAACTATCGACCACTTCTGGTTGACCGACACTTTCACAGCATAATTAAAAATCAAAATCAAAGCATTTATTTCAAGTAGGCCAGTTATAGGCACTTTTGAACTGTCGAAACAAAGATGAAAATTAAATGTAGCTACAGAGCCAGTCACAAGACATTAGCACTGTGAAAGTACTGTAGTTGCCCTGTACGACGAAACCATACATTCATAATGCACTAATGCTTATTCGTGCATTTTTACCTCATTTCATTAATTGATATTGGTTGAGCATTCAGTACACGATTAGCGGTCATCGCGTGTGCTCCCTCGCTCCTTTATATTACTAAACCTTTGGTCCGGACAATATATTTAATTTGACTTTATAAGCAGCAGTATCATTTAGCCAACTTCCTAGCCTTTACATGGTCCTTCGAGCCATCGGGCGGGCCCTCGCGAGTTTTAGTATTCGTTTTTCTTTGGGGAGTAACGTGTATCAAGTAACTTGTGAGTGAACTCGTTCAGAAATCAGCATATTGGATTGCAGTGATACGTGTGAACTGTGGACTAACTTTCGTAACTTCAGAACTTTAGCAAAGCATTTGTAGCAAAACCCAAGCAGCACAGGGTGTCGTTGCAAAATTAGTTAGCAGGAGCACCGTCCCTAAGCATCCGAAGCAGCGTGACATCAGCGCCTCCATAACGGGGCAATCAGCATCTTGAGCAGCAAGCAGCACATCGGTATTTAAGCAGCAGCAGCAGCACTCGGCATCTACAGCAGCAGGGTGACAGTACCTAGCTACATCAGAGCAGCAGCATTTGGAGTGCAACAGCAAATCAGCAGCAGTCGAAAACCAGTTTCGAACAAGTAAGATCTTTCCATTTTTTCATCATAAACCAACTAGCAGCATAATGGAGGACCTTTACTACCAGCAAATTGAACTTGGCGAGTCAATCAAGAAAATACCGATAAATATAAAAAAGGATAGCGCCGATAGGAAATCGGACGACTATTTTAAAAGACGACTAGAGTTGTTAGAGACGTATTGGTCAGATTTTCAGCACAATCATTTAGCAATCTGTCAATTTGAGGGTGTCAAAGATCATTCATATTTTATAAATTTGGAGCATGAAAAAACTAGCAAACTTTATACAGCAGCCAAATCTCTCATCAATGAACAACGCCAACAGTTGTCAAGCAAGCTTACGCCTATGATATCCGTTAGGGGTACTCAACCAATACAGGAGCAGCAAGAGGACGCCGAACTAACAGTAGCAGGACCATCGGGTTATCAGCAGCCAGCCAAAGCCAGCATGTTACGTACAATGGAGTCAAAAGGCTCTACCAGCAAATTAGATGACATGCTCCGTAAGCAAGCAGCAAATTTCAAAGCATTCAAGAGATCAGCAGGGTTTATCGACCTAGACTCCATGTCAGAAAAATGGGAGATGGAGGACGCCTTGAGAACACTTCAAGCGCGCTGGGCGCAAATAGACTCCCTTCATTGGGAGATAGATACCGAGATGGATGAAGAGGAAAAGGATTACGAAGAAGTGTATACTCAGCACGAGCAATCATATATCCGTTTAAAGAAAATCATCAACAAAAAGCTATGGAGTGTATCGCATAGAGAGCACTCCACACCAAAAATGGATATACCTGTATTTTCAGGAAGCTACCAACATTGGACGTCATTCAAGGACCTCTTTAGCGAAGCTATTCATAACAACCCTACCTTGTCCCAAGCGCAAAAAATGCAATTTCTAAAAGGAAAGGTCAGGGGCGAAGCAGAAAAACTTATTCAGCATCTTCCTATAAGTTCCGATAACTATCATACTTGTTGGGAAATCTTAAACCATCGGTATAACAATAAAAAGCTAATATTTACGTGGGTTATCAATACTTTACTAGGCTTACCGAGTACGCAGCATCAAACGATAGGTCATATTAAGAAACTGCATGATGTAGCACTAGAAAGTTTGCATGCCATACGGAACTTAGGAATCGATATCAGCACTTGGGATCCGCTTCTTGTGCATTTACTAGCACAGAAGCTGGATAGCGAAACATACGGAGATTACATAGACTCTCTTAAGAATTCTAGGGAACTACCAGTACTGCAGGAATTCTTAGACTACTTAGAAAGTAAGTTTACGAGCCTAGAAACTTCTCACAGGAAGCTAGATCAAGCGACACCGAAATCAACTAATCATACAAACAGCGATGTTCCTGAAAATCAAAAGGCAAGACGATATAACCCTAACTTTGCCAATAAATACAACAAGGCACAGCCATATTCAAAAGCCTTACACGTGTCTACCACAAAATGTCAATTTTGCGGTCAACAACATGCCATGTTTAATTGCGCAAAGTTTTTGCAATTGCCTGATGAAGCAAAATTGAAATCAGTAGCAAACTTGAAATTATGTCGAAATTGTTTATTCGATCACAATGGCCAGCAATGCATTTCCGTTAGGCGATGTCGCAAATGTAATGGAAATCATCACTCCGTTTTACATGACGCTTGCTCAAAAAACATATCGCATGCGAGCAACCTAGCAACAACAATAACTGACCCAAATCCACAAGACAATATCGCAATGACTGTGCCACCATGTGTCTCAGAATGATCCAGAGACGAATGAAGTTTTATTAGCTACAGCCTTGTTAAAAGTCGCAACGAGGGATGGATCGTATCAAATTTTAAGGGCTCTCATTGATCCTGGGTCACAAGTTTCTATAATAAAAGAAAGTACAGCAAAGAAATTGGGATTACGTAGATCTAAATTCAATGGACTGATATGCGGAGTAGGTGAAGTCGAGCATAATTGTAATGGTGTAGTCACACTAAGCTGTTTCTCAACGTATAACGACTATTCGTTTACCACCGACGTACTCGTCATGGAAAACATACTTAAGGATATCCCGTATAAATCCATTGACACATCGAAGTGGTCCTACATAGAAAATCTTAAATTAGCTGATCCATATTTTAACATTAGCCGTCCAGTGGACTTATTACTAAGCGCTCAAGTCAGTGTCTTGATATCAATGGGAGGATTGATCAAAGGAGTGAGTTTAGCGCAGCCAGTGTTGCAAGAAACATAGCTTGGGTGGATCATGTATGGTGGTGGCCAAATAGCATCACTACAGTGCAACGTGATCGTGAATAATATCTACGATATTCAACAGTTTTGGGACATCGAGGATATAAGCGAAAAATCAAATTTATCTTTGGAAGATCAAGAATGTGTCGATTTTTATTCCACCACTACAAAACGACGCGAAGACGGCCGGTACGTTGTAAAATTGCCACTGAAAGCAGACATCGATGAAAAACTAGGCTCATCAAAAGAGATAGCAATAGCACAGTTTCAAAATCTGGAACGTAAATTTAGCAAACAACCTGATCTAGCGGAACAATATAAAACATTCATCATCGAGTACATAGCTTTAGGACATATGGTGCCTAGTAACAGCAATAAAAACAAACAAGCGCTATCGTGTTACTTGCCGCACCATTCCGTCCAACGAGCAGAATCAGCTACTACAAGGCTACGGGTGGTGTTTAACGCGTCAGCAAGAACATCAAGCGGATATAGTGTGAATGACCTGATGTATAAAGGCCCTAATTTACAACAGGATATACAAGAACTGATACTGAAGTGGCGGCAATATCGTTATGCCTACACATCAGATATCGAGAAAATGTAGAGGCAGATAATGGTGGATGAAGCAGATCAGCAATATCAGCAAATCATCTGGAGGGATGCGCCAGATCAACCACTACAAACGTACAACCTAACTACCATCACATACGGAACAAAATCAGCACCATTCCTAGCGATGATGACTTTAAAACGTCTAGCCTCGGATGAACGAAGTGCATTTCCGGAAGCAGCAAGGATTTTAGAAGGATCATTTTATATGGATGATCTGGTCCATGGTTCTCACTCTATCGAAAAAGGAAAGCAGCTCATCGAAGATCTCAACAGATTATTAAAATCAGGAGGTTTTACTCTGAGAAAATGGTGCGCAAATCATCCAGAACTTCTGGAAAATATAGAGCAGAGCAAAAGCAATGGCGATATCATATTTAACTTCAAATCAGAAAGTAATACAAAAACATTAGGCCTTCGTTGGAACTCTTGTGATGACATGTTTACTTTCAAGTACAGCACAGCTAATCCTAACGCCAAGATTACTAAACGACTACTTTTATCGGAGATATCCAAAGTATTCGACCCGTTGGGGTGGTTTTCCCCAGTCACAACAAAATTAAAGCTGATATTCCAAAAGCTGTGGTTAAATAAAATGCACTGGGATGAAGAAGTTCCTGTAAACATCAAAGAAGAATGGGAAACGATAAAAATAGACATGGAATACTTTAATCAATGCAAAATACCGCGCTGGATCGGGTATCAACCTAATAACGTCATAGAACTGCATGGTTATTGTGACGCATCGACTAAAGCTTACGCGGCAGTTATTTACGCGCGATTACAGAAAAACGATGAGACATCTGTGGTACTAGTAGCTGCTAAGACTAGACTAGTACCTATTTCTAAAAGCGTATCTTTACCAAGATTAGAATTAAGCGGAGCGTATTTACTGGCCAAGTTAATGAATAAAGTTATAGCGCTGTTATAGCGGAATGAACATCCGGATATATGGGTGGACGGATTCCATGGTGGTCCTAGGGTGGCTACAAGGTGATTACAGCCGATGGAAACCCTTTGTTGCGAACAGGACTAAAGTTATCACAGCAACAATGAAGCCAAGCTGCTGGCGGTATGTTAAGTCGGAGGATAATCCGGCAGATGCAGCCAGTAGAGGCATTTCAGCCTCACAACTAAAAGATCAAACTCTGTGGTGGCAAGGACCACAGTCATTGAAAACGTTTGATGAAAAATTTGAAGCAAAACAAAGCGTTTATACCACGGATCAAGAAATAAAGGCAAAATCAACAGCAAGCAAAGTGAATGCTGCACAAACAGTTATCAAGGACAGCATCATATTACAATTGTTACTTAAGTTCAGCTCACTTAATAAAATAACTAAAATAATAGCATGGCTTTTACGAGCCATCAAAACGATACAATTCAAGCAGATTCTAATCACGTTAGATAAACATAGTAGTTTGCCTGAATTTCTTACCTTGCATGAATTGCGAAAAGCAAAGTTACTTCTTATAAAATGTACAGAGAACTGAGTTTACAGAGGAAATCACGTCATTACGAAAACATAATAAATTGAGTAGCAGAAGCAATTTACTAAAATTAAATACCTTCCTTGACCACGAGGGGATTCTACGAGTTGGAGGCCGTTTAACCAAAGCAAACATGAGCATGGAAATGAAGCATCCAGCCATATTGCCTTATAGCAGTCGGCTTACTACTCTAATAATTCAGCAAGCTCATCAGCTCACCTTTCATGGTGGACCGCGATTAACTTTATTTAATCTGAGGCAAAGATACTGGATAATCGATGGAAATAAAGCAGTACGGAAAGAAGTACGAAACTGTGTCACCTGTAGAAAACATGAGCCCAAACTACAGCATCAATTGATGGGAGACTTACCTGTAGCCAGAAGCAACCCCGCCCCGCCATTCTATCACACCGGAGTGGATTATACTGGTTTCGTAGATGTTAAAAGCAACAAGGGGCGTGGAATTAAGACCACAAAAGGATATATTGCGTTGTTTATTTGTCTAGCGACTAAAGCTGTACATTTAGAACTTGTATCGGATCTAAGCAGTATAGGGTTCTTAGCAGCATTACGGTGAATGGCCGCCAGAAGAGGAGAAGTTGACTTTCGAGGAGTTCAGCACTATATTAGCACAGGTAGAGGCTTGTCTGAACTCCAGACCTTTGTGTGCCTTGTCTGAAGATATCGAAGATTTGAACGTACTTACACCAGCGCATTTCTTGACCGGGAGGTCTGGAACTGCCATAATTGAAACGGAAACAGACGCTCGAACTAGATGGCATTTATCAGCTAAGATAGTAAATGACCTATGGAAGAAATGGAGATCGGAATACCTTACGCAGTTATCTGTAAGAAGCAAATGGCGAAGCACTAAGCAAAATATCAACATCGACGATTTAGTGACCATCCAGGACGACAATCTACCACCTGGAAAATGGATGATGGGTAGAGTATTAGAAACTCACCCAGGTCAAGATGGATTAGTTCGGGTAGTAACATTAAAAACAAAAAGCGGAATAGTTAAAAGGCCGATTGCAAAACTCTCAATCTTGCCGATATCGCCTGCTTCAAGCAATATGACGGAAGATAGAAAGGTTAATCAGGAAATCAACAGCAACTTAAAGGAACCTGAGGAGCGGAAAACAAGCAGTACAATCAAATCTAAATTTGTATCAGTAGCAATTTCGTTAATCTTTTTTATGTCATTGATAACATCATCTCACGCAAATTATAACATATCAGCGTTGCCAAACAACAATTCGCTATATTTCGAAACAGTGGGCAACATGCAAGTTATTCGAGATAAATGGAATCTTATTGTTTACTATGACATAAGCCCTTATTGGGAAGGGAATACAGCTGCCACAAAGTTTTTGGATTATTTACAAAGACTCTGCGTATCTTTAAACGATACTAGTCAATGTAATATGATAACGCTTCAATTAAACCACGACTACAAAGAAATACAGCATTATAATCAACTTATGATTAATCAGCACTTTGACACGCGCACCAGACAGCGTCGCGGTCTCATTGATGGTATCGGTTACGTGGCCAACAGCCTGTTCGGAGTTTTAGACGAACGATTCGCAGAACAGTACAGGAAAGACATACAGCTTGTAAAACAAAACGAGCGTCATCTTGATAACTTATTAAGAAATCAGACTTCCATCATCGAAGCGGAATACAACGTATTAAAAAGAACCGAGCAATCTATCCAATTACAACATAAAACTATAAACAAACACTTGAATCAATTAGATAATGCAGCCTTTGTTATCAAGCAAGAAGTTGAAGGCTTAGCTAAAACACAAGATTTTACCCTGTCGGCACTCACGACCATCAACTTGCTTCAAAACCTAAAAAGGATTCAGGATACTCCGTTAGACATCATCACGGATATCTACCACAGGAAATTCAACCCTCACCTGTTAACACCGGATCAGTTACAACGTGAGTTACAGTTTATTTCAGGACAATTAACAAAAGATACTACATTGCCCGTGGACAACCTACAGTCAGATCAGACTGTGATCAAACATGTTTATAGTATGCTGAAAGTAAAAGCAAGAATGATGCAAGAATACTTCATATTTGAGATTATCTTTCCATTGACAAGCAGAGATAGCTACAAAATCCATAAAATCATACCAGTTCCACAGCAAGTTCAAAATAATATGATTAGCGTACTACCAGCTGCAGACTTCGTAGCTATTAATTTGAAAAAGGATGCTTTCTTCACAATGTCGTTTATGGAGCTCCAGTTATGTCTGCACAATGATATCTCATATTTATGCGAAGTTAACAAACCGATTAATCATTTAAGCATTGATGAAAAATTCTGCAAACTGGATAGCAACCTAAAACAATGCATTGTAATTAAATCCCCATGTCAAGACAGGTGGCTCGAATTAAATGAGCCAGCAAGGTTCATGTACTTTTGCTGCAATACCTACGCAGTGAGGATTATATGTCAAGATCAAGTTGCCTTCAAACAGGTGACAGGAGTCGGTATCATTGACCTAGATTCGAAATGCATAATAAAAAGTAACGAGTTTACTTTGTATTCTCATGCCCAATCAGCTAATACAATTAAATCTAATTCCGAAATGGTGACCCCAGATAGCAGAATTAAATCATATCGTAAATATATCGTTATCTCATTACACCGCATATGAAGATCCAATAAACAGCACATTAGTCGATCTGGGAGAACGTATAGAACAACTGAAATCTGCCAATACTAACTCACTAGATTACACTCTGTCTACGCATGACATTCATCAGTATACTATTTGTTACTGCCTGCTGGGCGTAGCCGTTTTGGTGGCAGCGTACTTCATATGGAAGAGGTGTCGAGCAGTTTCTTCGGTGGAACTATCCCAAAGTGTGGCAAATAGTGTTGTGTTTGCGCGAAAGCAGAGTACGGCTGACCGTCAGCCAAGTGAAGTGAACATAACTAGTGCGAACACTAATTGTAAACGGGACATAGCTACGTCACCTATATCTAAAACGTGTCGCTTTAGATTAGAGGACGTGTAACATTTTTGTATCTTTTTGGCCCGGGAGCATGTACGGTGAAACCATACATTTATGAATGTATGGTTTCACCGTACATGCTCCCGGGCACGCATGCACTAATGCTTATTCGTGCATTTTTACCTCATTTCATTAATTGATATTGGTTGAGCATTCAGTACACGATTAGCAGTCATCGCGTGTGCTCCCTCGCTCCTTTATATTACTAAACCTTTGGTCCGGACAATATATTTAATTTGACTTTATAAGCAGCAGTATCATTTAGCCAACTTCCTAGCCTTTACATGCCCATTCCCTAGCGTAGATCTCTGGAGAAGAACGGGCAAGAAACTCCATGGACACTCTTTTTAACCGACTTCAAAAAGGAGGAGATTCTGAATTCGATTAGTATTTTTTTATATATGTACACTGATTACGCTGAGATTCATGATCCGATTTACGTGATTCTTTAGTCTGATGCGGAATAGTTGCCATGTGGTCCCATAACAATTTAACCTTTTGACCGCCACGTCAAAAACGAAAAGGCGCACCCTCGGCGCCAAGCTATAAATTCATCTTTTAATACCTACAAAATAGTAGTGAGTTCGAAATTATATCGATAAAGTACTAACTATTTATTTTTTTACATAGAATATGTTTTTAATAAAAGGTCTATACCGGAAATATATAATACAGGAGTTTTATTTCATCCCGCTGTGTCCTTTAAGACAGAAATAATAATAATATGTGTCACAGTTTCGGCGTTAAATCCACAATTCAAAACAACAATCGATAAAACCAAGTCAATACCATCACAGCACTATGTTCAATCATGACGTACTTTCTTGTCACCTTATGATGACAGTGGCGTAGCTGGCATCGCTTTTTTAATTTGCTCGCCTCGGCACTAGAGGTGCGCAACCGATATTTGATAATAATATCGAAATAATAATAGGTATTTTGTTTTTAATGGTTGGTCATGGTCATAATAGACATAACGCGAAAATATGGATCTACGCACGGTTAAACTTTGCATTTTTGGCACATGAAACGAGTGTCTGACCGTTTTTATTTTGCATCGCTGACTTTTGCCGGTTAGTATTCTAACAGGAAAATGCTCTAAGGCATCATTATGAAATTAAATAAAAACGAGCTACTTTGGTCGTAATTATAGGGTGTAAAACACCTCTTAACGAAGCCGAAAGAGACTTGTTGTCCCCGTCATTGTAATATTTTTTTTTTGTTCCACACCATACCTGGGAACCTTCTAGTTACGGAGATATTGGGGGCCAAAGTTCCAACTTTTTGACAAGTTTTTTTTTAATACACGTTTTTAATGTAAGAACTTTACTTTAAACACCTCCATATTATTCAATCCATCCATCAGCACAATGTGTTAAGTGCGTTACATTGAGTTTTACCACAAAACATGATTTTTCACCCCAAAAAAAAGTAGTTTCCCAGTAATCATTTGTGCGTAAAGTTACTTAGTTTGATGTACAGAATGCTTGGTTGACGGCTTCGTGATGAGGTTGTTTACAGCCTGTATACGACCCTGACGAAATCGTCATGGACCCGAAAATATTTGTCGGATTAAGTAAGCGGTTAGTTAAAAGGTTAATAATGGAAGACCGCATCCATTACTAATAATATTTAATAACAGTAAATAAACTACTCTATTTAAAAAAAAAACCGCGTTTAACGTCATGGGACTGTCAAACATAGACGACTGTGGCGTCCCCGGCACAGAAAATACAAGTGTGATAGAGATGGGAATTACAGTCATTAAAATTAATCCATAATCAACTAACACTCGACTTTTATAGAGCGCATAGTTCAGTATAATTAAATTTTCTTGATTTCTCAATCATAAAAGTTCAATAGCAAATGTTTTATTTATTTACTAGTGCAGAATTCAGAGTAAATTAAATATAACGTAGGTTGCCGTCGAGGTCGATATTCTTGTTATATTGACTGCTACCTACATCACTACGTGTCCTGTTATGGTGACTGTGGCGTCGAGGGCACTATGTTTTTCGACCTTTATGACTGGTTTTCTTTTTTGTCATTTTACGTTACTAAAGATGAAATCTAACGAAAACAATTCACTTCAAAGAAATTAAGAAGAGTCAAGGTACATAATTAACAAGGGAAATAATCAAAACAATGCTGTTTTATTACATTTATTTACATTTAAAATTCTGTCACGCAGTCGCGACCGTGGCGTGCTAGGCACATTTTGGTTTGTCGTCTATACACGACTGTGGCGGTCAAAAGGTTAACATGGTTTGGCTCAGTAGTTTTCGTTTTATTATCATTTTTTTACTTCAGTCGTTATACGTAATATAACCAAGAAAAGGACTTCAAAAAGACATCAACACGGTATGGAGCGATACTCAAAATTCTTTTTATATTTGAAAGAGTATACTCCTGAGATGGTTCCATTTAAATTTAGTGAAGATCTGATGCTGATCTTCGGAAATATACAATGTAAAAAATCTTCGAAAATAGACGGTAAATCGGTCGTGATTGCTGCAATCGCTTAGATGTTTATTGTTTATACAACATCATGACGTAACATCACGCCTGTATGCTCTGAGGGGTACGCAGATATGTACATTACACCCAGATTTTGACAGTTTAGGTATGTTAAGTGCCATTTATTGGGGATAAGCCTATTACCACGACATGTATAGTTAAAAATGTAAAATAAATGCATAGCAAATATTTATATAATAATAAAATCTTTAATGACAAATTATTGCTCAAACATCAGTGTAGCCCTGGCTCCTCTACTAGGAGTTCCTGTATCACAAGAGCCAGACCTCTCAATTAACAGAGAATATGTAAAAAACGATAGACAAAAAAAAATAGATACATTAAAAGATTTGGCATGAAACATAAAAAGGTGTAAATAATAAAATATGATCAAAATAAGTACATTACATGGGTATGCACTTTTATAAATTTAGTTAAGTACCACTCATCGCGTTCTGAGGAAAGTGTGGGTAAATATGTCTGGTGTGTGTGTGACTGTGTGTGTGTGTGTGGTGTGAGTGTGTGTGTGTGTGCGTGTGGTGAGTGTGTGAAAGTGATAGGGGGTCATGTAACACTGCCGAATAGATTTTCTGATTTGTCATAATCGTATTTTTCTAACGAGTCAATAGTACATTATTTAAATTGTATCCGTCCGGTATTTTAGTGACAAAAGTACTTTTAGGAAGGCACGCCGAGCCCGCTCCAGCTCGATCATGTGGGTCTTGCCTGCCCCACCGTGTACGTTACTCCAGCGGGAAAGTGTCTCCTAAAGTTTTATGAGTGGAACATTTAATTAGTGCCTTATCTGCTGTAACTGTGCCCCCACATAAAAAATGTGTGCCCCCTCTCGTTTTGGAAAAAAACTATTCCTATGTGATAACTTTTTCCAGCAAAAAAATTCTAAACGAATGATCGGAGATAGAAACATTGTGCATGGCCTTGTAGCTTATATTAGTGCCACAATGTGCCCCCAAAAATAATGATTGCTGAATTTATCGTTTTAGTGCATTTACTGCTGGAGTAACGTTTTGCTGAATCGTATATCTCTAAAACCATTGCATGTGCTCCTGTAGAGTAAACATACACGCGTAGCTATTCATGTGTGCCCCTTAGTGCCTCAATTAGATTTAAGAAAATATTTATAATTTCCAAGTTATCGCGGTTTTAAGAAAACCCGAAAAAACATCGCAGCTCCTAAATGAGACAAGGTAAGATCGAGAGAAAACTGTATTCGGTCCGTCTTGACGCTACTAATAACCATACAAAGTTTCAAAACTGGTCATGCATGCGTTTTTGAATAATCTTGCTAGACGTTAAAACGATGGTGTCATAACTTTGACGGCAAAATCTAAGAACCAGCTCAATCCCAGATGTGTACGTGTAAACCAATAACTAGTGCCTTTAGTCAAAAATATATGGTGAAAATATTCAGCTTGGAATGTTTCGCATTAAGTAAATATAAACAATAAACAAAACGTGTAAACACCGGCTGGTTATCCGACCAAATTCAAATGACCACTAAAAAGTGACGGATTCATACATATCGATCACCTTCTTTAATGGACGTATTAAACCTAAGACGAAACCAGACCAAACTAGCATTTAATGGATGCACGCAGGTATCGCAGGCTATTACGCTACAATATGAATTCGTCGAATTTGTAGTTAGTCATAAACGAAAAAAATAAAAATCGCTAGCAGCGATTTTTTTTTTTAACTTCTCCACTTCTCTAGGAACTCAATAAAAAAGTCCCATGAAAATCCGACCACTATAAACTTGGTTCCACCTTTTGAGTATTTTTTGTCTAATTGCACTCGGCTAGATTTGGAATAGTATATTTTATATCGAGGGACTAAACGAAGCCATAATATACCAGAGGTGGTTTGACTCCCGAGCGTGCAAGGGAGTCAATGAAACCGAGGGAATATTAAGTTGGCGTTTAGTCTCGAGGTGCAAACTGTACTTTTCACCTTGAGTGCGAGAAAAATAGTCAATTTAGTACAAAAACAAGTATTATTCCTCCAGTCCACAGAACTTTCGTTAGTTTTTAGGTAAATCTCAAACTCAATCTTCCGCGATTTTGGCGGCAAAAGATTATCTAATATGTCTTTTGCTCTTTGCTCGACGTCGAACTCTTCACTGTCACGTGACATTCTTAATAAATTTATTTAAAACCGAACAAATTTACACTCGACAAAAATTCAGAAATTTTCGCGGTCAGTTTTTTCTTCTAAAGCAGTCAAGGATTAACAAATTAAAACGCATGGCGCCACCTTTGCAGAAAAACCATGGAACTAAAACTCTCAACATTTTCGCATTGAAGATGGTCCACACTCCACAGATAATAGTTGTATATTAACTGGCTGTTCGAGTTTGTCTAGGTCACATGAAGGAAATTAAAAAACTAATTACTTTTCACTCCCTAGGGACTTAAGTGGTCACTTTAGTCCCGCTTCGTAGGGCTATATTGGCGTACTTTTAGAGCATGAGAAGTGAAAATTATTATTTTTATTCCCTTAATATTCATTCTTCAAGTAATTATAACATCAAATCACAGATCAAATTGCCTGTCTATAAATATCAGAATACAAATAGTCCTATGAAATTATTTTCACCTTGTGTAGTCATTATTATTTAACCTCTCCCTCGACGACTACAGGAGCTAAATTAGCAACTCTATTTGTGGTAGTTCAAACTTCGTTTCGCGACGTACTATCCAGATTATTAAAGACTGCCATGATGTCTTCTCTGACGAAGTCCTAAACAAGCTCCTTAGGCCCAAGGTGTCGCAGCCACCAAAGTTTTACGGATTACCCAAAATTCATAAGAAGGATGTCCCATTGCGCCCAATAGTTAGTCAGATTGATTCTCCAACTAGTGACTTAGCGAGACAAGTTTCAGACACGCTACAGAAACTGGTGGGCCACACTTCATCTTTCGTCAAGGACTCCCGCCATTTTGTGAGTTTGTTGAAACAGACCAGGGTCGAGGATGATGAGATTATGGTCAGTTTTCACGTCGAATGCCTCTTCACCAATGTTCCCGTACTGGAATGTATGGAAGTTATGAGAAGAAAGTTTCCAGAACACGATATCCTGATGGATTATGCCAAATTGCTGGAACACTGTTTACCCAACAATTTCTTCTTATACAAAGGCCAGTTTTATCAACAAATTGATGGAGTAGCCATGGGTAGTCCAGTGGCACCTGTGGTTGCTAACTTGTGGATGGAACACATCGAAGACCTGGCTATTTCAACATGTCCGGTGCCTATCAAGGTTTGGAAGCGATATGTGGACGACGTATTCTGCATCCTCAGAGGTGGAATACCAGAAGTCGAGAGATGTTTGAACCATCTGAATAATATCCACTCGGCCATGCGTTTCACAACGGAAGTGGAGAAAGATCGGACGTTGGCATTTCTTGACGTGAAAGTCTTTGCAAGGAGTGATGGGACAGAAGGTACACGGTACAAGGTATCAAATCGATATAATCGATACAAGGTACTTCAGTGTACAGAAAGTCGACTCATACGGACCGCTACTTACATGCCACCTCACATCATCACCCCTGTCACCCCTTAGGGCCGTAGTCACACAAATCGTGCTCGCTCACAAATCGTGCATTTGACCTGTGTGACTCTGAACATCTTGCTAGTGAATTAGCTCACGTTCAAAAGGTTCTGCATAAGAATGGCTACAAAACTGACGTTGTAGGAGTAACACCAAAAAAGTAGTAGTAGTAGTAACGGACAAAATAGGTCGTTTACTTGGTAAATACTCGATTAAGAACGTGTTTACTCCTCACCAGAAAGTTGCACAAAGTCTGCGTTCCCCCAAGGATAAGATCCCGTACGAACATCCTGGTGTGTATGAAATCGACTGCAGTTGCGGCAGTTCATACATCGGTCAAACGAAGCGAACTGTCTCATGCCGCATCAAAGAGCACATAAAGGCTGTGAAAAACAAAGATGAGCAGAAATCGGCCATAGCTGAACACCTATTGCAGTCGGGGCCCAATCACTGGATTGAATTCCACAAGCCACGTATTTTGTCAACAGACAAACATTACTTTCCAAGGCTGACAAGAGAAGCAATTGAAATAAGGAAATACAAAAATTTCAATCGAGAGGATGGCTTCAAATTGTCAAGTACGTGGAATCCAGTATCGAGTATGCTCAAAAGTAGCAGCCAGCAACATAATAAGAACTTCACAAAACCTGGTGATACTGTGAGTGTGTTTTGCCGTGACTTAGTGTCGAGTACCAGTGGTGCGCGTAGCAAAAGACAAAGAAAGAGGGTAGACAGATTTGTCTGCTCCTAACAATTTTTTCCATCCACCCACATTCTCCAGTTGACCCGCGATCATGGCGCTTGCAACAGCGTCGAAATATCGGAAGCTCAAAAACAATAAATAATCACGGAAGATATCCCGTAAGTGACATTTTAAGTATAGTTATGAACCGTGAAAGCTTAAAACAGTAGTTGTATTATGTTTTCAAAACACTATCAAGCGTACTAGCATATATCCTAAAGAATATCATATATTTTTCTGTTTTTTTTTTTATTGCAGTGAATCATATGCTTTTTTGCATTATAAAACTCGCGTTTAGCTCCTGTAGTCGCCTTAAGCTTTTGACTCATTAAATTAGATACAGATTAGATTGTAGGCTTAGAGAAATAGGTTACTGCAACAGTGTTCTGGCTGCGCCACTTTCTGACGCAGCTAGGGCACTGTACAGACTAGCTATGTTAAGATTTAATTAAGATTTAATTGATGTACATTCATTATTTGTTGAAAATTGAAAAAACAACCGGGGCGGCTTAATCGCATGCGCGACAAAGACCTTTTTCTAGAAAAAAAAAAGTTTAAAATTACTAGCTGTCTCACAATACTTTTTTTACTTTTGTGTTAATTGTTTTTATTGGTTAATTGTTTTTATTTGGTTTAAACCGAGGGTATATTAAGTTGGCGTTTAGTCTCGAGGTGCAAACTGTACTTTTCACTTTGAGTGCGAGAAAAATAGTCAATTTAGTACAAAAACATTTATTATTCCTCCAGTCCATAGAACTTTCGTAAGGTTTTAGGTAAATCTTCCGCGTTTTTGGCGGCAAACGATTATCTATTATGTGTTTTGCTCTTTGCTCGACGTCAAACTCTTCACTGTCACTGGACATTATTAATAAATTTATACAACATGTAACATAATTAACGCACATCCTGAAATTACTTTGTTCAGAATCGTTTACTGAATCGATTTCTATAATTTTTAATATAGGTAATTTTTTATCCCAAAAATAATTAAAGCTACGTAATTTATAGCCACACTACCCCTGTATAGTCCAAGCAAACCCAAATGGACCGTAACTCAAGGCAATAAGACTTTTAAAAGTGCAGTTTTATTTGTATTCCGCCATTCAATACAAAATAAAGAAAAATGAACCTTATTTCAAGTAAGTTAAAGTCGTTACAAATACAGTTAGGTAAACTTGGCGATTCAACCGCACGCACACATTAAACAGGCACTCGTTAAAGGACACAATAGATAAACCAACAAAATGCAAAATATGAATACTTGTTTTCGTTCCCTTTCTCGTGCAAATTAAAAACCTGGGATAGAGCGAGATAGCCACCATGACACCGGGTTGCGCCGGCGCCTACGATCAAGGCTAACTTAAAGAAATGTAAACAATTTTAGTCACGCCCGGCCTTCCGTTCTGTACAGTGTATCGCGCGCGATGTCTTTACAATAATTGACCCAAAATGTTCAGTGAAATTGTGACTAATGGTGGACTGTGGTGTGTGTGGTGTGTAGCTGGCAGAACATTCAAGTCAACCAAAGGTATGGTACTGGAGTAGACCGCAGGGTAGGACTATGTTAGCTGCTACTTCGTGGCCATGGAACGTTCCGTCCGAACACAGCCATCGACAGGGGAGCCGATACTCGTACACGTACTCGTTTTCAAAACGAAATATGGGATTAATTCGATGAGAATCCCCAATCAGCTGATTTGACGACTTTTTTTTGTGGGGACGTATTAAATCGTTAGTTTAGTTTAAAAAATTGGATAGTGAACGCTTCTGATAAAAAATGACGAAGTGCTTTCTAAATTAAAACATCAATTAAGAAAACAGGCATTAAAATGTATTGAACTTTTCTATTGAAGTTGAGTCGAGCGACGACGTTAACAGCTGTCTCGAACGCGAGCGAATACCTACTAGGCTAGCAAGACTCACACAGTCGCATACGTAGGTATGAGACCTACGTATGCGACTGTGTGCGTTCGTTGATTTGTACTGTGACTACAACATTCTTCCGGAATTAGGAAAACTAATTTATTAAATAATCATTGCCTAGACATGTTTAATTAAAAATTCAGTGCATGTATTATGATTATAACATAATAAACTAATTGGGGTGTCTGAGGGTGTGCGTTAATTACGTTACATGTTGTATAAAACCGAACAAATTTACACTCGACAAAAATTCTGAAAATTTCGCGGTCAGTTTTTTCTTCTAAACCAGTCACAGATTAACAATTTAAAACGCATGGCGCCACCTTCCTTGCGGAAAAACCATGGAACTATAACTCTCAACATTTTCGCAATGAAGATGGTCCTGGCTGGTACTGGCTGTTTTAGTTTGTCTATGTCACATGAAGGAAATAAAAAAAACTAATTACTTTTTACTCCCTAGGGCTTTTTACTCGTAGGGCTATATTGGCGTAGGTTTTAGAGATATACGATTCTGCAAAACGTTACTCCAGCAGGAAATGCAATATCTCGAAAACCTGAAGGGGCACACATTTTATTTTTGAGGGCACATTTTGGCACTAATATAAGCTACAAGACCATGCACAATGTTTCTCTCTCCGACCATTCGTTTAGAATTTTCCTGCTGGAAAAACGTTACCCCAGCAGGAATCGCTTTTTCCGTTTTTTTTTTCTAAAACGACAGGGGGCACACATTTTTTATGTGGGGGCACATTTACAGCAGTTAGGGCACACATTATGCGTTGCATTCATATAACTCTAGGAGACACTTTCCTGCTGGGGTAACGTACACAACCGAATTGGTTTGACGAAAGTATATTATTTGTCTCTAAATATCTTATCCGTCTCTTGTTTGCTAGTTTTCCCAATATTTTGGACAGTGCGCTAAGTACAGAGATGGGGCGGTGGTTGCCAACCAGACCCTTGCCACCTTGAGAACAGGAGTGACGGCCGCTTTCTTAAAAGTTTCAGGAAAAACACCGCAAGAGAAACTGATATTGCAGAGGTGGGTTCTAGGAGACGCTAATTTAAAGTTATATATATTTTTTAATGTTAGCGGGAATATTGTCCAGACCATAGGCACTCTGCTTTTCAGGCCAAATATCAACTGGATAACTTCGTATTAATCCGTGGGAGATAATGCCATCGAATGAAGAAGACCTGTCGACTTCTGTGCTTGTGTTGCTAATGTTTCTTCATTCTGCTTGAGTTTACTTAGTGTTGAATTTACTAAGTCTTTACCAATTGATGTGAGGAAGGTATAGGATATTACAACGAAGCTTCGAAGTCGGTGACCTTTGTTTGATTGATGTAGTGTTTGATGTAGATGTAGATTGATGTGGTGTTTGATGTAGATGTAGATTGATGTAGTGTTTGATGTAGATGTAGATTGATGTAGTGTTTGATGTAGATGTAGATTGATGTAGTGTGTAAATCAATTAATCAGAGGGCAAGCCTCGGAAGTCGGCGACAAAAACACTAAATCAATACAACCTGCAATGTACTGCTAGCTGAGCATATAACCCTTGTATATGTCACCGAAAAATTGTAAAAACCGTTACACTGTAATCTACCTAGTCAAGTTTTTGGAAGCGTTATTATGTATATATAATTATATAAAGCTGAATTACCACTGACTCACTCACTGACTCATTGACATAATTGTTCTCCCAGATGGTGGATGGGGAGGGGGGTATTTTTTGACAGATTCGTAAACAAGTAACTCCCGTGAGTATGGGAAAAGTCCCAAACCTCCCCTTTTTGCTCCCCTTCCTCCCCCTCCCTATCGTATCTGGGAAACTAAGGGACCCGTATTTTTTGTTTTTTACGGATTCGTATAGAGGTGGCTCGGAAAAGTAAAAACCACTTTTCAGAGTTGGCCCCCTTTCCCCCCTTCTCCCCCCCTTTAGGCGGATCTCGGAAGTTAAGAGACTTGGAACATTTTTTTTTTCAGATTCGTAAGAAGGGGCAAAAAGTTGGTTAAAATCATTTTACAAAACTCCCCCCTCTCCCCCCCTTCACCCCTCCCCCCATTGTATCTCGGAAACTAGGACACGTAGCGGCATTTTGATTTTGACTATACTTTATTATTGAGGAGCGTTAAAATTTTTATACCCTCCCCTCCCCAACCTCCCCTTTCCGGTGGTAGGTAGGTCCTGAGTGGAGCGAACCTGCGAAACCGAGTGGAGCGAAGGGGGGAGGTGGCGAGCGAAGCGAGCCGGCGACCTCTGTAGCGTAACGAAGGTTGAGTGGGTGAAGCTCCCCTCCCCAACCTCCCCTAAAATTGAAAGGGCTGGAACTTAATTACGGTTAGAGATAGCTATCAGGTGTTTGAACAAATATTATAGTAGGTGTCGAAACCTGTCCGGTGGTAGGTAGGTCCTGAGTGGAGCGAAGGCGGGAGGTGGCGAGCGAAGCGAGCGGGCGACCTCCGTAGCGTAACGAAGGTTGAGTGGGTGAAGCGTAACTCAGCAAACTTTAGGGTAATGTTTTTTATGGAAAAAGGTCTGAGTTTTCAAATAAGGTTTTATTAGGGGTCCGTAGGGGTTTTCATACTGTTTTAGGGGTAATTCTAACGGATTTTCCAATTCATTTAGGGGTGCCTATAGATTCTCAAAATTTTATAAGGGTAAGTAATACTTCTCAAAAACACCAAACACGCGAGCTGCGCGCAGCTCGCGCACCCAAGAAAACTAGTATGTATTATAAGAGTAGAGTTACGTGTGAGCAGAAGTGCATGCTCCGATGTAATAATCAATACTGATTCTAGTCGCTACATGTCTGTCTAAGCGCTCAGCGAATGATGTTAGTTTTAGTAGCCCATACATAGCTATTCATATGTACTATGCATGTCTTTACAGTCCACATTACTTCAAATTAGTTAGTGAGAAATAAACCGTCAAACAGTCAACACGTAGATTTATTACGAGTCTATCATCAAGCAAAAATCATCCTTTTCGCTGTGTACATGTCGGAAGGCAAAAAATGCATGGAAGGTTCCAAACGGACCACCCTAAGCTGCAACGGTGCGTTTTACGCTCTCACGGTAATCACGCGTTGTGGTTCAGGTTGCATAACTCCTCATTCCTCAAGAACGAAATTATCAGAATTGTTAAGATTCTGAAAAATTCGCCGACAGTTTAACAATTTGGTTTTATATCTAAAAACAAGAATGGTTATGAATCCTAAAGGTAGAATTACATATAGTATTACCGTACCTATGCTAATGGTTTAATAGAATTAACAATAGCTCGATGCAGTACAGACACCTTACTAAAGGCTAAGGCCGTTTCAATCTCACTTTAATGGTTCTAAAACTAGCTAAAAACATATACGTACCATATTTTCCGGTAGATTATAATTAGGAACACTGAATTGAAGTAGTATTATTATATATGATTATTTTACTTTCAAGCATAAAAGTTAATAGATTATCGATCTATTAACTTTTGATATATTCGCTGATGGAAAAACAAAAAAAAAATCTCAACACCACCTGATACCGTTTGAATGATAAATAAGTTAGTGTTAGTCACCGAACATAACCTAAATTACATACATTTTCCGTTCAAGCAATCAGCGCATGCGTTCCGTCGTTTTTAACTTTTCACAAGTTTACGGTTTAACTTCGATAGATTATAATCTACCGAAAAATAATGCGTTAAATTATTGTAAGCAGTGTGTTCGGTTGACAATCTTTCGAGAGTTTAGATAGATTACAATCTAATGGTTTTTACAATTTTACGGTGGCATATACATAACCGATACAGTTACATAAAACTTTAGACAATTGTCAAGAAACTAGCAGCGGCAGCGTAACGCGGGATTAATTCCGATTCGTTCACTCGTTATTTTTGAATACAACTTTTAAATGTTATAACTTTACTTCAAATAGGTACCTCCATAACCACTGTACTATTTTTTCTGGACTGCATGAAGTCATCAGGGATGTCTTCGTGACAATGTGAAATGAAAAGTGGGTGCCAAACATTTACAAAGTATCTCGAATAAGCGCCCTGTATAAGAACAAAGGTGACCGATCAGACTGTAGTTCTTATCGTGGAATTTCGCTGCTGTCTACCCCTGGAAAAGTATTATTTTGCGAATATCCTTCTCAGCCGTCTTATTCCATTATCAGAAACAATCATTCCAGAGACCCAATTTGGTTTTCGTCCTAAGAGTGGATCCTGTGAAGCTATATTCTCTGTTCGCTAGCTTCAAGAGAACAGTGAAGAACAAGGTCGACCCCTATACCTCTGCTTTGTCGATTTTGAAAAGGCATTCGACAGTGTTTTCCGGGAAGCTCTGTGGGCTCTGCTAATAAAACTAGGATGCTCTGAAAATTTTGTTAGGATGATACGACCTCTGCATGACGATATGTCCTGTTGCCGCGCGGTAAAAGGCGAGCCATCAAACTATTTGATGTCATCTAGGCTGTGAGCTGTGGCGTAAAGCAGGGATGTATTCTTGCGCCAACAGTCTTTGCTCTGTACTTTGCTGTCGTCATTCGAGAAATGTAACGTATTTCAGAACGCATTCGAATTCGGTTCCGAACCGATGGCAATTTATTGAACCTTGCCAGACTGGAAGCCGGATTAGTATATACCACGATTACAAATATTATGTGCGCTGATGACCTGTGCTTCGTGGCGGACACTTGCGACAGTTCGCAGGCGCTGCTGTAAGTTTGGTCAATCAATAAACGTCAAGAAAACCTGTACATACCTGCACGGAGTGCAGCACCAGGTTGTCCAGCAGCTCCTCGGGCTGCGCCACGATGTGCTTGGGAACGTTAGCGCCGCGCAGGTGACCTGTACATACCTGCGCGGAGTGCGGCACCAGGTTGTCCAGCAGCGCCTGTACTGCGGCGCGTGTGCTGGGTGCCAGCAGCTCTTCGGGCTGCGCCACGATGTGCTTGGGAACGTTAGCGCCGCGCAGGTGACCTGTACATACCTGCGCGGAGTGCGGCACCAGGTTGTCCAGCAGCGCCTGTACTGCGGCGCGTGTGCTGGGTGCCAGCAGCTCCTCGGGCTGCGCCACGATGTGCTTGGGAATGTTAGCGCCGCACAGAAACTGTGCTACTTCTTCGCTAAAGTGGTTGCAGTTGTGCTCCAGCAGGTTATACGCCGAAGGGCTAAAATAAAACAGATAAAGGCAGTTAGATAAAAGCAGTATTTTGGTTATACTGCCTGTACTGTTTATGTAAATAATACGGTGCTCCCTTGTTTCAAAGACAGAAATTTCTTAGAATTTCGTTTCGCAGCAAATGTTTCACATTATATTTGGTCCTTGTATTTTTATTTCGAATATTATTGTTTTAATAACTATTTATTTGAATGAAACAAATTTCCCAGAAACACAATTATTGAATTGTGTTTCTGGGAAATTTATAATTACATACAAAACACAGACAGTTGTATGACACATTCCCAAAAACTTCAGCTACTTCCACTTCCATGTCTTTATATACGATTATGAAGTAGCCAATGATGTCAAAGCAAATCTACATCTATATAACCACCCAAAGAGCTAACGCTACAAAAATACTATATGCATAACACGATTCTAAAAAACCGTTTTCACAATCGCTATCACAATCACAATCACTATCACTATCACAATCACTATCACTATCACAATCACTATAACAATCACTATCACAATCACTATCACAATCACTATCACTATCACAATCACTATCACAATCACTATCACAATCACTATCACAATCACTATCACAATCACTATCACAATCACTATCACAATCACTATCACAATCACAATCACAATCACTATCACAATCACAATCACTATCACAATCACTATCACAATCACTATCACAATCACTATCACAATCACTATCACAATCACTATCACAATCACAATCACTATCACAATCACTATCACAATCACAATCACAATCACAATCACAATCACTATCACAATCACTATCACAATCACTATCACTATCACTATCACTATCACTATCACTATCACAATCACTATCACAATCACTATCACAATCACTATCACAATCACTATCACTATCACAATCACTATAACAATCACTATCACAATCACTATCACAATCACTATCACTATCACTATCACAATCACAATCACAATCACAATCACTATCACAATCACTATCACAATCACTATCACTATCACTATCACTATCACTATCACAATCACTATCACAATCACTATCACAATCACTATCACAATCACTATCACTATCACAATCACTATAACAATCACTATCACAATCATTATCACAATCACTATCACTATCACAATCACTATCACAATCACTATCACAATCACAATCACTATCACAATCACTATCACAATCACTATCACAATCACTATCACTATCACAATCACTATCACAATCACTATCACAATCACTATCACAATCACTATCACAATCACTATCACAATCACTATCACAATCACTATCACAATCACTATCACAATCACTATCACAATCACTATCACAATCACTATCACAATCACTATCACAATCACTATCACAATCACTATCACAATCACTATCACAATCACTATCACAATCACTATCACAATCACTATCACAATCACTATCACAATCACTATCACAATCACTATCACAATCACTATCACAATCACTATCACAATCACTATCACTATCACAATCACAATCACAATCACAATCACAATCACTATCACAATCACTATCACTATCACAATCACAATCACAATCACAATCACAATCACTATCACAATCACTATCACAATCACAATCACTATCACAATCACTATCACAATCACTATCACAATCACTATCACTATCACAATCACAATCACAATCACAATCACAATCACTATCACAATCACTATCACAATCACAATCACTATCACAATCACTATCACAATCACTATCACAATCACAATCACAATCACAATCACTATCACTATCACTATCACAATCACAATCACTATCACTATCACTATCACTATCACAATCACTATCACAATCACTATCACAATCACTATCACAATCACTATCACTATCACAATCACTATCACTATCACAATCACTATCACAATCACTATCACAATCACTATCACAATCACTATCACTATCACAATCACTATCACAATCACTATCACAATCACTATCACAATCACTATCACAATCACTATCACAATCACTATCACAATCACTATCACAATCACTATCACAATCACTATCACAATCACTATCACAATCACTATCACAATCACTATCACAATCACTATCACAATCACTATCACAATCACTATCACATCACCATCTTCAGGATCTTAAAAGAAATGCCATATTCGTAATCAGCACCCCTGATAATCTCAGTATCGACACCCATATTGATTTTTAGACATATCAACCCCATCGCACCCCAACAGCCCGCGTAGCATGGCAATTCTATCTCTACTCTTCAAGACACGACAAAGCTCTTTTCTATACAACTTGACATGTCTTAATGTCTTGACATGCCCGAGCATGCGGCGACCCATCGACTCGAGTTTGTACGAAGACAAAGACATAGAATGTCTTTCCATAGCAACGGACAAACAGCTAGTGACATTGAGGATTTTGCACTCAGCATCTGCGATCTAGAAGATATTTTTTCAGATTGTTTGTTGATATTATGTTCATCACCATAAAAGAGATCACAGGATTCTTGCTTCCCTGTAATCACATATCATCTATAACAATCTCATGATTTGTATCTTATAATATCCATCAATGTTCAGTTGGTAAGAAAATAGTTTCTTACAAAGTTTTTGTTGTTTACTTAAAAATAATGTTACATGGGCGGTGGTTAATATTAGGCAAGGTGAACGATGACATTACAATTTGTTTGAAAGGAAAAAGATGCACCCTCCAGAGTATTACAGCTATCATAGGACGCATCGTGTGATTGCCATTACTTTTATTGAAGGCGTTAAGGCCTGAATATATACCCGGCCAGCTAGACCACCTACAGGGTATAGCTGTAGGCTACAGCTATTCCCTACAATTTTGTCAATGGTGTTCTGACATGTCCGCTTTGTGCTCGGAGTTTTTAAGTTGCGTATTATTTTTCGGTCCAAAAAGATAAAAAAACCGCCTTTTTAACCAATGTATCCTGCCCACAATGACCTACTACGGTGCCGAGACATGGACGCTCACAAAAGAGCAGTCCACCGAGTACAAGTGGCACAAACAGCCATGGAGCGAGCCATACTCGGCATAACCCTCTTAGATCGAGCCGTCATCGGACGAAAGTCTACGACGTCAGGGACCGGGCGGTGCGCCTCAAGTGGACCTGGGTAGACGCGGAGATGGCCGATAGAGCAAGGCTTTGACTGAGTGGTGGCCAAGGTTTGGCCAAAGACACCAAGGCCGTCCTAAAGCTCGTTGGGTTGACGATAAAGTCGCGAGAAACACCTGGATCAGGGACGCACAGAACCGGGAAGTGTGGCAGAAGAAAGGGGAAGCCTATAACCAGCAGTGGGTGATTCCGGGCTGATATGATGATTGATGATGATGTATGCTAGCCACTTGTGAGCACATAAATGTACAGCACACCAAAGCACTCGACAACCACCCTAGAAAGCTATCGAATGCAGTCGCTGTGGCCGAAATCGGCTTGATGGCATTATCATCAAATAACTCGTTTTCCGGGATATCGAAAGCCCCGGTTAAAGCTCGTACAGCGTTCCTTTTGGCATAAAAACTGAGGAGGTAACGACGGTAGGACCCCGACATGTTTTTAAAAACAAAATGGCTTACAAACACAAATTATATTTATAAAAATAATCTTGTCTAGGTCTGATGTGTTGTAGACTTTTTGACATTCGTTGCCAAGAAACGATTCCTACAACCCAGTGTCAAAAGTAGACAAAAAATTGTCGCCATGCTCGACGTTGAAGACTTTTATCGCTAAAGAATAGAAACCTTTCTTTTCCACATGTCAAACATCGCCATGCTTAGGACGATAGAAGTCTTTCGAAAATCTGTCATTTATCTGTCATTTTGTCGATTGTCAGTCGACAAAACCCGTTTCTACGGCGGCCATGCTACGCAGGCAGGGGATGATGGTATTTCAGGTCTACCATATTCAATCTTAAAATCGTTGTTTTTGTAATACACCATACAAACTATACCAATGTAAGGACGGAAGGACCGAAGCCTGCCGGGGCTGCGGGACTATTCGAAACAGATACTGTGGCCCCGGAACACAAAGGGCGAGGAAGGAACATGGATGGGTTTTAGTCAGTAAAAGTCTGACACTCCCTCCTGCTCCGCCCAGAGCGGGAGAAGTCATTTGATGATTTCCCATCCTAAAAAAAAAAAAGGGGGTGAATTTTGAAAAATCCTTTCTTAGTGCACCCCTAGACCCAGCGGTTTGGGCTGTGCGTTGATATGTCACCCAGTCAGTCAGTCAGTTTATCATTTTATATATATAGATAAGAACTGATATTTCACCTGTGACAAACAATAAATGAATTTGAATTTGAAGATTCATAACCATTAATAACAAGAATTTGCGATCTACGGAATAAATAAGCTGAAAACCAGTAAGTATAACTGACCTGTACGAGGTGGTGGAGAGTCCCTGCAAGTAGTCCATGAACACCTGGAACGGCACGAAGGTCTGGCCGAGCTGCTCCACGCGTAGCGGCGACCCGAGCTGTGTGCCGCCCTGCAACCCACAGCACAATCATGGACAAAACAAACATAATTTATGGAAGTGTTACCCGAAGGCAGTAACGGTCGGCTGCCGTACGCGTCGGGTGCTAACAATATGTGTCATGTTCCCTGACTATTGGGCATGCTCAAATAATGCCGGTTACTTATTACCTAGGGGGCGGGCTGGGGTCATCACCATCATTTCAGCCGAAAGACGTCCACTGCTGGACATAGGCCTCCCCCAGGTGTCACCACATAGACCGGTCCCGTGCGTCTCGCATCCAGATCCCCGCAACAATCACCAGGCCATCGGTCCACCAAATGGGAGGCCTACGTTGGTTGGGACACATAATAACCGTCCAATGGATTTGGATGGACAACGATTAAAGGGCCCAGCGATTCTCAGGCCAACTATGCAGCGGACGAAGTCGCTAAAAGGGATTCGAGCATGGTAGCAGTGGAACCTAAACCCATCGTGCCACTCCCATTTGGGTACCTACGCACTCTGGTAAGGAAACGCACCAGGGAGCAACAGCATGACCATGATGGGTGCAGACAGGCCAAGAAAGTGCTTTCTACTATCAACGGCCGCTTCACTAAACAGGCCCTACAGCTGCAACGGCGTTAAAAACGAGTTGGACTCGCGCACCGAGGGTTCCGTAGGTAACCTCGGTGCGCGAATCTTGTAGGTATTTTTTTATTTAACTACATATTTACGGTTTTCAGATTTTGCCCTTTACATGGTGCTGTAAGACATGTAAAGGGAAAAATCTTTTCGCCTAATATTCTAGGTCAACGGGAACTACCATACCTATAGGTTTTCGACCCAAAACCTATAGGGTACTTCCGGTTGACCTAGAATTGACAATTTTGGTTAAGGTGGATGCTCCAGGGTAGCCCGCGAAATTCGAATTTTCTTACGTTTTTTGCAATTGGCAGGTCAGTGTCAGGTTGTATGTTGATTAAACTATAAATCGCGGCTGTAAGACGTATGTAGTTACAGAATTATAATCATCAATACATCCCTCCAAGCGCATAAAGGTGTAGGAATGACTTTGACCTTGAAAAAGTAAATTCATACACCTTTATGAGCTTGGAGGCTTGTATTGATGATTTAGATGATTATAATTCTATAACTACATACGTCTTACAGCCGCGATTCACCCTGGCGCATTCACCTTAAAATCCAAGTTTAGTGCAAATACCCTGCTTTGTGAAAACAATGTAGGAATCCACCAGTCGAAGCCGTTCGAGAGGAAATACATCGGTTACGTGGCAGCGCGAGCGATGTGCGCCTATTTCGAGTGTTGCGGAATATAGAGCGCGTCCTACGGGTCAGCAAATGCGTCGGGATACACCGAGTTCCTGCACACGCGTGCAACGGCTAATAATACAGCAGCAGTCACTGCCCAGCTGCAGAATTGACAAGCTTCACATAATTGCACTGACATTTAAAAAAAGAATACAGACTTGTATTGGGACAAGATCATGGTATTACTATTATTGGCATTATTACATATTACAAGGCATTTCTTCCAAACTATTAGAAATTGAATTGTTTTTAGAAAATAGTAAGTTTGACATTATTAGTTTTACTGAACATTGGCTTAAGGATTACCAAATGCTTATCAATTATGAGAACAATATGGTGGGTAGCTGCTTTAACCGTAAAACTATGCTTCGTGGAGGTTCCCTAATTTTAGTAAAAAATTGTTTTAAATATAAGCAACGTACGACATAGTAGGTCTCTCGGCTGAACATTGCGTCGAACTGTCCTGTGTTGACTTAGATAAGATAAGATAAGATAAGATAAGATAATATTTTATTTGCTAAACATGTGTCATACATACAAGAAAATACATGCATGCAAGATGGTAACGAGAACAACATTATTAGGTACAGCATGTTTGCCACATGATGTGACGTGCAAATGTGTCCAGAAATGTTAGTATTTAAAACATTCTCATAAAATAACAATAAATTAAGTATTATGAATAATAATATTGCAATAAATTTAAAATAACAAAAATCAAACAACATTTAAAAACAAAGCATGTTATTGTGTGTGTATACAGACCCCCAAACTATCAAAACTTTTCCTTATTTGAGTCAATAATGGAAGATGTCCTGGCAAAACTTGTAGCTAGTAATAAATCAACAATTATTTGTGGTGATTTTAATATCAATATTTAAGAAGAAAATTCAAATAGCAGTCGGTTTTATTAAAAAATATAAAAAAAATTAAATTGAACGCGTTACGGGCCCTCGCCGCCCTGACCCCGCTCCCCTCACTATTGTACTATCGCTTTATTTTGCTTCGCATAGATTTCTTAACATTTAGAGCGTTCAATTTAAATATTTTTATTTTTGTACGAAAATTTGATGAACTAAAGTATGATGAATTTTTAAAAGTCATAGAACAAAAGTTGTTGATTATGATGTTAGTAACACAGTCTTGAGAGGTTGTCGGTGTTTTACAAATAACCCTGTATAAATGATCTACCGTATTTACTGAAAAACCAACCTCAAAATATGGTGTTATTTGCCGATGACACTTCCCTAATTTTTAAGATAAATAGACAAGCCCAAAATCAAGATGACGTGAATAATGCCCTACTTCAAGTCCATAATTGGTTCACAGAAAACAATTTGGTACTCAATGAAAAAAAAACGAAATGTATAAGATTTGCTTTACCGAATGTCAAAAGTAGCGATTGTGATACAGTATTGAATAAAGAGAAACTTGAATTCGTAGATAAAACGGTTTTCCTGGGGATTACGCTTGATTCAAGGCTTCAATGGGGTTCTCATTTAACATCTCTGCCGGGGCGGCTAAGTTCAGCAGCATATGCTATTAGAAAAATCCGTCACTTTACTGATGTAGATACTGCTAGATTGGTCTATTTCAGTTACTTTCATAGTATAATGTCTTATGGCATTTTATTATGGGGTCTGGAGTCTATATTTATTCTGCAAAAAAGAGCCATCAGAGCCATATTGTAATCTTCGTAGGCGTGATTCTCTGAGAGAACTGTTTAAGGAAATTAACATCATGACTGTACATTGTCAATACATCTACGAAAACATAATGTACGTAAGAAAAAACCTACATCTTTTTGGTAAAAGAGGTGACAGACACAATTACAGTACTAGAAATAGAGACCAATTAGTTCAGCCAGGCTTCAGACTCGCTAAAGTAGACTCTTCTTTCATGGGGTACTGTTTGAGATGCTATAATAAAATTCCACAAAGCATTCTTGAACTGAATGAAACAAAATTTTAAACATGCATTAAACGCACATTAAGTAAGCAAGCATATTACAAATTGGACGATTATATCGCTGATAAAAATGCTTGGCTCAATGCCGGTCCTGCTCCACAAGGACAGGGGCGCATAAATGGATAGCACTAATTGTATTGTTGGAGCTGCTGAAGATTGTACAACTATCTTTGTATTGTATAAATTCAATATTTTTGGTATTATATAAACGCATATCCCATATTGTGTGAGTGCTATGTACTAGAATGCTATCAGTCGCTGGAAACCTACGTCTTTTCTTGACTTGAATGTGCCCCGGCGGTTAAGAGTATGTCATGCTCACTCAAATGTCTCACTGATGGTGGCGCGTGTGTCGGATCATTTAGTTCCCTTCAAAATGGTTGAGTTGAATGCTGATCCATGCGTCATGTTCGTGAACGGGCGCTGTCAGTTGGGACTGGTCAGCTCTTGGGTGCCACGGCTTAAGGACGCGTTTGCAAAATTGATAGGTACAGAATCGAACTACTACATTGACACGGGTCATACACACAAGTGTACGCACGACTAACTGCGAGAATAAGTAGTCAAGTGAACTCATTTTGATGCTTTGAAAGATTTTTACGTATTTCTTAGAAATAAAATTATGGTAGGTCCCTACAAATTTTTTTTTTTGCTGTTTTTACGAATTACCTCCGGACTTGATGGAGCGACCTGAAGGTGTACATCGGTGACTGCTACTGGAACTCCTTGACGTGTTGTACTAGGTGAGTCGAGTTTGGGCTCGTTTTGTTAGTTATGATGAGACCTTACCTCCAGACTTGATGGAGTGTCCTGAAGGTGTACTTCGATGATTGCTAATGGAACTCCTTGACGTGTTGTACTGGGTGAGCCGAGTTTGGGCTCGTTTTGTTAGTTATGATGAGACTTTACCTCCGGACTTGATGGAGTGACCTGAAGGTGTACTTCGGTGATTGCTACTGGAACTCCTTCACATGTTGTACTAGGTGAGCCGAGTTTGGGCTCGTTTTGTTAGTTATGATGCGACCTTACCTCCGGACTTGATTGAGTGACCTGAAGGTGTACTTCGGTGATTGCTACTGGAACTCCTTCACATGTTGTACTAGGTGAGCCGAGTTTAGGCTCGTTTTGTTAGTTATGATGAGACTTTACCTCCGGACTTGATGAAGTGACCTGAAGGTGTACTTCGGTGATTGATACTGGAACTCCTTCACATGTTGTACTAGTTGAGCCGAGTTTGGGCTCGTTTTGTTAGTTATGATGCGACCTTACCTCCGGACTTGATTGAGTGACCTGAAGGTGTACTTCGGTGATTGCTACTGGAACTCCTTCACATGTTGTACTAGGTGAGCCGAGTTTGGGCTCGTTTTGTTAGTTATGATGAGACCTTACCTCCGGACTTGATGGAGTGTCCTGAAAATGTACTTCGGTGACTGCTACTGGAACTCCTCGACGTGTTGTACTAGGTGAGTCGAATTTGGGCTCGTTTTGTTAGTTATGATGAGACCTTACCTCCGGACTTGATGGAGTGTCCTGAAAATGTACTTCGGTGACTGCTACTGGAACTCCTCGACGTGTTGTACTAGGTGAGTCGAGTTTGGGCTCGTTTTGTTAGTTATGATGAGACCTTACCTCCGGACTTGATGGAGTGACCTGAAGGTGTACTTCGATGATTGCTACTGGAACTCCTTGACGTGTTGTACTGGGTGAGCCGAGTTTGGGCTCGTTTTGTTAGGTATGATGAGACCTTACCTCCAGACTTGATGGAGTGACCTGAAAATGTACTTCGCTGACTGCTACTGAGTGAAGGAGTTCCAGTAGCAATCACCGAAGTACACCTTCAGGTCACTCCATCAAGTCCGGAGGTAAAGTCTCATCATAACTAACAAAACGAGGCCAAACTCGGCTCACCTAGTACAACATGTGAAGGAGTTCCAGTAGCAATCACCGAAGTACACCTTCAGGTCACTCCATCAAGTCCGGAGGTAAAGTCTCATCATAACTAACAAAACGAGGCCAAACTCGGCTCACCTAGTACAACATGTGAAGGAGTTCCAGTAGCAATCACCGAAGTACACCTTCAGGTCACTCCATCAAGTCCGGAGGTAAAGTCTCATCATAACTAACAAAACGAGCCCAAACTCGGCTCACCCAGTACAACACGTCAAGGAGTTCCATTAGCAATCACCGAAGTACACCTTCAGGTCACTCCATCAAGACCGGAGGTAAGGTCTCATCATAACTAACAAAACGAGCCCAAACTCGGCTCACCTAGTACAACATGTAAAGGAGTTCCAGTAGAAATCACCGAAGTACACCTTCAGGTCACTCCATGAAGTCCGGAGGTAAGGTCTCATCATAACTAACAAAACGAGCCCAAACTCGGCTCACCTAGTACAACATGTAAAGGAGTTCCAGTAGCAATCACCGAAGTACACCTTCAGGTCACTCCATCAAGTCCGGAGGTAAGGTCTCATCATAACTAACAAAACGAGCCCAAACTCGGCTCACCCAGTACAACACGTCAAGGAGTTCCAGTAGCAATCATCGAAGTACACCTTCAGGTCACTCCATCAAGCCCGGAGGTAAGGTCTCATCATAACTAACAAAACAAGCCCAAACTCGGCTCACCTAGTACAACATGTGAAGGAGTTCCAGTAGCAATCACCGAAGTACACCTTCAGGTCACTCCATCAGGTCCGGAGGTAAAGTTTCATCACAACTAACAAAACGAGCCCAAACTCAGCTCACCTAGTACAACACGTCAAGGAGTTCCAGTAGCAGTCACCAATCACTTCATCAAGTCCGGAGGTAAGGTCTCATCATAACTAATAAAAATATTACCTAGTATCAAATTTGGTTTATCGAATATTTTGTGTTTGTACAGCGATCTTTTTCAACTCGAGCCGCTCCAAACAGGCGTTACGTGTCCACTCTCGACGGCGGCCGTGCGCGGACTAAAGTTTCATTCAAAGTGTTTGTGCAATCAATCAAGACGGGTATCCAAAATAAAATAACCCCTAATGCAATCGATTAAGATTCATCCAGAATAGCAAAAAAATGTGAAAAAATAAGATTTGATTTTCATTTTTCTGCAAACTATATAAATCATTTAGATAAAAAAAAAATCCTTGCATTAAGAATTGATTATGTTTGCCAACATACAGTATTTTTAGAAATAGTAAAATATGTTAATATTAGCACAAAAAATGTACCTAAACTCAACCCTGTATCGTTAATTTTAGGGAAAATGGCAACGACAGATCGATTTTACATTATAAAAAACTAAAATTTTCAATGATCAAGTACGTATTATTTGAAGATGAAGAACCAATCTATACGAGGTAGTTATTAGTTATATTGGATTCTGTTTGGTTATGCCATAAAATTGTACCGATAAACAGCATAATTTTACCTGATATGCAAACGCGCCCTTAACTGAATTAATTATTTTTATTTTTGAATTGTTTGTTTTGATTTTACTATGGACACTTTTAACGTGCACATCTTGCTACATTGTTCTCACATAATGTACCATCTCAACATGAATGATGTAACCAAGGTTTTGTAAAAATATTCTTATTTAAAAGAGTATCCATGGAGTTTCTTGCCCGGTCTTCTCCATAGAGATCCACGCTAGGGAATGGGCAACTACAGTACTTTCACAGCTTTTATGCCTTGTGACTGGGACTGCAGCTACATTTAATTTTCATCTTTGTTTCGACAATTCAAAAGCCTGTGACTGGCCTACTTGAAATAAATGCTTTGATTGCCCCGGTTAGCATTTACCAACACATGATCATGATTCTTTTACCCTTTTCCCAATTTGTTTGGGGTCGGCGCAGCATGTCTTCCGTTTCCATACTTGTTTACTTGTCATCTCGTCAGACACCTCTTTTCTAGTTTCACACAGTCCATCCATCGTGTCGTGTGTGTGGAAATTATGTTTTTCCTACTCCTCCGCTATTCTTTTCCGATTAATTTCGTCGCGGGATCCAAGACAATTAAATTGTGTCCCTGGGAATTTGTCGAGCTTTATTGTCTCGGCGCTTGGTCGCTACTGTGCTTTCAGGAGTTGCAGTGATTTGGGAATAGTGTAGTGGGCATGTACTAGGTACATAAAAAGTTCATCCATCGTTTTGTTGGTCTTTCTCTAGTATTATAGCCCTCAAAATTCATACTCAAAAATGTCCTCAGGACATTTGCCTCATTTCTCGGCATCACATGCCTGTACCAAGACAACCGACTACCACACAACTTTTCAGACACCGGGCGCCACTTTCAGACTTTACCAAGACGTGGAAGGGTTTTAAGTTTAGAACGAATATTGATTTGAGGACGGTTGGGTATTATTGGTAGGTCCCACCATGCAACTTTATACTTAGGGAAGACAAAACTAAAACAAGTGGAAGGAAGAAAATAATGTTTTAGTAGCGGTCCGCTTCAAATTAATATCTAGAAAATAGTGATCACGGCGAAATCATCCACTTCGTAGCTTGGATCTAAAATAAGATGAAAAAATAAGGAAAGTGTGAAAGTGCAGCTGAAATATTTATTGCATTCGGTAAATTGTCGTGTTGGCGCCGAGCCCCGCTTCGAAATAGTCTGTTTACAGTTCAGGAGCGTACGCACATCCCGCAGAGCCGTGTGAGCCGGTAATGGCCTGTGTCGGCTAGGTGTCACGGGGGGTCGCCCGCACTGCTCAGACGAGATTATATTATTATAATAATACATAATCGTCGATCGTCTATAAATAACAATGGAGTGAGAATCTCGATCGACTCGTGTTATGAAATGTATTAATACGCGGCTAATATTACACGCGGTAGCAATCAACTGTCCGTTAACAGCGTTTTACGGTTTTCTTATGATAAACGGAGTGATTTACGGAAATTTAATGAAAACATGACGTCTATCTATTCTAGATCTTATTAGTCTTAAGTATAATATGCATGTCAGATTGTCAGGATTTGTTCCGTTAGAGTCAGACATCATGTGGGCAGAAGAAAGGTTTCGTGCAATGAAAACACACTGGCTGCGATACACTGAATTACTTTATAATTTAACATAATAACATTGGGCACAATGAATAGGGAATGAAAGCATGTATTTTTTTCTTCACTTAAATCAATAAAGAACAGTACTATAACCCAAGAAAATAATTAAAAGTTAAGTTCAACGACTGCTTGTCGCTCAAAAAAATATTAAACTTCTACAATTTCCAACCGACTGTACAAACGTGACTGTCGCGGCCATTCATGTCCACGGCGTTTGTCGTCATTTCCGTCTATCTGCCTTGTTTACATCCAAGTTTTTACTCTTAGTATAATCATTTAAGTAAGTAACTAAATGTATGTGCTTCATTCAAGCAAACATTGCAATAACATCTTAGTAAAACTTTAAGTAGTTTTCAAATAAAAGTGTTTCTGAGACACATAACGTTTGACGTAACTACCGGCGACGATGCCGCCAAAAACACGGTACATAAAATATTAAATTGTAAAATAAGTGTTAGAAAGATAAACAAGTGTACCACAATGTTTTATGCGCCAATACAAGGCACTTTTCAGGAATAAAAAAGTTTTGAATTTCTTGCATATTTCCTATTGGGTACAGTTCCGGGACGTCTTAAGGCTGCGTTTAGCGAGGGATGTGTGTCGTTACTCCGACACAATCACATAGCTAGAATACCTCAAGCAGTGAAAAAATGACTCCGTACTTAGGATTGGATCCGACATGCCTATTGTATAAGTACACATGTTCACGACTCCAATCAAAGTCGAAAACGAACAATGCTATCTCGCTATCCTCTCGCTGTTAATCCGAGACTCGCGAAAAGTTTAATTTGTTCCTGCTTTTGTGTGATAGCGGTTCTACCCCATCAGTTATACGGGATAGGTCAGGTCTACCCGTACACGCGAACTGTTAGGGCTCATTTAAGGAGACGACGCGCGTTGCGCGATTTTTAATCGACTTCAAAAAAGGAGGAGGTTCTATGTTCGACTGTTTTTTTATATGTATGTTCACCGATTTCTCCCCCATTTGTGGACCGATTCTCAACATTCTCTCTCACAAAAAAGTGAAAAATAACTTTAGCTTCAGAAGTCGGTGACAAAAACACTGAATCAAACTAAAAAAAAGTCACCGACTTTATTGAAGTCGGTCTTATTTTTTGCAAAAATAGTAGATTATACAAGAACAAGTGAAAAAAAAGGGAATTTAATTCGAGGGACTTAGTTGGAGCAGCGAAGGATTCTAGAGTAGAATCCTGAGCGGAACGAGGGATACAAGAAACGAGATGATTTTTGTTTTCACGAGTTGTGTACTCTTCTTTTTACCATTGACTGCGAGAAAATAAATATTAGTATGGTATTAATATATCTCGTGGGTTAATAATAACAACTACTCGGGTCGATCTTCAAGGTTAAGCCACGCTTACCAAAGTCGGTCAGTGGATGGGTGACCTGACCACTAATTTATTACATACCGAGTTTCTTCCATGCGTCGGAAAGTACGTAAAGCCCTTGGTCCCGGCTGTCATTTGTAGTTCTTTGACAGTCGTTACAGGAAGCCAGAGGCCCGAAAGTCTGACAACCAGTCTTACCAAGGGGTACCGTATTACGCACTGGGCACTGCACTGGACTTACTGGGTTGTGAAGGTCTGATAGGCAGTCGCTCCATGTAAAATACTTATTGAAATTAGAACAATATTCGAAATTCAGTGTCGGCATTTCGTTTATTTTTTGTTCATAATTAGTCCTTGTTCCAAATTCAAAAAGTCTTTATTCACTCAGTGAGTAAAAGAGAGTTTTATTCACTTGTTATAGATGAATAAAATGCCCTTTTTCGAGTCGTTACCTGTGGTCCCGGTGGGTCCACCCATTACCGGGTCCATGGGTAATTTTAATTACCCGTGGTTCCATGGCATTAGGGATTGTTTCCTGGACTTCTGAAGATATCGATAGAAAATACAAATGCATAACAACAGTATATCATATCCCACGGGTGTGATTGCATAATTTGACTACGGGTTTATTGGTTTTCTATTTTTGATTTATGTACCAACTGCCAGGAGGGCAGAACCATAAAGGAGGCATTTTATATTTCTGAATCTCATAATCAAACTGTGTATAATTCGATTATCATGCAGTATGCAATGTAGAAAATACTTCTTCACGATTCTGGCGTCCTGGTAGTTTGTGTTTTGAGTTTTTGAGTTTTTAAAATTTGATTCGCGGCTGTAACACGTATGTAGTTATAGAATTATAACCATCGAAATCATCAATACAACCCTCCAAGCGCATAAAGGTGCAGGAATGACTTTGACCTTGAAAATAGTACATTTTGATACAAGTGGAGAAAGTTTGTTTGTTTCGAGGGTGTTTTTGAGCCGAGAACTGCAATAACAAATCTCCACGTGTATCAAACGACGTTTTTCAATTATTTTGAAGAAATAAAATAAAAGAACGAAAAATTTTTTTGTCATGAATTATAGTAACTATGATTTTAATTTTCATTTTTTCCGCGCCTCGCTTTCGCCAGGTTGAAGGAGAAGCAAAGGTAAGCTAAGAAGCCGCTAAACAGCCTCGTAAAAATTAGTATTTTTTTATATTTTCGAATTTAGAACACAAATAAATGTTAATTTGTTTATAAAAGTAAATATTAGGTTTAAATAATCATGTTTATCTATGATATTCTATTTATAAACACAATTTGAATATTCAAAAAATATTTACGCCGTAAAGACGTATTATTGCTTTGCCGAAATTTAAAAAAAACATTCACTTCCGACTGTAGGCATTGAACCAATTTGGACTAAGTATAGGTATAGTTATCTGTGGCAATTTTCATTCCCGCACACGTGTAGGAAAATGAAAAAAATCGCACGCGTGTGAAATACATTGCATGTTGAGCCTAATCATAGTGCGTTAAGAACCAGTTTCCGAGGAAGTGTATTGAAAAGTAAATTCCTACACCTTTATGAGCTTGGAGGGTTGTATTGACGATTTTGATGATTATAATTCTATAACTACATACGTGTTACAGCCGCGAATCAGATTTGAATCAACATACAACCTGACACTGACCTGCAAATAGCAAAAAACGTAAGAAAATTTAAATATCGCGGGCTACCCTGGAGCATCCACCTTAACCCTGCGAAACAACATTTTTCAAAAAGGATGTGCACTCTTTTTGGATTTTTGCATGATCAACCTATATTGACAGAGCCTGAAATAAATTAGGAGTCCCCTGCAACGAGGTCTTCTATGCAATTATAGCCTAATTATCGGAGGCAATGATGTAAAAAATTTCGAGCTCGCTTCGCTCGCTCTTGCAGCCTAATTTTTCTTGAGTCTTAACTTTGTCTATAGAGGCCCAGCAGCCTTATTCACAACGTTTCGATTCGATTGCGTACCGAATCGAATGTCTAAGATATCGAAGATGTCCTTTAAACGCAATTCACAAATCCGAAACCGAATAATTTTGACAGTTCAATTCGATATAAAGACTCGAATCTTTCCGACTGCTATTTGCTATCGGGAGTCATATCGAACAAAAGTAAAGGAAGAAATAAACCATATTTCCAGCTTATTTCAGTGAAATAAAAATACTGTAAACTTTTTAAACACTGCCTGAAGTAGGTAAATGAAGTTTTATTATTGTACTAGCTGTTGCCCGCGGCTTCGCCCGCGTGAAGCTCGGTAACTGTCTCACGGCATCATACTAAAGGGATAAATAGTATCCTACATGTTAATCCAGTTTATAAGCTATCTATGTGCCAAATTTCATAATGATCACAATTATTATCATCACTATGACGAGAACCACCATTATCACAATCATTATCACAATTACCATCATTATCACAATCACCATCACTGTCACAATCACAATCACTATCATCATCACCATCATCATCACTATGACCACAATCACTGTCGCAATAACTGTCGCAATCACTGTCGCAATCACTGTCGCAATCACTGTCACAATCACTGTCAACAATCACTGTCACAATCATTATCATCGTAATCACAATCATTATCATGGTAATCACAATCATCACAATAAATAAAAAATAACCCTCTAAAGAAGTTGAATCCACCATCATCTGGAACTCAAAATAAATGCCATATTCGTAATCAGCACCCCTGATAATCTCGGTATCGACACCCATATTGATTTTTAGACATTTCAACCCCATCGCACCCCAACAGGGGATGATGGTATTTCAGGTCCGCCATATTTAATCTTAAAATCGTTGTTTTTGCAATACACCTGACCAGATACACCATACAAACTATACCCATGTTGATTTTCAGACTTTGTCACCCCATTTTCCTCTCTTAGGGGTTGAATTCTGAAAAAACCTGAAACCCGTTTCCACTCATTTAACAATAGGAGCACTCCTGTGAAGTTTCAAATAAAATAGTCCAGCTAATCTTGTTTCCCCATATAAACTTTGGAGTCCCGTTTATCCCCCTAAGGGGGTGAATTTTGAAAAATCCTTTCATAGTGCACCCCTAGACCACATAAGGAACTTACTTGCCAAAATTGGAATCTGTAGACCCAGTGGTTTAAGCTATTCTGTGATTTTTAGACTTTGTCACCCCATTTCCCCCTCTTAGGGGTTGAATCCTGAAAAAACCTGAAACCCGTTTCTACTCATTTATCAATAGGAGCACTCCTGTGAAGTTTCAAATAAAATAGTCTAACTAATCTTGTTTCCCATACAAACTTTGGAACACCGTTTATCCCCCTTAGGGGGTGAATTTTTGAAAAATCCTTTCTTGGTGCACCCCTAGACCACATGAGGAACCTACTTGCCAAATTTGGAATCTGTAAATCCGGCGCTTTAGGCTGTGCATTGATTTTTAGACTTTGTCACCCCATTTCCCCCTCTTAGGGGTTGAATTCTGAAAAAACCTGAAACCCGTTTCTACTCATTTATCAATAGGAACCCTCCTGTGAAGTTTCGAATAAAATAGTCTAACTAATCTTGTTTCCGCATACAAACTTTGGAACCCCGTTTAACCCCCTTAGGGGGTGAATTTTGATAAATCCTTTCTTAGTGCACCCCTAGACCACATAAGGAACCTACTTGCCAAATTTGGAATCTGTAAACCCAGCGGTTTGGGCTGTGCGTTGATATGTCACCCAGTCAGTCAGTCAGTTTATCATTTTATACATATAGATTGACCGTATTTCATTGACGTATCCGCATTTACATAAATTAAAAGTGTATAAAGAAATGTGATATTCGTTCTAGATTTTAGTTATCATTATTTGGTATTTTGGTAGATGGAGTATGTGATTGTGCGAGCCAGAGACCGTCGGCGCGGCGTGCCGCAGGACAATTGTGTAATACTGATATCAAATACTTACAGCCATTTTTCCTTTAGATATAAAGTTAAAAAGAAAGGAAAAAAGAAAACTACGGTTTACTCTCCCTTACGAAGATATCACTTATAATTCAAAACACTTTTTAATCAGATTACCGCGTAAGTCAGTCATTCATTTGTCATTGTGTACGAGATTACCATTCTATGCCATTTCTTTCAATGGACTGTCAGTGGTTGATCTTTGTAAAGTCATAATGACGCCACAATATTAGCAGATTACCAAACTTGTCAAAATCAACAATTATGAGATCAATGATAGACTATTGTGACACTATTGTAATAGCAGACTCGCCCCCAAGGACGCCGGAATCATGAAATAGTACATTGTTACCCTAGGGGTGAAAGTAACTTATTTAGTCCCGAGACGGGGTTTGGTGCCCGAGCGAAGCAAGGGCGCTAATAGTTCGAGGGACTAAATAAGTCTTTAACCCGAGGTAAACACTGTGCTTTTCATTACGAATACAAGGAAACTAAAAATAAAAACATGAATCAACTCGAAAAAAAAATGAAGTTCGGATTGCCGCTTTCCCGCCTATTTCGTTTTTTTTTTCTATGGCCGGCCAGCTATTCAGCCATTACCTATTTTTTATTTTCAGCATCGAAAAAATGGTAAATATTTTGCCCAAATCTATGTTATTTTAAATAAATAGTTGAAACTTAATTATAATAAAGTTATTTAAAACATATCTATTCTTTAATTAATACTTAACTTTGTTATTTCAATTTTACATCGTGGCTGTATAGAAAGTTGGAACATGGTTCAATAGAAAAATGAACAATTTCTTTTTCACCTCAGCACCTCAAACAAGCAGGTTTTGCTGTTTACAGACAGTGAGCAAAGTTCGATTTTGCTGCGAGCGTGAGACAAAGTAACTTTTTAATATTTTTTTTTAAATACCGAGAACTGTGCAGGTCTAGTCACAAAATTCGAAAGATTTCAACTTCACTTTGTTCTGTCACTTTCACTTCGATACGAAAAAAGCGAGAGATATAAACAAGTCGATTCGAAATTCGATTTTCAAATTCCTTATCTAGTAGGCCCAAAAAAGAAACAAACAATGAAACGTTCGGATACCGATATTGTAAATCGATAACCGTAATATTGTAAATCACGTGTTTAGGTTTTAAATGAAAAATTGTTATATTTCGAATAATCGAATTATATTTTTTATATCAAGATGAAGAATGTTGAAGAAAAAAATACGAAGTTTATCATGTATCTACTTATTTATTTATAGTTACTTATAACAAACTTTATTATTGAGACAGAATACCGCGAGTGTAGTTTCAGAACGCATTATTAAAAAAAATGCGGGATTTAAATTTAAATTGTTTTATTTTCTGTGTGTTCTAGCAATAGTTTGGTCAGTGTACACTAGCTACAAAGTACAATAACATTTGGATAATAAAGTAATAATAACAAATAAATATGAGTGAGTCCAGTGACGAAGTCTGCTATTTAACACCCGAAGAATAGAAGCTTAATGTAAAAAATGCAAAATTAAGTTTCCTGCCTGGAAAGTCTCGCGAAAAATATCTAAAAATTTATGATATTTTAAGCAATGGAGATTGAACTGTTACTTTTAATTTGCAAAACTACAACCATTTCATTTTTGATTTTTTGAAATTATTTAAATGTTGTCATCATCATTAGCCTATTAATGTTCCCACTGCTGGGACACGGCCTCTTCTCAATGAGAGGGAATGGGCTATAATCCGCCACGCGGGCCCAGTGCGGATTGGTAGATGTCACATGTCTTCGAATTTCTGGTTCTAGGACATGCCGGTTTCCTCATTATGTTTTCCTTCACCGTTTTGAGAGCAGTGGTGATGAAATAAATTACACAAAGTCATGCGCCTGCCTAGGTTCGAACCCGCGACTTACTATTCGTAAGTCGGGGCCGCCACCACTGGGCCACCGCCGTTCTCATGTGTCTAGTCTGTTAATGTGGCGTGGTGGTTTAATTTTTACCATGTTGTTTTTTTACCTTTAGGTATATGTTCTCGCTGCTGAGGTGAAAAGTTGTATGTGGTACTTGAGACCAAAGTTATTTTCATCTCGTGTCTTTGAATCCCTCGCTACGCTCAGGATTCTAACCTAGAATCACTCGCTACGCTCGTGATTCAACTATAGAATCCTTCGCTTACTCGGGATTCAAAATCAACACTCGCAGCAAAAACCCACTTTGCTCTCTTGTTGCACAAATAACTATTTTATAATTTGACAGTTGTCAGTTGAAAACGATTCTCCCTAGGGCTGAAAAGTATTACTTTCAACCCGCTCCTCAGGCAACTTCAGACCTACTTTCAGAGTATGAGTAATGAAAAAGTATTTTCTACATTGCACATGATAATCGAAATGTACATGGATTGATTATGAGATTCCTATTTAAATATAAAATACCTTCTTTATGGTTCTGCCCTCCTGGTAGTTGGTAAATAAATAATAGTATATTTTATATCGAGGGACTAAACGAAGCCATAATATACCAGAGGTGGTTTGACTCCCGAGCGTGCGAGGGAGTCAATGAAACCGAGGGTATATTAAGTTGGCGTTTAGTCTCGAGGTGCAAACTGTACTTTTCACTTTGAGTGCGAGAAAAATAGTCAAATTAGTACAAAAACAAGTATTATTCCTCCAGTCCATAGAACTTTCGTAAGTTTTTAGGTAAATCTTCCGCGATTTTGGCGGCAAAAGATTATCTATTATGTCTTTTGCTCTTTGCTCGACGTCAAACTCTTCACTGTCACTGGACATTCTAAATAAATTTATTTAAAACCGAACAAATTTCCACTCGACAAATTCTGAAATATTCGCGGTCAGTTTTTTCGTCTAAACCAGTCACAGATTAACAATTTAAAACGCATGGCGCCACCTTCCTTGCGGAAAAACCATGGAACTAAACCTTTCAACATTTTCGCAATGAAGATGGTCCACACTCCACAGATAATAGTAGTATATTAACTGGCTGTTTGAGTTTGTCTAGGTCACATGAAGGAAATTAAAAAACTAATTACGTTTTACTCCCTAGGGACTAAAGTGACCACTTTAGTCCCTAGGGAGTAAAAAGTTCACTTCGTAGGGCTATATTGGCGTACTTTTAGAGCATGAGAAGTGAAAAAAATAAAAAACCAATAAACCCGTTGTCAAATTATGCAAAGACTTGTTAACTTGTTAGCCGTGGTCCCGGTGGGAATACTGGGAATATGATATTATACTGTTATTATGGATTTGTATAATTCTATTGATATATTCAGAAGTCCAGGAAACAATCCCTAATGCCATGGAACCACGGGTAATTAAAATTACCCATGGACCCGGTAATGGGTCGACTCACCGGGACCACGGGTTTTTCGAGTGGCAATGTTAAAAAGTTTTTTTTTCCATTTACGGAGAGGCGGCCGTGCAGCGGCCCGCGTTATCACACGCGCTAACACAAACGTACTATCGAGGACACTCCTGCCTGATCACCACTAAGCTAATTTTTGCTTGCACTTACAACATAGAAACACTCTCTAGCCCCGCCCCGTTGACTTTGTATAAAAATAATGAATGAAAAGATACCGACCGGCCGACCGCACAGACGACACACGCTAAACGAGAGTTATTGTTATTTTGCGCGCCAAAGTTGACGCTTACCTAGTAGGCCGGGCGTGGCTCGGCGCCTCCGCATGTTTTAAGCGAAAAAAAATTTAACTGATCAGGCGGAAAAGACCACGACTGTACATGGCAATGTTCGATGTAGTGGAGGCCGCGTGCTCCGTCGCGAGTATCGATCGCTACGTTTCACACGCCCATCTTCGTGAACAAAATATTAAAGGAACTGGCTGGCAACCAACGCTCCTTTTCAAGCTAACGCGCGTAAAATCACTTCTCCGTAAACGCTCTATTTCGAATTAAAAGCGTGTCGCGCCGCACAACGCGCCGCGTATCCATAAATGAGCCCTTAGTGCTCAGTGAGAAATGTGAGAATGCAGGATGCCTGCGCGGACGTGTCTAGTTTGTATGTTCGTAGCCGCCACCGATTGCACACCGTGCGAGGGTCTGCTTCGAGGCGGACCCGCGGGCACGGCCTAGTGTGGATCCCATTCGTTTAGTAGTCTTAATACTCAATTCTTTATTGCATCAGTCTTGTGTTGTCCACAGTGGCTCTAAACTATTTCGATTTATAGTTAAGGCACTAGGAACTTATAGATGCCAAGACTTAGCGACTGAACACAACAGTGCGGTCTGTTGTCTTGAGTCGTTGTTCTTCTTTCTACGTATAGGCGCCAGCCGAACTGCAACTAGAGCTCGTGCTGAGTACAACATGGCCTCTAAAGTATTACGACGTTTGCATTGAAATAATAAAAATAAAGGGAAGGGGGCGGAACCGCATTTAATGAATAATGAGTTGCCATGAGAGAATAGCTCCCCGATTTTCGCACGGTTTTGTTTGACATTTTAGTAGATCGCGGAGACAATGAGAGGTTTTCTTTTTGAGTAAGTATTAAAAAAAATAGTTTCCAAGAACTCGGTAGATGGCGGTGAACTGACTACGTTACTAGGTGCCAAAGACCAAACGCCTGGCAAAAAAAACATTGAATCACGTCACATACGCTCGTTGACTGACACTTTCGTTTGCTTATGTTTCTTCTATCTCTTATCTTTATCTTCTATCCAGTTATTAGGGAAGAGTTGAAAAATAAAATCCCTCATTACTGAGATAACACCAAAAACAGCATCGAGCGACATACGAGGCGCCTCACGACATTTCTTTCTAGAATATAAACTGCGTGGTTTCCTTGAACAGATATTTCCAAACTATTTTAATGTGGATGATAGAAAACACGTAGAAATGAGCTTTAAGAATAGACGCCGGCGTGGCGCCGAGTGGGCGGTATATATACAATGAAACGTGAAAACGAATGCTATAATTTACCTGAACCTGTGCCTACTGTGCCTAGAGTATCGGCATACATGTCGTATCAGAGTACAAGCATCACACGTAGTGAAACAAGCAACTAAATATTTAGCGCAATTTAGTCTATTTATGGTGGTGATCATGTAAATACCTATTCATTCGTTCACAGAAACACCTCGCGCACCTGTTCAGTCAAGTCTCGCTGGCTGATGCGAAGGCAAACTTTGCCAATTTACATCGTCACGTTCGGGATGCTATATTGATTACGTACCGTCTCTGTTCTGCTGCATACTTGCATTCCTAATTTCCTATCATAAATTCAGAAAATGCATCCGCCAACATCAGCCTGAGCAGCCGCGCGAGCCGTACTTCGCTAGATAACATTATACAGCTTATCGCGTGGAGTCGCATGGCTCTCCACATCGCGCGTCTCACCTCCACAAACCTACCACGTGTGTACCTACTACACTGACCGTATTTATCTGTAGCCACACGCACTGGGTGAAGCGCATTATTTCCGTGCTCCTCAGACTATAGACTTCCCAGCTAGCAAAAAATAATCTTACAAATATCCCAAGACCATATTTTTTTCAGTTTTATATCACACTTACAGACACATATAAGTGTGGATTTGGGCGCACTTTATAAGTATATTCACCCTTGCAATTGCCTTTTAATGGTCTCGCGAAGTGTATTTTCAAACTTACAAGACTCTTGCTGATGCTTTTATAATGACAAATAAACTTCCAAGTGACTTACAATGGCGCGCTGTAAGGGTAAATAACCTTAACGTCCTCTTACTAATAAAATAAAATACTATTTTAAGGGTAATATCGCTTATAGTCCTCTTTGTGATCTCCTAATAAGAGTGTTATTACAAACCGCAAAGTCCTTGGAACTTTTGGGAAAATAATAAAGTATTAAATTTAAGTTTATATTTCCTACAAACGGCCAGTGTGTATATTTTCTAATTTCTTACTCATGTATTTGTCACGCACTAAGTATACGCGAATTTTAATAACAATATCTTCACGGGCCTTTTTGTAAATGTTTCTTTTACTTTATATATTTTTTAATTATTTGTAAAATAATATCAAACTGTCGCCATTACGACCAACCGCGACTTATAAGTGCTTTATTAGAGCAATATAAGTCCAGTACTCTTGTCTAAGGTTTATAACGCACTCGTAAAAGTCAAATTAAACGTAAAACCACTAACCCTAAAAATACGCAGTAACACACGGAACCCTAAAAATATAAGCAACATGGCCGCGTAGACCCATGTTGCTTATATTTTTAGGGTTCCGTAATATGTAAAAGCAAGCCAAACGACGAAGTCGAAGGATCTAATAGAAAATTAATGATAATGTGTACTAAATATTAAAATAGTCTATTACCTGATTTTATAACAATTTCTGGAGTCATCACAACAAATAAAATAAATAACCCCTAATAGGGAATTGTTGTAGACAATTGTTGTTACAGAAGTCTAATAAAACACTTAGTGTAGTCACTTCTAAGGTTGACTGTACTTATAAAATGAATTTATAAGTATTAAATAAGAATCAAAGGCTTGTAAAAGGAGCTTATAATACCACTGCTGTTATTAATATTATATAACGTTTAAATACGTTAAGACCATGTTACAAGTGTGAATGCTCTCAAAATCTAAATAGACTTATAAAATGGCACTATAAGAGTTCCTGCCTTAATCAGAACACATATAAACCTTAAATAAAACCATAGCTCTTACAAGCTTTTGTTTGTAAGGGTATTAAGAGTTTCTGACTTAATCAGAACACGTATAAACCTTATATGAAACCATCGCTCTTAAAGCTTTTGTTTGTAAGGGTATTTTGCTAGCTGGGTTATTTAGATTTGACTTAGGATATGTGGAAAAAGTATTTTTTAAGACAATCCAATTGTTGTTAATTAAAATTTCAATTAATGGTCCAATGTTACGTTGGCTATGTAAAATTTGGTAAGTGGTGTGTGTGTGTGTGTTGTGTGCGTGTGAGTGTGTGTGTACTGACCGGCGCGCAGCTGCTGATGCCGCTGCCGCCGAAGAAGAACTCGCGGTCGTAGGCCACGATGCCGGTGTGCCACACGCCCTCGATCTGTCGCCCTGCAACGTGACACGTGCAACTACTGGTACACTAGCAACCACAACTAACATCGTTCTATGAATTAGGTAAATACACATACTATTACAATTAATTACACATCATCATAAAACCGCATCAATATCTATTGCATAGCTTCCTAAGCAGCTGACTAGTTACAAATACCGGGACCTAATATAATACATGCGGAAGCCTGTAGGTTTGTTTGAGTCAATCACACCTTAAGGTGAATGCGCCAGGGTGGCCCAAGAAATTCAAATTTTCTTACGTTTATTGCAATTCGCAGGTCAGTGTCAGGTTGTATGTTGATTAAAATATGATTCGCGGCTGTAACACGTATGTAGTTATAGAATTACACGGGTGTGATTGCATAATTTGACTACGGGTTTATTGGTTTTCTATTTTTGATTTATGTACCAACTGCCAGGAGGGCAGAACCATAAAGGAGGCATTTTATATTTCTGAATCTCATAATCAAACTGTGTATAATTCGATTATCATGCAGTATGCAATGTAGAAAATACTTCTTCACGATTCTGGCGTCCTGGTAGTTTGTGTTTTGAGTTTTTGAGTTTTTAAAATTTGATTCGCGGCTGTAACACGTATGTAGTTATAGAATTATAACCATCGAAATCATCAATACAACCCTCCAAGCGCATTAAGGTGCAGGAATGACTTTGACCTTGAAAAAGTAAATTCATACACCTTTATGAGCTTGGAGGGTTGTATTGATGATTTTGATGATTATAATTCTGTAACTACATACGTCTTACAGCCGCGATTCATAGTTTAATCAACATACAACCTGACACTGACCTGCAAATTGCAAAAAACGTAAGAAAATTTGAATTTCGCGGGCTACCCTGGAGCATCCACCTTAAGGAAGGACGGATTTAGATGGCACATGTGACATGATGCCACACTCGACACGGCTCGACCATGACCTGGTTAAAAAAACTTAACGTAGGTACCTAATGATGATTTTTTTAGTCCGTCAGTACATTTCCGTGAGACAATTTGCAACATTCCCGCTGGTGAAATTACAAAATATAGTAAGTACTTACTTACATAATAAAAGTAATAAGAATATGATAAATTCTAAGGTGGGGTAATATCGTATGATACATAATACTGTTTGATTACTGACAGTAATTAAAACTAAATATAAAGCGCCAACCATACGCCTTAATGTGAAAAATAAAAATAAAAAAACAAAGTCGACGAAGTATGTTAAATGGGGTGGCTGGTACCTATCAATGAATAGGTAGGTACTTATTTGAAAATCTAAGTTTTTCATGAGTATTATTTTTCATTTCAAATGCCCATAATTTATGATTTATTAAAAATACCCTTCACGAAGCCGAAAGGTACTTGTTCCCTCCGTCATCGTCATTGCGATTTGTTTTTGTTCTGGACCATACCTGGGAACCTTCTAGGTACTTACGGATATATTGGAGATTTGGAGGTCAAAGTTACAACTTTTTCACAAGTTTCTTTCTTAATACAAGTTTTTAATGTTATATTTCTTTATTTATAGCCTTAATGTAACAATCTTACACTGGTACAATAAGTTTATATTTAAGTAATTTGAGCCGGTTACTCAAGATTGTCTTGCTATCCAGCATAGGCGTCCTCTACAGTTTTCAGCTATGGTCGGTTATATGCTGGTGAATTTACAAAAACTAAAACGTTATTTTTCACCCCAAAAAAGCTTTTAGGTTTTTTTAGTTTTTATAAGTAATTTAGTTTTTTTGACCGACTTAGATTATCCTGTAATGGTAGATGGTGGAGGCAAACGGTAAGTACATAAACAAAACATCGAGCTCCCCTGCGAACCTTTCCCTCCCCGAGCCCGTTCGTTTATTGTTTCTCTTTTTTGCTCTTTATTTAATATCTCAATAAATTAATGAGTAGAATGAAACCTAATTAAAAATATTATATTTTTCATGGAGCAGTTTGGGAACTTTTTTTGGAGTACTTTGGGAATAACCCTGTTAAATCAATGAAAATGTGAAAAAAGACCTGTATGAGATGTTTTGTTCAACAACGAACAATCTATGAATAGATTTTTAAATAGAGCAACCAAACAGTCCTTGAAACGAGCCCGATGACGAGTGCAGGTGGCACTGTGTCAGTCCCAAGTGGGTCGCGAGATACTTGCGTCATCGTCATCTGTTATGGGGGAAGTGCGCCGCGCGCCGTGGTGGCGAGTGACGTGCAGTACCACGAGCTGACGAGCGGGGCCCGCAGCGACGCGAGTGCCGAACACAGATGAGGGTCAAAACATTATAATACCAGGAGACGACGCGGCAAGCGATTCATGAAATCCTGTATACCTGAAGTTGACCGTTTTGGTGGTACCAACGCGACGTAATAATTTGGGGTGGGAAAACAGCAAGTTCAGTTTTGTCCTGTAAGCTAGTAAGCTACACGGCAGAACTGTAAGCTACACGGCAGAACTGTAAGCTACACGGCAGAACTGTAAGCTACACGGCAGAACTGTAAGCTACACGGCAGAACTGTAAGCTACACGGCAGAACTGTAAGCTACACGGCAGAACTGTAAGCTACACGGCAGAACTGAACTTGCTATTTTAGATCTTTCTTTATCGTGTGGTTAATGTCTAACCTGGTGACCTGGCTATTTTAAATGAGAGTTCCGTAACTGCTCAGTGGTACATTGAGGAAGTCAGGAAATCAGGTCTCATGTGATCCACTCATACATTCAAGTTTTACTGTTGCCAAATAGTGAATCAAACCGAGCACATTATGAGGACCAATTGTAACGAAGGGTTAGAGAGAGTGAGCAAGAGGTCTGCAACCAGCAGCAACTGATTGAGGCTTTGAAAATTGCCTGTGAAGATTCCAGCTAAAACGTGTGGCATTTGATCGAGAGCATGCATTCCAGGCTTCAGGAGTGCAAAGTAGCGAAGGAGGTGGCGGAACGTGAGAGGGAGATATCCTCACGTCCCGCCGACCCGCGGGAGACGCCCCGGGCGTCGGGGGCCACGTGGTGGCTTCCGGCCACCGTAGGCGCGGGCCTGTGGACGGGGAGCTATGGGCTAGCTCGCCGTCCGTCCGTCTCATGACGACAGGCCGTGTCGACGGCGCGTTCGTGTTCCACGCGCGCCTCAAAGAGAGTCATCAACTATGAAGGGGTCCGCAAGGGCCGAAGCCTGCCGGGGCTGCGGGACTATTCGAAAGAGATACCGTGGCCCCGGAACACAAAGGGCGATGAAGGAACATGGATGGGTTTTAGTCAGTAAAAGTCCGACACTCCCTCCTGCTCAGCCCAGGGCGGGAGGAGTCATTTGATGATTTCCCATCAGAAAAAAAAAAAAAAAAAAAAAAGGAGCCATAGGCGAAGTTTAGCCCATAGCTCCTCCGGCATGCGACGGAAGTGGTCAGCCAGTTCAATTTGAGCTTGGCAGCCTTGTGGCCTACATATGCAATTGCAGTTTTAGAACGCAGTAAGTATCGAGTTCCTTATACGATCAGTAAGTTTAACTCCAAGGGTACGTTACATTGCTCGCTGACAAACCCCGTGTGCGGACTTTTGACGCTTGGTTAGTGACCATGTCTGCGCTCCATAGGTGAGGGTGGGAAGAATGCACATGTCCATGAGTTTTCTATTTAGCGAGAGAGGGAGAGGTCCCTTCGTTATTTGTTTCATCGAGCAATAGCTCTTCCAGGCGTTTTCTGTGCGTCGAGCAACTTCTTTATCTTGTCTAAGAGAAGGAGACTATTTGGCCGAACTAAATGTACTCATGGAAATATTCAATCGTTCGTAAAAAAAAGTCGTTTCCCAGCAATAATTTTTGCGTAAAGTTACTTTAGTTTGATGTGGGTACTTGATACTTGATGACTTTTTTTTTGGGTTGAAAAATCATATTTTGTGGTAGAACTCGATGTAACGCACTCAAAACATTGTGCTGGGGGATGGATTAAAAAGTACGGGGGACGTGGAGCTGTTTAAAGTAAAAATCTTAAATTAAAAACTTGTATATGTATATATAGGAAAACTATATGACTTCGAGACGTACTTTCAGGAATATAAGGATCAATGGGTTTGTCCTGAGTGTGTCTGTTCACAACGCAAGCCGAGTCGTAATGCTGATACACCAGTTAGTAGAACATCTGCCCAAGCAAACGCTTTTTCAAGAAGCAGTAATGTGAACACTCAACGCGGCAGTCGCATAAAGACCGCAGAATCTCCGATGACGGAACAAAAGTTCAACTAGCTTGAAGAGATTAAGGATTTTCAATTGGAGGTTATGTCACGCTTAGATAGCCAGACAAGCCTTTTGGAAAATATGCAGGAAATATTTAATTGCACGAAAAATGAGTTGCGAGAAAAACAAATGAAGGAACTAAGTACGCGTAATCAATATTTAGAACACCAAATAAATATCTCCAAAATATCAGGGGAGACCGTGAAATGTCCTAAAGAAGCATTGAATTATTCCGAAGCAATTTGTAAACCACCCGCAAATGACAAAACTAACAAATCCGCCGCTAGTCCCTCAGCTGTTACATCAAGTGTGGCCATGAAAACAGTGGAACAACCAATGATGGGTGAAGTATCGCCAGCGCAGGAACAGCATTTATCAACATCAGAGGTTGAGATAACCAGCAAGGCAGATAGTAATGAAGGGTGGAATGTAGTCCGTAATAATAAAAGGAAATTTCAAAGTTAAGAAGTAAAAAGAGGGCAGAACTCGAGTCTTAAGGAAATTCATAAGCGTAAGAAACATCTTCGTTTGGCGCCTTCATCCGGAAACTACTGTTGAAAGCTTAACCACTCACGTGAAACAGGTGTGTGGATCTGAAGTGAATGTTAAAATTGAAAAAAATAAGCATAAAACAGAGAGACTCTACTCTTCTTTTGTTGTTGGTATCGCTGAGGGAGTTTACCACAAATTATGTCATCCAGATGTTTACTATGGCCTTTGAATGCTGAATTTTCCGAATGGACCTGGTGTCGGAGACCAACAAATAGACTAAACGATGGAAAAAAGAAACATCGAAATTTTTAATCAAAACGCAAGAGGTCTACATAGTTGGATGTGTTTTATTATAATGTAGAAACTGTAGGAGCGGATTTAATTGAAATAACAGAAACTGGCTGCAATGAATCAATAGAAGATGCTGAAATTATACCGCACCGCAGGTATCAAATCTTACGATGCGACCGAATGGACGGACGAAAACAAGGAGGCGCGTTTCTCGTGGCCACACATGGGTTCGAGCTACGTAAAGTGACAGTACCTGGTGACGTCAATGTCGATAGATGCGCTTTTGAACTGATTTGTGCTACCATACATAGCCGTAATAGATATTTGTTTTTGTGTTGTGTGGTTTATATTCCTGCAAGCAGTTGCGAAAATGATTATATGATTTTGTCTAGAATGATCGAACAGTTATGTGTTAAATATAGGGACGTTGTTGTTATAGGAGATTTTTATTTACATTCTTGTAATAATAATGTGATCAATTGTTACGAATATTTTCTTTCTTTTTATGAATTCATACAGACTAATCACGTACTTATTTCAATAGCCGTCAGTTGGATTTAGTATTGTGTTCATTGAGTGTGGGTGATGTGCGCGTGAGTGCAGCGGACGACGCGCTTGTGTCAGTGGACCCCTACCACCCGACACTCGTGATAAGAGTGCCCAAAGGTAACTACGCGCGTTCGGTCAGTAAATCCACTGTTTACACGCCTCCAGACCATGCAGTGACAAAAGCAAATGACTTATGGCCACAGTGGAGTTTTGCCAAAGCCGATTTTGCTTTATTATACTCGAGGCTATTATCAACCGATTGGGGTTCGATGTATGACATAGGTACATGACTCAGAGGCGGCAGTTCAATATTTTTACAACACCGTAAATAACACAATTGATAGTTGCGTTCCCAGGAAAAGGAAAATAGGTTTTAATTCTAGGTATAGGTACCCGGAGTGGTATACTGGTGAAATTATTCATTATATTAGAAAAAAGGCCATGTTGCATAAGAGGTTCAAGGAAAGTGGGGTAAGCAGTGACTACGAAATGTTTGCTCGGTGTAGGGCGGCGGTAAAGACGATGATAGCGCATGCCCATAACCAGCACCAGGAGTGGATTCAACTACATTTTAAAAAAGATCCTAGATCTTTTTGGGACTCTGTGAGGTCTAAAAAAGCAACAGGCAACCGTAAAAATATCGTTAAAGATGGCAACATTTTATCTGATTCTGAGTGTGCTACGGAATTCGCGCAATATTTTTATTGTCTACAACAGTCAGCAGCCGCGTCTCGACGTAAATGCAGCGTTAGCTTCAAGCGGCGGTAACAGCTCGCGTGTTCACAATTGGCGACCTATGTGTAGCCTAGCATTGAGTCAAGTAACGGATGCACTTACTCGACTTAAACCAAAACGGTCAGTGGGGCCGGACGGGATCCCTGCTTTTATAATTAGGGATTGCCGCGCTGTATTAGCGAAACCACTCTTATACCTTTATAGTCTGTGCATTGAGTTCTCATATTTCCCTGAGAGTTGGAAAATCACGCGCGTGATCCCAATACGTGGGATGGATTCAGAGTGGCTATAGGCCAGAGGCAATCCTGTCAGCTCCAGCTAAAGTTTTTGAGTCGACCATACAAAGGCGCGTATTAGACCAAGTGTCCAGTTCACTATCGGACGCCCAGCACGGATTTCGACCGGCGTGTAGCACAACCAGCAATTTTCAATTTTTTGAACTTTATGACGTACGTGATTCCAAGTGTTGGTGCTGGAGTGCAAATAATAAGCTTTCGATTTGGTTGATAATGACATATTATTGGGTCTCCCTTGTTTGACCGAAAGGAATTTGATAAATTTTCACTTCCCAAAAAATTTTCGCATAATTTCATTTGCCAAATTATTACTTAGCAAAAAATCTATTCAAAAAATTGTAACGCAAACCTAATGTTTGCGAAACGAACGTTTAAACTATAACTTGTTTACCAACTAGTACTTTTAACATTTTTTATTTAGTCAAATATTTCAGTTGGAATAACTGTTTTTACGCAAAATCAAATAAGCCAAATATTTAGTATCGTCAGTTTTCAATTCACCCTTTCCTATTCAGTCAAATGCTTCAATGACAAAAATGTGAACTGCTAAGTGGGTAGGATGTAAATCATAAATGTCGCTCAATGTGGGTTAGTCCAGCGAAACACTATCACTAACCTAACCTAACCATTTTTTTTTAAATAAGTAATTATCCTAATCTAAATAGTTCAGTTCCGGGTAACCTACTAAAAACAATCTCTTTTTTATATTAATGCAAGTCGTAGGAGGTCAGTTTTAACCTGACCTAACCAAAATTTGACCAAATGAAAATATGCGTACTAAAAATCTTTCAAATAAATTAAAATCATTCGAAATATTGCAATGGTATAAAAAAAGGTTGCTAAAATTTGTTTGGGTAATGAAATTTTGACAAAATCTTTTCGGCAAAACGGCAGGATCCCCATATTATTAGAAAAGCTGGCAGCAATCGGATACTCCTAAGTTGGCTCAGTTCTTTGCTAACTACATGAAGGATCGACGGCAGTTTATAGAATATGCTGGTTGTAAATCTGAGCCTTATTATACTCGATCAGGAGTAAGCCAGGGCAGTAATGTGGGTCCACTGAGCTTCATTATCTATTATGATAAATGACCTACCTGAGGCTGTCAGGGTTGCCACTTGTCTGTTATTCGCGGATGATCTTAAGTTACTCATGGCCTAAGATAAAAGTGACTGTGCACGATTGCAGCAGGATATAGACTCTGTAGCTGAGTGGAGTAGGAAAAATAAACTGCAGTTTAACGTTAATAAATGCTCAGTCATAACTTTCAGTAGAATGAGAGAACCACATCATCACGACTACAAGCTAGAGGGCACATCAATTGAGCAGATAGAAGAGGTACGCGACCTGGGTGTACGCCTGAACACTGAGCTAACATTTCGTGACCATATTGTAAATGTTTGAAAGAAATCATACAGAAGTCTGGGTTTCGTTCTTCGACGGGCATCGGGTTTTACAAATATACATACAGTTGCAGCATTGTATAATGCGCTTATAAGATCTCAGCTTGGGTATAATGCTGTCATATGGGCTCCGCATGAGACTAAATATAGTCTCATGCTGGAGCGTATACAAAACAAATTAGCCAGATTTTTGTATATGAAAATTTACGGTGTCTATCCCTTCCTATCCGTTGATGTAGGTACCCGACCTTATTCGTTATCGGTATGGTCGGGTACAACAAACTCGAGACAAGGAGGGACCTAGCGATAACCACATACGTATTTAAACTATTACGAGGTAAGACATACAAAACCGGTGTTTTGAAGGAGATATGTCTAAATGTGCCTGACAATTTAGTAGCCACAATAGACAATTCACCAAAACAATGTTGTATGTGTTACCTATGTTATTTACAATAGTTATCTAAATATATAAAAGAAGAAACTGACTGACTGACTGATTGACTCATCTATCAACGCACAGCCCAAACCGCTGGGTCTACAGATTCCAAATTTGGCAAGTAGGTTCCTTATGTGGTCTAGGGGTGCACTAAGAAAGGATTTCTCAAAATTCATTTAAACGTGATGGTGATTGTGATGACAATAATTGTGATGATTATGAAATTTGGCAGATAGATAGTTAATAACCTGGATTAACATGTAGGATATAATTTATCCCTTTAGTATGATCCAGTGGGACAGTTACCGAACTTCACGCGGGCGAAGCCGCGGGCAAATGCTAGTACTCAATAGAATACGTTCACTTGCGAAAAATAGTTCACTAAAACACCACTAGATAGCACAAGTAGTAGTTAACTTGCGTCTTACTGTGAGGATTTCACATGGGATATTTTGTATTCATGTTAATTTGACTTTGGCATTGTACGGAACCCTCTTCACGCAAGTTCAACTCGCACTTGGCCGTTTTTTTTTGTTAAGTATTAATACATATTTACGGTTTTCAGATTTTTCCCTTTACATATGCAGTAAGACATTGCTTCTCGCCAAATTTCGTGATCCTAGGTCAACGGGAACTACCATAAATAGGTTTTCGACCCAAAACCTATAGGGTACTTCCGGTTGACCTAGAATTGTCAATTTTGGTTAAAAGCAAGGTCTTACAGCACAAATAAAGGGAAAATTCCGCCAGATAAAACGAGTTGAAAAATAAGGTAAGGTTACTTACAAGTTTTCGCGAAAATCTTAATTTGCCCATATCTTTTTATCATGTTGACTCCCTCATCTGGACGGAACCCTAAAAAACCTTCAAATATTCTGAATGTGACATAACGTTACGAATTCGCCATGTACGAGTCGGTCATTTCGTTCTTTGTGTGACCATTAGTAGAAAGCCATATCCATCAACATTGAAACTGCATATCTAAGAGCTGTTGCTGACACTAAGATCTTGACCAAAACGAATTGTAGAAGGCGTTGGCGGCGTTAGATTTTATCTCCTAAGCCGCGTCCGGTCCCAGAATAATAAACCTATTTATTCTATTCTATTATAATTAACAATTACTTGCCTAAACTGTAAACAATTACATTATGTTTTATCATCATCACCCACAGCCCGACTTCACCGACTGCTCATTATAGGCCTCTCTTTGCTTGTGCCTAGCATCATATTTTTTATTTTGTTTTATCTAAACAAAATTTATAAAAGTCTTAACTTAAGAACTATGCCCCACAAAATCGTTTTCGTTTGTCTGTGGGAATGGAACAAACAGTATTAAAAAGCAGGTTTAGGTGAACTAACAATAAATAATAATATATAAACAATTTAAATATCTAGATCTGGCTCGCGAGGTTGTTGACATGTGGGACGTGAGTACAGTAGTCATTGTGCCGATAGTCGTGTCGGCCACTGGCTTAATAGCCAAGAGCCTCGACCAACATCTTAGGAGGCTCTCGCTTGGCAGCTGGATCAAGGGCTTGATTCAGTGCGCAGTACTTCTGGACACGGCACGTATTGTCAGGAGGTTCCTCTCTCAAGAGCCCTGACCACCGGCAGCTCGGACCCTGTTCCCAGCGCTGGAGGGCTACTGTTTTTTATATTTTTAAATGTTTTTTTACATAGTTTTATTAAGAAATATTTAAAAATGTCAGAAATATGTATTTAAATGAATAAACGAATAATAATATCTTATCTTATCTATGTATTGAAAGTAAATAAAGAAAACATCGTAATTGACATTGACATATAAAATTTATTGTCTATTAATATTTAATATGGATTGTTGTGATGTTAAGAAGATAACCATAGTTGTATGTCACCTACCATTTTATTTTATTTTTTCGGATGGGAAATCGTTAAATAACTCCTCCCGCCCTGGGCGGAGCAGGAGGGAGTGTCAGACTTTTACTGACGAAAACCCTTCCATGTTCCTTCATCGCCCTTTGTGTTCCGGGGCCACCGCATCTCTTTCGAACAGTCCCGCAGCCCCGGCAGGCATCAGCCCTTGCGGACCCCTTCCTTTTTTGCTGACTCTCTACGAGGCGCGCGTGGAACACTCCTGCGCCGTCGACACGGCCTGTCGTCATGAGACAGATGGACGGCGAGCTAGCCCATAGCTCACCGTCCACAGGCCCGTGTCACCTACCCTAACATAACAATTCATGCTATTACAGTAGTTAGCTATCATAAGATTTACTATACATACTTATCATATTCATAAAAACTATCAGCTATTTTAAAACAAGATTGATTTTTTACAATTTAATTTTTTACTATCTTTGTGAAGGGATGTTAACATGGAAAATTTTGTAAGCAATATTGGGTCTTTATGGTCATGTTATTAAAGATTATTTGAGTTGTACAGGCTAACCTGGTGTGGTAAGCTAGTAAGCCTACCCATACAGTTCACTATGTGGTTAGTTAAGTTTTTACACCAGTTTTTACTGCAGACCGTGGCATACTATTAGCTGGAATCATCATGAATTTGAATGCTTACCTAATATAGAAGGTGAGAGCAATGATGCAAGCCCGTTAGTGAGGTCATAGACGTACAGCTCCACCTTGGTGCCCTGCTCAGCCATGGTGCAGGTGCCGCTGGGTCACTTGAAACAATGTAATAAACACTCATTACCCACTAATCACCTATTTCCAACTTAAAGCACTTTCACATAATATTACATGTTACATTTTTTATTACATTATCAGCTGTTGTCATTCAATTAGAATAGTATCTATCAGACTTAACAGTTATGTTGAGTTTCAGTTACTGATGCACTACAATACTATATAATATTGTACACTGTCAATCAGATTATGAACTTGGTGAGTGCTGATTTGTTTATGTTTCTAAAACCTGTACACCACCACCACCCTGCATATATTTCTACCTTAGTAAATATTAAATACATGAAATTTTAATTTATGATTTGAACCTAAGCAGATGACAAGTCAGTACAATACATACACTTAAGTAGTAGGTGCAAAAGAAAAGTAAGTGTAGTTGTAAGGCTTTTAGAGGCGAGGAGATCGGGCGCTGCGGTGCAGTAGCAGCGGTGCAGCGAGCAGCCACGCGAGACTTCACGCAGTACGCACTGTTTCAGACGCGGCAGGGCGAGAGGTCGACCGCTCACGACATGCAACGACTTGCGACTAACCCACACCAGAAATATCATTTATAAATAACACCGCCAACACAATCATACTACACGACATTCCTACATGAATCGCCTACAGGTATATTGCGTCAATTCCGTGTAGTGTAAACAGAACCGTCAACCACTATTTGTCGCAGCACATTCGCAGTAATCACTCAGTACGGTCGGCACCACGAGCTTGGTTTTCTATTATGGAAAGTTTATTACTCACCTCTCCTTATATTATTTCCTGCAGATGGAATAGTACTAAGTTTTATTATTCATCCCGACTTGCTGTTAATACATAGTTACAGATTGTTCCTATCGAATTGTTATTTCAGTTTCTTTGGCTGACTGTTGACTACGACTCCCCTAGAAAGCCTGAAGCCCTGTGATTGAGTGATGGACGCAGTACTTAATAGTAAAAGAGAGTTTAAGAGGGAACAAAACAATGCGTAATGATGAGTTGTGTTTTGTAGTTGCAATTTAAGAAAGAAAGATTTGACAATAATGACAATGTCAAAATGATACGATTTGACATTGAATCCTCATGTTTACAACAATAGGGTGGGCAACTATGGCGCTAGCATCGCATGAACCAAACATCGTCGTTGGTTTAAAAAGGGAAATGGGTCCCTATAATGCACGTCATTGTAATGCACATACCAGCAATGCACGACACTGGATTGCACAACACGGGAGTTTACGCCACTGGAAAAGGAAAGGAAAACCTGATAACCATTGATATTTTGTATGCCTTTTGGCGGGACACAGCTCGGATCTAATCTATTTTATTATAATATCCTCTGTATGTATGTACCCTGTGTTCACGAAATAAATTAATTTGAATTTGAATTTGAAAGGCTTGTCCGACACTCCGACCCAACAATGCACGGCATGATAATTGGCGACATCACGTGATTGGTCGATTGGTTGGCCAATCAGGTGACTCGGAATTTTGTGTTTTGAATTCCAATGACGTACATTATAATGTCGCGTTCGCGATCCCGTTTTCACATCAAATTCGCATAACTTCCCAACCGACATCTTGACTGTTGTTCCTATTCGCACGCGCACAAAGGTAATTAATCCTCGTCGCCACTGTGATGTTTGTACGGCGTAGTAAATAAAAGACGGGCACTCGTTTAGTTCGTATATTGTGGACTGCCGGTTGCGGCCGGCCCCTGACCTACCTAACTTACAATTATAAAATATATTCAGCTACCTACATTACACTTACTAGTGCGAGACAACCGTGTTTGAGGACGACCGTCTTGCGCCAGTGTCATATTTAATTAAACAATTTCAAATAGTTCAACTTAGATTAGTTTTAAGTTATCACTTCTGTCGGGCGTCCCGCCGAGACGCACAAGTTTTTTAATCATGATCTCTAAGTTCGAGTGGCTGCACTAAAGGAATTCCTGTTGTAGTCGATGTTTTCGAGCTATCAGCAGCTGATAGCCACAACAATGAATTCATCTTCTAGTCACTAGAATCGCATTCATTGTCACTGTAATTTATTTATTAATGGGTGATTTAATTTTCCAAATGTGGCATCATTTTCCTATCACTGGCACAACGGACTAAAGGAAATAGAAACTCTATATTACTATTCTCTATGATAGAAACAATTTCTTCGGCGCGTTCGATTCTTTTGCCGCGGTCTATTTGTTCGGCGCGTTCGGCACCTCCACCTTTAGGTACGTACACTAACATCTATACATATATATACATATAATAAAATCGTTGAGACCAAAAAATCTGTACATTGAAGATTTAAAAACAAAAACCAGCCAGGGTGACTTAAAATAAGTAACTGAACATGTTAAAACCATCTAAAAATTTTTTGTTTGTTTGTTTGTTTGTCTGTTTGGTTGTTTGTTTGTTTGACCGCGCATCACTTAAAACCTGCTGAACCGATTTTGCTGAAATGTTCACAAACCTGTTTAAATACATTCAGAATAACATTTAGGCTATTTAAATTTTGGAAAATTTTGGAAAAGGGGGGTGAAAAGGGGAGGGTAAAGTTTGTATGAATAAAAAAATTAGATTGTTCTAGAATCATGAAACTCAGAATAAATATTTATTAATAAAAATAAAGAAATACCTGTTTTATCATTTTTTTTTAAATCTCATCCAGAGACGCAAAAAATAGGGTTTTGTGTTTAAAATTAATAAACTTCATACACCTATATAATAAAAACTAATGAAGTGTATCCTGTAAGTGTATCAGTGTATCTTATACAGGTTAATATCATTTCTCAGTTTTCTTGAAATTTGATTTTTGAGGTGAATACGCATAAAATAGCAGAACTCAAGAAAATCAGCTTTCCTCGGTATAAGTAGTTGGTACGAAAAGTTTGTGCGCGCATCACGTCAAAACTACTGTATAGATTTCTTTAAAGGCTTCTTCAATATTTAGGCTATATATTATCACGCTACTTCCTTAGGGGGTAGGCAATTTTGCATTATGTCCGTATTGTTTGACGTTTCAGTCATGACGTAAGTACAGTACATGAGAACGGCCATTTGTAGCTTATGTCAGCGAAGTAAATAGCCTAGCGGTTTCATGACCGCTCTGTAAACTACGGGGTTGCAGGTTCAAATCCCCCAACATTATTTTCATTAAATTTTTTTTTTTGATGCTGTGAGTTTTACTACATTTCTTTTTGTTTAAATTGTTTGCAATTCTATATTTCTTATTTTTGTTCGTGAAATATTTTTCCAAAAAGTAATAGAGAAGTATGGACGAAGAATACAATCATGCTGCGCTGACCTCAAATAAATTGGGATAAGAGCAGGAGTATGATGATGATTTCTCCAAAAAGTAGTATAGCGAACGGAAGCCTGATAAATTCACGTGTTCTTGCCGAGCAAGAACTATGCTGTGCTATTCGCAATAATCCATACGCAGTTTACGTAGATTATATTTACAGCTATATTGTTATTGCCTTCATTTCATGCACCTTGGTGAGAATTTAAGGCCTGCCTGGACTGCCATCGAAGGTCTGACGATGGAGACAAAAGTCAGTTGCAAGAGGTCCGCAACAGTTTGCAGCAACTATATCGTGTTTGGGCTGATTTCATGGACCTTGATGAGAACTTTAAACTTAGTTACAGTAAAACTTTCATCGAAGGTCTGACGATAGAGACAGAAGGCAGTTGCAAGAGGTCATCAAGAGTTTACAGCATCTATATCGTGTTTAGGCTCATTTTATGCACCTTGATGAGAACTTTCGATCTAGCTGGAGTATGACTGTCATCGAGTGTCTGAGGATGATAACGTAAGGCTGTCGAGGAAAGCCCTTATTTGGAAAAACAGAATTTCTCTAAAATATTTGCATTATCGCTAAAATAGCGAATAATGCAAATATTTTAGAGAAATTAAATTGTTACCTACTCGAATCTATACTATAATATTATAAAGCTGAAGAGTTTGTTTGGTTGGTTGAACGCGCTAATTTCAGGAACTACTGGTTCGAGTTGAAAGCATCTATAGAGATGGATAGCCCATTTATCGGGGAAGGCAACAACGAACAACAACATTACAACGTTTATATAACATCACGCTACAATCAATAGGAGCAGAGCATCAATGGAAACAGTTGCAAAACGAGGAAAAAAAAAATTACTTTTGAGATCTTTCGTTGCGTGCGCTGCGTAAACAGTTAACGCAACAATCCTGTATGACGGAATTGTTCCTCTTAATAAGTTCTATGAAAAGATCGCGATAGCATTGTTATGTCTTTTAAGGGTGTCTCACACTCTCTCTAACCATCTCTCTCTCTCTCTCTTATGTGACGCAGACGAAGTTGCGCGGGTCAGCTAGTTATAAAATACTGAAGTACTGAGACCAAGGAACTTATATACTAACTGGAATGAGGACGGGCAACCCAAAAAACGTTCCGAGCGAGATAGCTACAAGAGTGGATGTCATTAACTTTTTATGTTTTTTTTTTAAGTAATGAAACATTTATTTAAATAATTACACTACTTTTATACAAACTATAACTCTAAATAATAATAAAAATATGTACAAGTAACAACCTGTAACCGTTACAGGGCGTCAAAAAATTCGTCCACATCGCTGTCAACAGGAAAAGTGCCCAGAAGGCTGGCAGCATTGCCACGTTGGATGGCAATGCTGATTCTTTGGCCAAAAAATAGGTCCGCCCTCTGGTCACGTCAAGAGTCGACCAACCGCTTGGCGATTTCTCGAAATACTAGGTGGGCACTCGGACCTCATGGCCCTAGTGTTTCAATCCCAAACGGCTCAAACACATAATTACCAATTAAATTATTGTATTAGCGCCGTTTGAGGTTTTCAGCACCTGCAGCAGCCGCCCCAGCGCAGCCCACTGTGCTAGGAAGATGGGATGGCGCAAGGGTGTCGGCGCAAGTTGCGTCCCACACCAAAGGCCTACCCAACTTTCATGGCATTATGGTCATACCATCTGGTTTCTTCCCATCGACGCGTGCCAAGCCAGTGGGTTCTAATACAGCTGGCACCCCGGCGGTGGCAAGAGCACGACGGATGAGATCATTAATGCTAGCGTGCCGCGCTATCCGACCTGCACTCTTACTGCAGGAAAGGCCATGGTGTCCGAGGCAGTCGACTGCTTCACCACATTGACAGCGATGTGGAGCCCCACAAGGAGCGCCCAAACGCAAACATGTAGCGAGCCGGAAGGTTGTGTCACCCAACAAGGTGCCTATATTAGGTGACGGTAGTGCCTGAAGCCAGAGGCCCGTCTCCCACTCACCCACAGCCAGCAGGCGGGCACGCTCAGCAGTAGGTTGACGTATTCATCCCACTGTCTCTGGGAAAACGGGTTCCTCGGCCCGATCCGTGTCCGGGCAAGCAACTTTCCTGGCAGGCGTCCTCTGCGTAGGTCAAGCCCGGCACTTCCGAGCTAACCATGGAGAGAGTTAAAATTTTCCTTTTTAGCTTTTCAGTGCTGTGGACAGAAGACAGGAACGCCGGTAAGCTTACACTAGAAATTTTGCGGACGCCGAGGCCACCAAAACGAATTGGTAGAGTGGCTTACAGCCACGCTCGGTCGTCCAGGGCCACATTAAGAATGGATGTTAATGTGTTGCGAATAATTTGGTCAATTTTGTCCAAAAGTTGTTGTTTCTTCCAAAGAGGAGAACAACGGAGAAACAACATAAAATTTGGACCAAAACAACAATATCTGATAATGGTGAAAGCCGAATGTAGATTAATTTTGGAGAGTCTATCCGAAATATCATTGAAATGTTTAATTTTGTCATCGATGAACGATGAAAAACTTTGATTTGTGGGGCTATTTCATTAAATTTATCTATAGTTGATTGTCTGTCGGTCACGTTAGAGAGGTAAATTTCACACTTTGAGGGGTTAAGGTCCAGGCCAATAGATTTAAATTGATGTTTGAGGAGTTGTAGGTCAGCCAAAACGGTGTCAACATCACCTCCTAGCGTTCCATCGTCTACATACCACACGTTAAATTTTGAATTTAGTTGTTGAATTTTAGGATGAATAGCCAAACTGAAAATGACAGGCCCGAGAGGGTCACCTTGTTGGCAACCAACTGCAGATTCTAAAACGTTGTCCTTGTAAAGTAATTTTGAAGGGTGCCTATAACATTGCCACATAAAACCATAAATTTCGGGTAATATTTTTTTACTTCAGCCAACAAAGTGTCCCTGTTCACGGAGTTAAAGGCGTTTTTGACGTCAACCTTGAGGATGACCTCACCTTTCTTTGAGTCTAAAAAAGAGGATAAGGCATGTACGGCTGCCTCTCAGCCCCCTCTGGAACCAAAACCGAGTTGAAGGGGCTGGAACTTCGGAGGACACGGTGGAGCACACTGTGGAGGTGTGCCCCGCTTGGGTGGAGCACCGCCGTGTCCTCGAGGTGGCGATCGGCGGCGGCGACCTCTCGCTTCCGGCCCTGGTTCGTGCCATGGTCCGGAGCGAGACGGAATGGGACGCCGTCACCTCCTTCTGCGAAGCAGTCATGCTAGCGAAGGAGGTGGCGGAACGTGAGAGGGAGATATCGAGACGCCCCGGGCGTCGGGGGACACGTGGTGGCTTCCGGCCACCGTAGGCGCGGGCCTGTGGACGGGGAGCTATGGGCTAGCTCGCCGTCCGTCCGTCTCATGACGACAGACAGGCCGTGTCGACGGCGCGTTCGTGTTCCACGCGCGCCTCAAAGAGAATCAGCAACAATGAAAGGGTCCGCAAGGGCCAAAGCCTGCCGGGGCTGCGGGACTATTCGAAAGAGATACCGTTGCCCCTGAACACAAAGGGCGATGAAGGAACATGGATGGGTTTTAGTCAGTAAAAGTCTGACGCTCCCTCCTGCTCCGCCCAGAGCGGGAGAAGTCATTCGAGGATTTCCCATCCTAAAAAAAAAAAAAGCGCTGGAACTTAGTTGCAAGCGATTCACTATAAAACTTGCAACATATTTTGGCTGCCATACGCCTGTAGGTGCAACCGACGGCAATGGGACGAATGCCACCATCCTTCTTGCGTAGGGCGCACAGGTTAGCCCCATACAAGACATCGACGACGGCATCGTTCACGCCGCCGGAGAGCATTAAGTTGATCAGACCCGCAAGCTCCTTCAAAAGCGACTCACCAGCTTCCCCGGCGCCTGAACCCAACAAATCTTTCAAATGCTGTGGAGTAAGACCGTCGAGGCCGCCGGCAGAACCATTCCGGAAAGAGTTCACGGCTG